>QEPC01011365.1:2244031-2276403 GCA_003113815.1 Sphenodon punctatus
TTTAAGTTTCATTTCAGTACAAAACTGAAATGAAACTTAAAGCAATCTAATAATCCTACTCAACGCCTGCTGTTCAGGAACAGTGACTAGCTCAGAAGGTGTTGGGAAGTGGGGAGGCAGATAGTTTCATTTCTTGCAAGCCTCTCCACCCCTGGTGCCTGGAAGTCTGCTCCTCAGTGACTAGTACTACCCCTCCCTGTCATGTTTGACCTTCCAGTGAACCTTTTTTTGCCACCCGAACGCGATCCGAACTGACCGAACTGTTCGGTCATTTTGATGTTCGGAATTGAGTTCGGTTCGGCCAGTTCATGTTCGGATTCATGTTCAGATTCGATCGTCCAAACAGGCCGAGTTCGGGCCGAACTCCGAACTTCCGAACCGTGTTCGCCCATCCCTACTACCCAATGGGTAGCTCTAACTTGTGGGCTATCATCTGTTTCTCCTGAATGGAGAAGCTGGTCTTATGTTGAGTTGGGCAGATCTTTAGAGCTTTAAAGCTTTAGCTGACCATGACTCACTGAGCCAGCAATCTGGTAAGTCCCACCTGGGACCCAGTTTGGACAGCCCAAGGCAAGTTGTGCTGAGCTTAAAATTTGAACCCAGCAAAAGAGAAGTGAGAAGAGGGACTTCATTCATGGTTGAGTCCCCAGAGAGGAATTAGGACACTTCCTGAAATATGAAGTTGGATAATTAGGAAGCTCATATAATTGCATGGGTTATTAAGGGCTGTCAAGGCAGACAGCCTCCTTTTGGAAGCCTCATTGCCTTATTTTTGGATCATTTGGCTTTATTTTCTCATTGGGCATGATATTAGATCTGAAGCAAAAAGGCATCTTCACATTTACAAATACGAATTGCATTTCTGACTAGCTCGCAAGTTATCCAAATAAGTATTTGCCACGGAAACAATATCTGCATATTGCTTTATTCAGGAATTCTGTTTCTGTTGTGTCAATTACTTTGGTATTTTGGACACAGCTTCAGCAATTTGGTCAATTTGGTATTTGGGTTACTTTGGTTCCACACAATGGCGCAGCCATCGGCTGCATAATAGCAGTAGCAACTAGTCCCAGAACGAAGGAACAGAAATATGGACGTGATGGAATACAAAAATGAAGAGACAAAAATAACCAAATAAAATATACAAAACCACGGCTGTGCAGGTCCCGGAGGCATATCCTAATTATGGACCCCTCAGGGGCAAGGGGACAGGCCGTAGAGCCGCTGAAATGAGAATAAAATTCATTCCCATGAGAATTTCACAAGATTCTCAAGGATCTAAAAAACTCCCCCAAAATGGTCTTGGCAGGTGCAAAATGGCCACACAAGGTGCAGAACGGCACTGCTGCCCCTTTCTTACACATGCACAAACCATTTCTTGGCTATTATGAAGTTCTGAGAATTTAGTGAGAATGCCTGTTTCTTGTTTCTCGAGATGAGAAGCCTATTCTCGACACCATTTTTGAGAAGGGCAAAATCTCGTTTCAGCCCTAGGGTAAGCCAATGGAAATTGCATTACTCAACCCAACCCAACCCAACCCAGTAACAGTACTAATTAGTATTCGATTAGTGTCAAATGGGCTACCCAATATATTGAAACAGCATTTTTTGACGTCTGGGACCAATTTTCTGACTTACCGTCCTGGTTTCTTTACTGATTAACTTGGAAAAGGTAATACTCAGTATTTCCCAGTAATCGGGTTCCCAGTCAGTACTCAGCTAGGCCACTGGGCACCATGCAAGGTACTCAAAATTGAGGATATTTCTCACAAATAGCAACTCTAGGCCAGTGCCTTCAAGGTGGGGATGGGACTTATCCTGGTTGTGAAATAGTCCCTCTTCCCCCCTTCAGGTTTCTGCCACTGTAGAGGATCCCTGTAGCAAGGTGCTGCTGTGGGACAGGGGGGCAGCTGGGAACCCACTGGGAGCCATACCACTTCTCTGGGCTCCCCAGGAGCTGCTTCCGGCTGACCCCTCCCCCACCCGGTAGTAGCTGGGGCTATAAAGCCCGGTGGCCAGCGGCTCCCACCGCAGGCTGCGAGCCGCAGGCTGCGACCGAAGGTCCACGGCCAAAGGGCGTGGCACTTTGGGGCACTTCAGGGCCGCAGGGGCGGAAGGGGACATTTTGGTGGGGTTTTACTTTTTCAGGGCTAGGGAGGAAGGGTGGGGGTGTAGGAGGGGTGGTTAAAGGGAGTGGGTTGGGGGGTATCCTGATAACTGACCCTGGTGGCAGCAGGGGGAGTATTGGGAGGGTTATTGGTTGTGGGGGGAGGGAGCCCAACCCCGTTACCAGGGGGGAGGTGGGGAGGAGGCCACAGGGCGAGCAGCCAGGTTTGGGGGCCAGGATTTGGTGGACAGGGGGGAGGGTGCGGTCATAGGGGTGGTTCTTGGACGAGGACGGTATGGTCCAAGGGGTTGGATGACTCGCACCCCTAGGGGACCTAGGTGCCTGAGTTAGGTGCAGGTTGCCATCCCCCTGCTGGGGGTGAGGAAAGAGCCATGTCCAAGGTCCACACATGGGGGGCTGCTGTTGCTAAATGCGAGGTCCATTGTTAACAAGGCCCCAATTGTCCAGGATATAATTTCGGATGGGGCCGTGGACCTTGCATGTATTATGGAGACCTGACTGGACAAGCTCGCCGGTCCAACTTCGGCCAATCTCGTTCTGGCCAGGTATGCCGTGCAGCATCAGTCCTGCTCGGATGGCCGGGGAGGTGGTGTAGCGATTATTTTTAGAGACGACTGGCCTGTTAGGAGGTATCCAGTCCAGGAGATTGTGAGTATTGAGGCCCTTCACGTGGTGTTTGATTTGGCCAGGGGCAAGCTAGGGGTGCTGCTGGTATACCGGGCCCCTTCCTGTCTGGTGGCATCCCTTACCACTCTAGCAGAGCTGGCCTTGGAGGTGGTGTTGGGCTCCTCTAGGACTTTGGTTCTGGGGGATTTCAACATACATGCCGATGCCGGCCTTGTCGGGGCAGAGTGAGAATTCATGGCCACCATGACAACCATGGATCTGTCCCAGGAGGTTATCTGCCTGACCCACGTGGGGAGGCACACCCTTGACCTGATCTTCAGTTCTGGCCTTGAGGCAGGGGGTCCGGTTGTGGGGGAGGTTAGGGCAGTGCCCTTGTCATGGACGGACCATTATTTCAGCCAGGCCAGTATTTCAGCGCACCCCCTCCAGAAGGGGAAGGGACCAGTTAGGATGGTCCGCCCTCGGAGGCTGATGGAACCCCAGCAGTTCCAAAAGGTCCTGAGGGAGTGTCTGCGAAGTCACACCTGGCAGAGCTGTTTCGGGTGGTGCGGGGGCTGGTCAGTCCGGCCTCCCTCCGTCTGGATGGAGACTTGTCCCAGACCCACTGTGAGGAGTTTGTCAACTACTTCGCAGACAAGATCGCTTGGATTCAGAAGGACTTTGACACTGGATTAGGGGCAGTAGGGGGAAAGCATGAGGTGATGGAGGCCCCATCCGGTCCAGCTTTGGGGGGGGGAGTTTCAGGAAGTGACGCTGGCCGATGCAGTGGATGTCTTGGGGTCTGGGGGGTCACTTGTTGTGAACTTGATCCATGCCCGTCCTGGTTGGTGAAAGCCTCCAGGGAGACGTTGGGGATGGTGGTGGTGAGGGTAGTGAACGTGTCCTTGCAGCAGGGGAGGTTGTCGCCCAGCCTCAAGGAGGCTGTGGTGCGCCTGCTGCTGAAGAAACCATCTTTGGATGTGGATGTGCTCGCCAGTTACCAACCTGTCTCTAACCTTCCCTTTTTAGGGAAGGTTATTGAGCGGGCGGTGGCGATCCAGCTCCAGGTGCATCTAGATAGCATCGGTTTCCTGGACCCTTTTCAATCTGGGTTCCATCCCGGCTATGGCACTTAGACGGCATTGGTGGACTTGGTCGATGTCCTCCGCCGGCAGATGGATGCAGGATGTTCAACATTTCTCATCCTGATAGATCTCTCGGCCACTTTTGATACCGTGGACCATGGACTGCTGTTGAGATTACTGTGTGGCCTGGGGGGTCTGGATGGGACTGTTCTTGAATGGTTCCATTCATTCCTCTCAGGGAGAAGCCAGTGGTGTTGCTGGGGGAATGAGACATCTTGCCCCCGCGGTTTATTATGTGACGTTCCGCAGGGTTCCATTCTGTCTCCGTTATTATTTAATGTTTATATGCAGCCCTTGGGGGAGGTCGTGAGAGGGTTCGGGGTGCGATGTCACCAATATGCTGATGATACTCAGCTGCACCTCTCTTTTTCAACTGACCCAGACCCTGCCATTATTATTATTATTATTAAACATTTATAAAGTGCCAGTAACAACCTGGCGCTGTACAGAACATACAATCAGCTGCGGTCCCTACCTGTGGCTTACAATCTAAAAGACAAGGAGGGGGAGACAAGGAGAGGGGACAGCGGGAGAGACATGGGAGAAGACAAACAAACATTCAGGCGGATGCGAAGTCTCAGGTGCGTGTACTTGGCTTGGTTACAAGGTGGTCGGTAGCAGCAGTCAGCAGAGGAGGGCTGACAGTAAGAGCAAGGGGAAAGACTAGAGGGCATTGGGAAAGGCAGCATGGAAAAGGTGGGTCTTGAGGAGGGATTTGAAGGAGCGGAGGGAGGAGGCAAGGCGGATGTCGGCAGGGAGGGAGTTCCAGGCATGCGGGGCAGCGAGGGAGAAGGGACGAAGGCGGTTGGGCGAGCAGGAGAAGCGAGGGAGAGCGAGGGAGGGGACAGCGGAAGAGCGGAGAGCGCGCGCAGGAGCGCGTAGGGCGATTAGGTCCGAGAGGTAAGGGGGAGCTTGGTCATGGAGCGATTTGAACGTGAAAACCAGGAGTTTGAACAGGATACGTTCAGGAAGGGGGAGCCAGTGAAGGGAGAGGAGGAGAGGCGTCACATGGTCGAAGCGACGGGCAGAGTGAATGACCTTGGCGGCAGAGTTTTGGATCGCCACAAGGGGGGACAGGTGGGAGCGAGGGAGGCCAGCAAGGAGGAGGTTGCAGTAGTCGAGGCGAGAGATAACCATGGCATGAACAAGGATTTTGGCCGAGGAGACAGATAGAAAGGGGCGAATGCGGGCAATGTTGAGGAGAGCGAATCGGCAGGATTTGGCCACAGAGTCAATGTAAGGTTTAAAGGAGAGGTGCGTGTCAAAAATGAAGCCCAAGCTGCGGGCACGGAGAACAGGACGGATGGTGACCCCATCAATGCAGACGGTCAGGTCAGAGGGAGAGGAGGGGGATGGAGGAAAAATGAGGAGTTCAGTCTTGGCCATGTTCAGTTTGAGTTGGCGTCGGGACATCCAGGCGGAGATATCAGAGAGGCAGTCGACGAGGCGTGAGCGGACAGAGGAGGAGAGAGAGGGGGTAGAGAGATAGAGTTGGGTGTCATCAGCATAGAGATGGTATTGGAACCCGTGGGAGGCAATAATTTCACCAAGGGACCGGGTGTAGATAGAGAAGAGGAGAGGGCCAAGGACAGAACCTTGGGGAACCCCAACCGAGAGGGGAAGGGAGGGGGAGGTCGACTCGGGGAGGGAGACATTAAAGGAGCGGTCAGAGAGGTAGGAGGAGAACCAGTCAAAGACAGAGCCACGGAAGCCCAAAGAGTAAAGCGAGTCCAAGAGGAGCGAGTGGTCGACAGTGTCAAAGGCAGCAGAGAGGTCAAGGAGGACAAGAACGGAGTAGTGGCGCTTCGATTTAGCGACAAGTAGATCATTGGTGATCTTGGCCAGGGCAGTTTCAGTAGAGTGGAGGGGGCGGAAGCCGGACTGGAGAGGGTCCAGGGAGGAGTTGGCAGAGAGGAGGTTCAGGCAGCGGGAGTAGACGACACGTTCCAGGAGCTTCGAAGCAAAGGGAAGGAGGGAGACCGGCCGGTAACTAGAGGGATCGAAAGGGTCCAGGGTAGGCTTTTTGAGGATGGGGGAGACAGTGGCATGTTTGAAGGCAGAGGGGAAGGAGCCTGTGGAAAGGGAGAGATTGACAACATGCAGAAGGGGGGGAGCGACAGTGGGAGCAATAGAGGTCAGGAGGCGGGAGGGGATCGGGTCAAGGGGGCAGGTGGAGGGGTTGGATGAAGAGAGAAGAGCAGAGATTTCCTGGAGAGAGGCAGGAGGGAAGGATGCGAGGAGGGAGGGGGGCGGGGGGCGGAGGGAGGCAATATCCCGACGGATCTTGTCAATCTTGGAGGTGAAGAACGATGCAAGATCCTGAGCAGCAAGGGAAGAGGGCGGAGGAGGGCAGGGGGGTTTGAGAAGGGAGTCGAAAGTAGAGAAAAGGCGGCGAGGGTCGCGGGAGAAAGATTCGATCCTAGAGGCATAATAGCGATGCCTAGCTAGGGAGATAGCCGAGGAGAGGGAGGAGAGGGAGAATTTGTAATGGAGGAAGTCAGGGAGGGAGCGGGATTTGCGCCAGAGGCGTTCGGCAGCCCGGGCGCAGGAGCGGAGGTAGCGGATGGCAGGGGTAAGCCAGGGGCGGGGGTCGAGGGGGCGGACGGGGCGAGCAGAGGGGGGGGCAAGAGAGTCAAGGGTCGAGGAGAGAGAAGCGTTGAGAGCAGAGACAGCAGAGTCAGGGGAGGAGGAGGCGAAAACGGGGGGGAGAAGGGGGGAAAGATGTGCGGCAAACTCCGAGGGAGTAAGGGCCTGCATATTGCGGAAGGGGCGCATAGAGGGGGAGGCGGAGGGGGGTCGGTGGGAAAGGCTGAAGGAGCCGAGGAAGTGATCAGAACTAGGGAAGGGGTCAAAGGAGAGGTCAGTTAGAGAACAGTTTCGAGTGAAGACGAGGTCGAGGGAATGGCCGTCAGTATGAGTGGGGGAGTCGGTCCAGAGTCGGAGATTAAAGGAGGAAGCGAGAGAGAGAAAGCGGGAAACAGAGGGGGCGGAGGGCGTGTCAACGTGAATGTTGAAATCACCAAGGATAAGAGTGGGGATATCATCGGAGAGGAAGAAGGTGAGCCAGGATTCAAAGTCCTGCCATCTCGTTGCTATCCCAGTGTGGCGGAATGGATGTGGCAGAGCAGACTGAAGCTCAACCCCTTTAAGACAGAGGTGATGTTGGTGGTGAGAGTGTAGGAGGTGTCGGCACCCCTGATTGGGGGGGTTCACCCTCCTATAGCTCAGCAGTTTCAGAGTCTGGGGGTGATATTGGACACGGATCTCCGCCTGGAGCGGCAAGTGGAGGCAGTCGCGAAGGCTGCCTTCCTCCAGTTGCATCTGGTGCAGAGGTTGCGTCCGTTCGTCTCTGGCACGGACCTGGCCTCCCTCATCCATGCCTTCGTCACCCCGAGGCTGGACTACTGCAACGTTCTCTATGTAGGGCTTCCCTTGTACCTGGTTCGGAGGCTTCAGCTAGTGCAGAATGCGGTGGCCTGCCTCCTTTCAGGGACGGGTCATTGGGAGCACATAACACCTGTGCTCAGTGCTCTGCACTGGTTGCCAATAGCGTGCCGATCCAGGCTCAAGGTATTGGTGTTGATCTATAAGCCCCTTCATGGTCTGGGCCCCTCGTACCTCAGGGACCACCTTGCCCTCCGTGCCCCAGAGTGGCTCCTTCAGTCTGCCGGGGGTGCCTTCTTGGCGGTCCCCCGCATTAAGCGTGACGCCACAATGGAGAGGACTTTCTCGGTGGCCGGGCCGCGCCTTTGGAACTCCCTCCCAGAGGAAGATCGCCTGGCCCCAAGCCTTTTGACATTCCGGTGAAGTTGTAAAACCTGGCTGTTCGCCCAGGCCTTTGGGGGGGAAGGGTTTTTTATCTCCCCTACCCTATTTTTTGTTTTATTGAGTTCCCGGGCCCTGTTTTAATACTCTGAATTTGTATATGATATTTTTAAATTGGTTTTAGATATATTTTATATGTATTGTTTTTTGTTGTTATAAGCCGCCTCGAGCTGTTTTTAGGAGGGGTGGGGTAAAAATCTAATAAATGAAATGAAATTAAAATGAAATGAAAAGCAGAGGGGTAGCCCCATTCCTGAAGGGTACAAGCTGCTGTGCAGAGTGCTCTGCTCTGCTCTGCGTCGCTGCGTCCAACCTACCCCACCTCCTCGGCCCAGCTTGGTGAGTGGCCGCTGGCTCCCCATCGAGATGTCACATGTAAACAATAGCCACCCAGATTGATTGATTTATTGATTTTGCATGAATACGCAAACAAATGGTTACATTCACTGGGTATTGGAAAACACATTGAAGTGGCTGCGGAAAGTCCATCAGAGAAGTATCGGCAGTGTGATTTAGCAGATAAAGAGAGGTCAATGGGACCTTGGGATGCTTTATGAAGAGATCTTGAGTGATAAGTCAGAGGCCCTTTGCCCACGGGCAGCAGTGGGTGGTGTGCTGCCACGGTGGGTAGAGGTGGGTGTGCGCCCATTCCCACGGGCACCCACCCACCTCCACCCACAGAGCCTCCTCCTCTGTGGGTGGGTGATGGGTGGCGGTGGGTGTGCGCCGGGAGCACGCACGCACGCACGCACGCTCCTCCCCCCACCGCCTGTGTTGTTTGCACAGGCAAACACCCAGAAAACACCCATCCCCCACCCACTGCCACGCTGTTTCCATGGATGCCCCCACGCATCAAACACCCTGCACACCCAGTGGGAGGGGGGGAGGGGAGGCGTCCGTGTAAAAACGGCCAGAGAGAGAGAATGTACGAGAGGGAGGGAGGGAAGGACAGAGAGCACTGCTGTCACAACCTGGCCTGCGTTGGGAAGCTGCTGCCAACATGGTCCAGACTGGGTTGGAATGCTCAACAAACGTGCCGGTGGCCAGGCTGCCGGGGAGGGCAAGAAGCCACTTGGAATGTGCGGCCGACTGACCCCACATCCATGCTGTGCCCAGCGCCCCGCCTCCGCCTCTGCCTCCCACCATGACAGGCAGTCATGGCACCCAACGACGGCCGCCATGGGGGCTGGCCATGGTGGACGCAATCTAGGCCGGGTCATGAAAGCCCACTTTGGCCTGTTTGGGCAGCCCTTAGCCTGGACTGTGACCCAGGAGGTCTTTGGGATCACAGCCAGGTCTAGCTGCCGACACCATTCATGGCAATCCTAGGCCAACAGCAGGTGAGATCTGAGCCAAAGCTTGACAGAGCGGGCCAAAGTAGACCACCGTCTGGGTGGTAACACCCAGACAGACAGACAGACAGACAGACAGACAGACACCCAGACAGGCAGACACCCCCCCAGACAGACAGAGACAGATTAGACAGATAGGGGGGAAAGGAAGATAATGCAATTTCAGGGATACCAGGATCGAGGCATTCATTTTTCTCCTTTGTGCTCTCACTTTATGCAACTGCCCCAGTGCAAAGCAATTTCAAATTTAATCCCGGATCTGGTAGATAAATGAGAAGCCATTTCCCCATCAATACTTTCATTGATGCCCTGGGTTTTTGTTTTGTTTTGGGGGTGCGGTGTTTTTTTTAAAAGTTTTGTTTTGTTGTCCTTTTTTTTCCCTCTTTTGCCTTAAACCGTCAGATTTGTTCCCCCCTTTTTTTTGGAGAGCAATTCAAAGTTTCAGTTGCTTGTTTTATAAGCACTGCATCATCTTTCTTCGTTGCCATTAATTAACTGGTGCAATATTTTCCACGTGAAGTCACCGAACTTGAAATGAACAGATTTCAGCATCAATTAGGCCTCTACTCATGTGAGCGCCCAGCTGCACCTTAAATACTATTTATATAATGGTAATGAGCCAGCACTCACCCCTGGCTAGCTCGGAGAGAGATCTGCATAGCGCCTATTTGAAAATACTTATAAGTATGTGGGTCTTTTTTTTTTTCCTTTCCCAGAAACTATGTTGGATAAAATTTACTGGGTTTCAAGACATAAAATGGGCTGGCAGTATAAAATCGGATGTTATTCTTGGTGTCTGTTTTATTTGCTTCTATTTTGCTTGGAAAATAGACCCATAGAAAGCAAAGGCTGCTCCTTTTAACATTCTCGTTTGGGCAAAAGATGAGGCTTGGCACTTTTCTGCTCCTTTTTTCTTTTCTTTTTTTTCCAGAGAAGAGATTTAAAGATCTAAACAACCCCTCCTGATGGATGGTGGAGTCATAGGGATCAAGGAAGAAAGATGAGGTTCAAGAAGTGCTGGCAAGGCTCAGCGAGGATTAGGCAAAACCGACTCGGATAAAATAAGAAGTGACCCAAATTTAAGCTTAGCGTTTGACCCCAACCGCTCTGAGGTTGCAAAAAGGCCTGCGTGTTAGTTGTTTTAAAAATAAAGTCTGTGCTGCTGCCATGTATGGAACAATCCTGCTTCCCCTGATTGTTTCGCCCTTCCCCCAGAGCAAAAGGCCTCATTGGATGGATTGCTACCGTCATCTTGAGCGATAGCAGCAGGGATTGAATAGGGGAGCTAAGAGCAGGCGTTGCCGCAACGGGGGGGTTAAATTGTGGCCCTTTTTATATGGGTATCGGTAGGTGGGGGGATGGGTGTACTGGTGCGGTGGATGGAAGTGGGTGTGTGCCCCTTCCCATGGACACCCCCCCATCTGCACCCACCTCCACCCACAGAGCCTCCTCTGTTTTTTTCAGATTGCTCCATGGGTGGAGAATATGGGTGAGTGATGGGTGGAGATGGGTGTGCATCGGAATCGCCCATGGTGTCCACATGGATGAACACTGGTAGAACACCCATCTCCCCACCCACCGCTGCGCCGTTTCCGTGGATGTCCCCACTGGTGGAACACTCACCCACACACCTAGCGGGTGAGTCCATGTAAAAACAGCCTATAACAGGCTCAGATACTCACTGTGGTAAACGTGAAATGGGTCAAAGTGGTCTATTAGATGCCCGATCTGTACCTAAGTAACTAGTCAGACACCTTGCCAAATATGACCATTAACGAGATATGATTTACTGTTTTACTGATTGGTTAAAATGATAAATTGGCAAAGAAAGCTAGAAAGCTGAAAAATTGGTACCAGGAGTCGTAAAATCAGGTACCCTGCCAAGTAGGGTTCTCAGTTGCTGTTCCAAGGCTATAGAACTCCCTTCCCCAAGAGATACATTTGAACCCAGGCCTGAGCATCTTCCAGGGACAGTGGAAAACTTTTCTATTTGTTAAGGCATTTGGAGGGCAGGGATAGAGAATGGGGGTTTTGGTGAGTGTTTGGGTAGGGGTTTGAGGGGGTGGTTGGGGAGGGTTTTGTAGGGTTTTTGGTGGGGTGGAGGAGGGGAGGGGGAAGGGAAAGGTTGGGGTTTAGGTTTTATGCCATCTTTATATTTTATACCTATTCTGTTTTGCAAGTCGCCCTGAGCCATCTGGGAAGGGCAGGGTATAAATTAATAAATAAATATAAAATGGGTACCAATTAGATCGAGTGGCAGGCAGTTCATTTTTGTTCTTTAATTACTAAAACAAATGAAGCCTCTTTCATTTTAGTAATTAAAATACAAAAATAGATGAATAAGCAAATGATCATTTCCTTCCATCCGTCTGAATGAGCAAGATGGCTGCAGGAGTCGATCTGCGTACGTGCGCCCTTTCTCCAAAATGGCGCCAATGCTGCCGGTGCCATTTTGGGAAAAGGTGCGCGTGTGCAGAATGGTCCTGGTGGCCATTTCACATGTGTGCAGTGTTTTATTATTATTATTAATTAATAAACTAATTAAAAAATCATTGCACATGCACAATGGTTGCCAGGGCCATTCCGCGCATGCGCAGCCCCTTTCCAAAATGGTGCCAATGCTGCTGGCGCCATTTTGGTAAAGGGCTGTACATGCGCAGAGTGGTCCAATGGCCATTTTGCACCTGCAAAGTGATTTTTTTTTAAAATTAATTTTTAATCAGCTAAACAGGGGTGTGAATGAAAACAGTAGGGTCTTTTATGGAACCCCCCCACAACCCCCCCAAAAAGGAGTGGTTGTAAACAGAAACAGTAGTGGCACCTTCTGTACAGCCCTAATTAGTACCCAACGTTATCAGGTTTGGTCAAGTTCCACCATTTCAACAAGTGTACCCATTTTTATGTGTCCTCATGTCCGCTGTACTCTGTGCATTCTACACACAGGCCCTTTTCCCACGCGCCTCTCCCACTCACAGACATGCAGAAATCTGCATGTTCATGGCTGGGAGAGGCCCGTGTGAAGGACACGGCGCGGGTGCGTCCAGTGAGTGGGGGTGCATGCGTGCTCCCACCTAACACACATCCCAATGCACCCCCCACTCATCGACACACTCGAAGCAACCGGGGGAAACAGAGGTTACTCCGTGCGTGTTGATGAGTGGGGGGTGGGTGGGGATGCATGTGTGGCCATATGCATGCCCCACCCACCTACCGCACATACACCAGTGTGCCCAGAGACACACACACACACCCACCCTCTGTGGGGGCCGTGTAAAAAAGGCCATATTGACCTTACAGTCTCCTGGACAGAGGAAGCTCTCCTGAGCATCTGAGATCCACAGGACTTTGTATGCCAAAATATCCCCATGTGTATTGGGGATGGATTGGAAAGGCTTTTTAAATCCATGGATTTGTAACGTGGATCTGTCCCCTCTCCTTCTGGGCATGTCCTCATCTCTGCTCCCTTCCCCTGAGCTCAGTTTTTCAGGGGCTGGAGGTAGGAACTGGATCCAGGGGCCAGATCCAGGTACTGGAAAGGGGTAACATAAAACCTTGCCATGGGCTGCACTTGGCCCAAGATTCCTCACCCCGTTCTATAGGCAGAGGGTATCCTGCCTTGGAGCAGGGGACTGGACTAGAGGACCTTTGATGTATATTCCAGTCCTAAATTTCTACGATGCTATTAAGGATATAAGGAGCTGCCTACCTGAGTCAGACCATCTAGCTCAGTATTGTCACAACCTGACATGGCAGCAGGGTTTCAAATTCAGCTCTCCAGGATCCCCAGCAGAGACCTCACCCAGGTGTGCTACCTGAGACCCTCCAGGATCCCAGGCAGAGGCCTCACCCAGGCGTGTTACCTGAGACCCTCCAGGATCCCAGGCAGAGGCTTCACCCAGGCGTGCTACCCGAGACCCTCCAGGATCCCTGCTGGAAACCTCACCCAGGCGTGCTAACCAACACCCTCCAGGATCCCTGGTAGAAACCTCACCTAAGTGTGCTATCTGAGACCCTCCAGGATCCCTGGTAGAAACCTCACCCAAGTATGCTATCTGAGACCCTCCAGGATCCCTGGTGGAGGCCTCACCCAGGCGTGCTACCTGAGACCCTCCAGGATCCCCGGCAGAGACCTCACCCAGGCGTGTTACCTGAGACCCTCCAGGATCCCCGGCAGAGACCTCACCCAGGCGTGCTACCTGAGACCCTCCAGGATCCCCGGCAGAGACCTCACCCAGGCGTGTTACCTGAGACCCTCCAGAACCCTGCCAGAGGCCTCACGCAGGCGTGATAAAGTAAACTAAACTAAACTGCCTAACTGAGTCAGACCAATGGTCCATCTTAGCCAAGTATTGTCACAACCTGACACAGCAGCAGGGGTTTCAAATTTGGGTCCAAAACTGGCTCTTCCAGGGTCTCTGGAAGAGGCCATCCTGGTGAGCTACCTGAGACCCCTCTGAGCCCCCAGCAGAGACCTCCCCAGGCATGCTACCGGAGACCCTGAATCGAAGATACCGGGGATTGAACCTGGGAAGTTATACATGCAAGGCACACGCTCTTATCACTTGAGCTATGCCCCTCCTCCCCAATACCGGAGACCCTCCAGGATTCCTGCCAGAGGTCTCACCCAGGCATGCTACCAGAGACCCTCCAGGATCCCCAGCAGAGACCCCACCCAGGCATGCTACCTGAGACCCTCCAGGATCCCCAGCAGAGACCCCACACAGGCGTGCTACCTGAGACCCTCCAGGATCTACGGCAGAAGCCTCACCCAGATGTCCTACCAGAGAACTCAAATTGGAGATGCTGGGGATTGAACTTGGGACCTTATACGTGCAAAGCACACGCGCTACCTCTTGAGCCATGGCCCATCCCAGGAGGCTATGTCTAGCCATGCCTAGTTGAGCCAATAAACTATTACTGAGCTTAAAATCTTGTCGTCTATAAATAAATAGCAAGTGCCAAATATGCTGGGAGAAGAGGTGTGGCTTTTTCTTTTTAATTTATTTGTATAATTTGCTGCATGTGATTTTTCTTTTCCAGTCGAGACGACGGCCGAGTAATCATTTTCCCTGGCATGTGGTTGGCAAGGCTCTTGGGGCGCTAAGCGAATGATTTAGAGCCACTCTGGTGATTCTCAATGGGTTGGTTTATTTTTGGTGCTGGGAATGAGGTGGCTCCTGGACTATTTCTTCCTGGCTCTGTAGGAAATCATCCCACTAGGTGAAACGTGACAAAATGCAAGGCCGTGATGGTTTTGTTATGGCAGGTTACACTAGCAAGGCAGGCTAGTTTCCCCTTCAGGAAGAGATGGTATGCGCGCGTGGGGGAGCCTTTAAAAACTCCCTGACATTTCCATGTCAGTCTTGAAGGAGAAGACTGTGTCTGTGGCTGACTTTGAGATGCGAGAGGAAGACACCAAGCCATCCATAGACACCCAATGTAGACACTTGTAGAGAGATCTCCAAGGGTTGTCATTTCCAATGGTTTCTTCATTTTTCTATTTCATGACGCTCGGGATAGCAATAGAGTTAAAATGGATAGTGCATTTGCTACCCACAAGGAACATCCACTTTTTCAGCCTGTCTATTGGATCTCCAATTGGTGCCTGAGTACTGACTTGGAGACCTGAGTACCTGAAAATGCTGGATATTAATGGTTGAAAACAACAGAGACAATGAGGCAGTGACTCACCAGTGTGTCTGTTTGTGGACTTCCAGATGTGGACCCACTGCTGTCCTGGTCCGGGGAGGTGGGTGGCTTGGATATGGTTTCCCAGACCAAGGACCACCCAGGCAGGCCAACACTGGCCATAGCGGGCCCGTTCATCTGTTCATGGCCCCATCCCCCACCAGAGATTGGGGGCCACCATGCCCGGCAGCCATGACTGGCCATGATTGATTGCCATGGCTGCCCATCATGGCATGGGTTGGGTCACTGGGGAAGCACCAGGGGCCGGGCCTCCCAGTCACATGTCTTTACCATTCCCCCACCAGGGGGTGTGGGGGGAAGGAGGGCTCTCTGGCTGGCTCGGTCGGACGTGCATGCGTTGTGTCCACTGACTTGACCCCGTCATGACCGCCCCACCCTCCCGGAGCATGTAACCAGCTCACTTTCTGCTTGTTTATTTTCACCCGTTATTGCTGATTCACTGACTTACCATTTTACTGATCGGTGAAAAGGTAAATTGGCATAGGAATTAGGATGAGAAGTTAAAAACAAAACAAAAAAAAGACCCCACCAGGTACCATAATTCAAAAGATCAGTATCGGAAGTCAAATAATCAGGACAAAAAATGGGAAATGGATACATCGGGTAGCCCATCGAGCACTAACAGGTACGGATTAGTACCCATTGATACAAAGTCAGGTTGAGAACCACAGTTTCGACGGGTCTAACATACCCTTTTTTGTGGATATCTGTTTCTGTGTTAGATTGCAGATGTTTTATTAACATGTACAAATTCAGGGTGCAATCCTTTGGCCGGCATAAGCAACCCACAGGCGCCGTGTTCAGCCAGATGACAGGCCCTCTCCGGCGTGCATGTGTGCTACTTGCTCAGCAAGCTGCGTAGGGCGAAGGCGCGACCTATGCTGATGCAACCCCCCCAAGCCCACACACCCTGAGGCCTGGGGGGATGGAACAGGCAGGGTTCCTGCACCATCCCTGGACACGGGGTGTGTAGGCTTGGGGGGGGCAGGGGTCACACCTGTGCCCCACGCGACACGCGTGGACGGCTGAGTGCGGGCATTCTGGCTGTGCACCTCATGTAAGCGCGGCTTACACTGACCACAGGATCGCACCCTGACAAGTGTTGTTTATTGAAACTGAGACAGTTTTATTGGCTTTGACCAACAGTCCATTCAGCCCAGTATCCTGTCTCTGATAGTGGCCAATCTTGGTCACTTGGAAGAAGTACCCAACAGGTCATAATGGAGTGATCCCTTCCCTGTTGTTCACTTCCAGCTCCTGCGAGTCAGAGTTTACATCACACCCACCCAACCTCAACCTACTTGGCTAATAGCCCACAATGAGCGTATCCTCCAAGAACTTCTCTATTCCTTTTTTAAACCCAGCTTTGCTACTGGCCTTGAAATCCCTCCTGAAAAACTACTTCTTCCATTATGTCTTCCTTAACTCATAATCCCCACTGAATGGTCATGGATGCTTCCTCTACTGTGCTTCCATTCAGCATCCCCTCCGCCTGTAACCAAGCTAACCATGGGCACTTCCAGCTTCTCAAATTCGTGACTGTACCCCCAGTCCCTGCCAATGTTCCCTTCTCCCTTGTCCCCCCTAGTTTGTGAGCCCTTTGGAGCAGGGACCTGCCTCTAATCCTCAGTTGTTCAGTGCCAGGAAAATTGCTGGTGCGATACAAAGACTTAATAATAATGTGCCACAATGAAGTGTTAACTTCCATGAAAAGCACTTTGTAAATCTCAGACTTCAGTTTGACATGAGGACAAGAAATGTGAATGAAACTTTCAGGAGGGAAGCAGTCAAGGTCACCGGAACTCATTTGCACTGTGACTCTCAGATATTATTTTATTTTATCAGGCTCACTAATTGACAATAAGGCCATTCAGTGGCAGGGAAGACCAGACTATGCAAAGAGCCCGCGATGACCCTATCACGAAAAGCAATTTTTAAAAAATAAAATAAAATAAACTAGCTAATATTTTAATCGGAGCATTGAAACAAGGGTCGGAAATCATCCCGGCCTGTAATTCCCACAGGGGGGAGTGAGGTTTGAATTTTTGCTCTAATCTGTTCTCAGGGCCTTAATCACCAAATTCACAGCGCCAAGAGTATCAACTCCTCTCCCTCGTCCTCCTGGCCATCCGGCCCCGTTCCCAGGGCTCGAATGAAAAAAACCCACAAAGGCCAACAAGATACCGAAAGAAGGGGGACGCCTCTTAAAAATAGAACGTGCCTAACGTGTTTCCAAATCCTTGGAAAGCAGGAGAGAAGCCTGAGAGAACAAGCCAGCCACGTCTCCCCCGATGCAGACGAGAAATGTTCTGGAGAAATGAACCTGCGTCACTAGAGAGGAAGGATGGTGTTGACGCCCACGTCATTGTCATGTAGAAGAATGAAAAAGAATCTCGGCAACAGATGGCCAGCTCCAAAGGCCATTTGGGCATGGGCCTAGCAGGAACATGGACAGGTAGTGGAAGGGTCCACACTCCTTGAAGCAGCAGTCCTCTACCGCTGAAACTGGCCCATTGTCTTCTCCACCAGGGCCCATTCCAATCTCTCTACACCTTGGCATTTGGGGCTTCCTTCCTTCAACCTGAATGCAAAAAAAAGGGGGAGGAGGAGCAGGAAGTTTTGGGTCAGTTTGGATCTGGGAGGGGTGGATACTTCCCCTCTCTCTGGAAATGCCATCCCAGTGCCCCCAGCACAGCCATATCACCCCCAGATTCCTAGTACAACCACCCCATCCCCACAACTACACACCTTCCAACATTTTGAATGGCCAGACAGGGACACGTCCCCAGCCCCTTGGCCAATAAGGTCTGCCTCTCGGTGAATAAGCTCCACCCCCTTGTTCACTTACACACACACACAGCTCCCAGCATTCCACGGGCATAAAGAGGGATGGACACTCTCCTGATTCTCATTCCACTTAGTTCCTCGTCTTTCCCATCATCTTCCCATTGTCTTCTCAAGGGCTTTTCCTGGCAGGGGAACCAGGAATTCGGTGCCCGAGCTTGAATACCAAACTTTTTGTATCTCCCTCCTGAAGGGGAGGGGCTTTGACCCCCTGAAAATGGGACAGTGGGATTCAGCGCCCTGAAAAAGGACTGTCCTCCCCCCCCCCAATAGGGACTCTTGGGAAGGAAGCCTCAGTTTCAGGCCCACAGGGACTCAGACATAGGGAGTCCCAGACAATGGAGAGCCTATGGCAATTCAAGAGGGTGCTCTCGACGCATGGGGCTAGAGCTACCTACCTCTCGACCTTCACTCAGAGAAAACATGGTCATGTCAATGGGGAGAGGTCTCTGTCAAAAAGGGGACAGGACAAGAGGGCTGCCATTGCCTCTTTTTGATTAACACTGCCCTTTAAGAAGCATCACAACACTCCAGAGTGGCAGGGGCATCCCAGAAAGGGGACAAGAAAGACCTTATGAACCACCCCCTGTCTATCATGGCTGTCCCCTACCACCTCCTCAGAAGCCCTGATTTCACAAGTTTATTGGGGGTGACATTGACTGGCCCAGAGAAACTATGGGCGTCTTTAGACATAACAAAGATCGGGTGTTAAAGCCTCTAAGCACATGTTTGGCCGTTGTGTGTAAGCACCATAACAATCCCAACACCAATTTGGCCACATGTTGAACACACGATGCGAACACCATTGCATCACAAGGAAAATGTGCGTGTTTCGGCTGAACACGTGGCCAACGCTGTGTCTAATGATATCGCGTGGTGCGTAAGCAGGTATAACATGGGGAACAAGGCGGCAGCACTTGTGTGCTGAGACTGGGGGGCGAGTAGAGCTGAATCGAATAGTACTTCCAGGTACTCGGACCGAATTCCGAAGTTCTGAATAGTCGGGCCGGGTACCCAGAGACACTTCAACACTCTTTCCGAAGCTTCCAACTTTGGAAACCGAAGTCCAGGACGTCGGACCACTTTGGAAACTTGAGAACCCTTCGGCGCCAGCTTGACACCTCAGCAGGTGTTGCCCATGTGAAGCAGCTGCAGCCGTTGAATTGCCTAGTCAATCAGGGTGTGTACAATGTGCACAACAACTCATCCACCCATCCTCCTTCCCCCTCCATCTCAATTGCCTAGCCAATCAGGGTGCACAAAAACACATGCATCCCTTCCTCCCCCTGCTGCGCCTGCCAGTAGGATGAGAGACAGAACAGAAGCCAGCACAAAAAATGCCACCACCACCATGTAATTCAAAAACCAAAAAGGTATGTGATCAGTAAGTTTCTCCATCCTCACCCCCAAGCATGCCCCATGAATGATACACACACAAGGCTTGAAGCTTAGGGTGGGTGGCAGTGGGTTGGACTGCGGTGCCCCACTAAAAAAAGTCCAAAGACTACATTAGCAAGCAAATCAAATTGATCAATCAAGTTTCAACAAGCTTTTTTGGGGGGGTCCGTGTGTGGCTCCATGGGTGCCACCAGCCAGACCAGCAGCCATAACAACCACCTACAAGAAACCAGACATCTCCCCCTCCGAAAGCCCCCCCTATGTGTGCCCAGTCCACCTATACAAGTCAAACCACCCACCCCACCATATTATTCACCAGAAAGAAACTCGAAAGTATTCCCCCAGTGCCCTGGCTCGTCACATCTTGGCAAAAGTTCTTGAACCCACAGCCAAAGGACTACCCAGAAAATCAGGCTAGCAAGAGTGGAACAATCACTCCAGAAGAAAACCCCATAAAAGGGCAACTGACTGCAGAAGAAAATTTAAATAAAAAAATAAAAAAATAGTGTGTCCCCCACAGCATGACTCACCTCAGCAGTGAGGGCACCCACTGTAAAATCATTATTATGCCAACCAAGCAGTGCACTGAAAAAACAGGCTAGCAAATGTGGGAAGACTACAACAAAACAGTGCAACTGAGTAGAGAAATCCCACCAAAAGCCAGCCAGTTTGATAACACCCACAAGAAGGAAACCAGACATTCACACACATCCACGGGCACCCTCTTGGCTTGGCATTGCTTCTCTGGCACAGTGGTAACCTGAACAGACCAGACACCGGTAACTTTAAAAGACCAAACATAAACAGACAAACCAGACTCCCAGCAGCAAACCAGTAAGGAAACCAGACATTCACCCCACACACCCCACACTGGCACACTCTTGGTATGACATTGGTTTCGTGGCACTGGTAATGTGAACAGACCAGGCAAGGGAAAGTGGAGTTAGGCAGAGAGATCCCTCTGGCCTCATGGTGCCATGTGCCAACCAAGCAGCAGGCAGAACTAGAAGCAATGTGGCACCCAATTATTATTTTTATTTTTAAAAAAATAAATCTGTATGTCATGGTAAATCATACCATGCCATGCCAGGCGCCCCTCCCCTCCCACCGCCGATTCCTTACAGATCCAACAACACTGTAGCACACAGCCAAATTCACCAAAGAGAATGGACAAAATGGCTGCAGACACTTTGATTTTCAGCCAATCAAAAGCTTGCCATGTGACTTGGCCAGCCAATCAAAACTTGCCATCTGGCTTACCATCGCTCAACTGTCCCGTCCCATACCCCCCTCCTACCAAATATGGCACTAAGTTTCATTTCCAGAAGAAGCTCAACTGTCCACCAGCCCCCACCCCCCCATGCGTGCAGCAGTTTCTGAAGTTTCCAAAGTTTTCCAAATAATGGGCCTTGGTCCTCGGAACTTTGGAATTCGGACTTTCCGAACCGAATACCATAATCTTCACTGAATTTTGAACTTTGATGAAGACTTCATTTCAGCCCTAGTGGTGAGCAAATCACCAATTTGCCCCAAGATGGGATGTGTGTCTAATCGTGCGACATGATGAACACAGGGCCAAACCAGTGCTCATATCAAGGTCAAAACACACACTCAGATACTCGTTGATGTTATGTCTGAAGACACCCAAAGCCTGGAGGCTCTGGGTCAAAATCCTGAATCTGCAGGTGAAACCTGAAGAGGTAGCACTAACCATCCTATATGGGACTCTTGGGGAAAATAGAAATAATAGTATGTGCATAATATAGGGGCTGGCAGCTGTCTCGGGGCGGGGGGGGGGGGCTTTCCCATGGCAAATTTTCAGGAATGGGAGGTGAGGAGGAGGAGGAGGGGGGGGCAGACTCAACGGATACCTGAGCATTCTATTGGCTAGCATCTCCCTCCCATCTGAAAACAGGGCGGGCGGAGTACTGTCGTTGATTTGCACATGTTTACCCATGTGATTACCTTGTCTGGGGCTGGAGTGCAAACAGATGGGGGGCTGAAGGGAAGAGGCGGACTCAGCACAGCTTTTCAGCTAGGGATGTGCAAACAGAACCGAGTTCGGAAATTCGGTTCGGTTCGAAAATCAAGTTCGGTTCGAAAGTTCGGTTCGGTCAACCGAACTATTCGAGTTCGGTTGAATTCCCAACTTCCAGACGGAGTTCGTACATTCAAAACCAGGGGTTTTGGCCTTCCGAACTGGTTCGGATTTGACCGAACAGTTTGGTCGAATTCGAGTTCGGTTCAAAAGTTCGGTTCGGTCGACCGAACTATTCGAGTTTGGTCCGAACTCCGAACTCCCGAACTGTGTTCGCACATCCCTATTTTCAGCATTCTATTGGATGCTCATTCTCCTGCTAGCCAACAGAATGCTTAAGATCTGCCCCTTCTATCCTTATCTCCCCGCTGGAAAGGACTTCCGGATGGGAGGGAGAGAGCTGAAGGGAAGAGGCGGGCTCAGTACAGCTCTTCAGCCTTCTATTGGCTGCTGACTCCGGCTAGCCAATAGAATGCTAAGATATCAGCTGAGACTGCCCCCTCCCTCCACCTGTCAGCACCAGACCAAACTGGGCAGGAGGCAGTGTGACTTCTTCCTCCCTACCCTCCTTAAATGTCTCTGGAATGAGAGACCAGCCTAGGGGCAAAGGGAGAGGGGAGTAAGATGGCTGCAAGATCTCGACCCTCGTTCTCGATTCTCACAAGATTTCCACGAGAATAAAATGCCTAAAATGGCCAGCTTAGCATCTCACATTTGCAATTGTTTATCCAATTAATTCTTGCACATATCTCATGAGAATCTCGCAGCCCTGGCGAGATCTCGCAAGATCCTCACAAGAAACTTAGGATTCTTACAAGAAACTCAAGAATCTCAAAAATGCCGCCCCGAATGATCTGTGCAGGCACACAATGGCCACTCATGCACAGAACAGCCCTGGGGGGGCATTTTTGCGCAGGAGGGGACCGTTTGGGGGGCTCTGTTTTGTGGTTCATGAGAATCTCGTGAGAACATCGAGTTTCTCGTGAGAACATCGAGTTTCTCGTGAGAATATTGAGTTGAGAAAACCTCGTCAAGAAGCCCATTCTCAAAAAGAGAAGAGCGAAATCTCATTTCAGCCCTAAAAAGACTGTTGGTATCAGTAGCACATTGGAGTTCATTTCCTGGAGGACTCAGCTGTGACCAGGGCCCTCTAAAGTAGGGTGTTGCACAGACACAGTTGCTACCGTAAAGAACCTACAGCAAGAAAGAGGAATGTCCAGCCCTTGTGCCCAATCTGGCCTATAGCTGTTCTTTATTTGCCCCACACACACCCTTTCCAGTTCCTTGCCCGTGGCTAGATTTTGTTTGGCCCCTTCCGACTCCTGGATCTGGGTCCTGGATCCACTTTCTATCCCTCTATCGATGAAATAGTGAGCTCAGAGGACAGGAGCAGAGATGAAGGCATGCATACAAAGCGAGGGGATCTGGTTCTTCCTGACACTGAGCACTTCCCTTGAGCATCCCCACTCCCCAAATATGGCCCTCAGAGCTTCTACTAATTGTTAAAATGGCCCCTGGGAGTAAAAGGCTTTCCCACCCCTGCACTAAGGTACATGGGTATCTTGAAGGAGCTAGATCGAAATATTGAGTTATAAAATGCCAGCCACCTCATTCGCTTGGGAAGAGGAGAAACGTCCCCTGAAAATCAACCCCTCTGTCCGGACTGTAATTTTGGTTTGTTTTCTGAACGGGACGTAGGAGGATGCCTTCCTTTGATGCCATAACCTCCCTCGCTTCTCCAACGAGCCACAGACACAACGCAGAAATCAGGAAATGCTTTCTTCCTCCGGAATACTTTGCGAGATTAGCAGAAATTAAACAAAGCCTCGTTGTTTGGTCAAGTGAGACGCAAGTGGGGGCAGCTGGATAGGACCTTAGGCCAAGGATCCCACTTCCCTCACACAACTGTGGCTAAATTATTATTATTTACATAGCAGTGTCTGTGTTCAGACACTTTATAATCCTTTCACAACAGTCCTAGGAAGTGAGTCATTATTATACCCATTTTACAGATGGAGAACTGGAGTTGAGCACTAGTGATTTGCCCAAAGCCACCCAGTGAGAGAATTCATACTTAAAATGTATCCAAAATCCAACACCTCACCCACTAGGCTACCCTAGCTTTCAACAGTGAGTGGTGTAGAGATTGGTGGCTGTGGTATGATCTATTGGCCTTGTGCTAGCAAAGGTGAATCAGCTAAAACAATGACTCGAGTGTAAAGCTGAAATCAGTACCAAATAGTAAATACCTGGATTTTGGGGTAATACTCACATTTTCAGGTACCAGTTTTGGCTTCTGAATTGGTATATAAATACCCGAAGCCAAAATGTTGGCTTTCTGGATTTCAAGTACCCGAAATAACCTGAAGACCTAAAAAATTACCCCCAACTTTTTGGAAATTTGGGACTAGAATTTGAAAAATCAGGATGAAAAAGGTATTTTATGTTAGTTTTTCAGGATGTCAACAGTTATTAAGACTTATGCAAATTGGAAATTGTCTCTGTCCTAATCCGTGTGTGACCCCATACCTCTCCTACTTTAGCCGACAATGTAACCTGGCTGTTCCACCGGGTTTTTGGTGAGGGAGACGGGTAAGAGGTGGGTGGGGCGGGTATTTTTGGTGTCCCACCGTATGGTTTAATAGTGCTGTTTTTTATTTATTGCATATTTATTTTGCTGTATTATCGTATTTTATGTTTAATTTTCATATTGTTAGCCACCCTGAGCTGCTATTCGCATGAGGGGGCGGGGTATAAGTTAGCCGCCCCGAGATGCTTGTTAGCCGCCCTGAGATGCCGTGGGCATGAGGGGGCGGCATAAAAATGCTAATAAATAAATAAATAAAATAAATGAATAAATGTGTAAATTAAATAAATAAATAAATAAATAAAGCCATAGTTTCTGCAGAAAGCCATGCAGGTTGGCACCTCTAGTGCCAGGCTGGGGAAACTTTTCTGTCCTGGGGGCCACATTGAGTATTAGTACGAGCTCCGAGGGGCACATCGCGGTTGGGGGAGGGGGTGCTTAACGGGTTTATTCAAGAAAAGGAGGCCCCAGATCATGGATCTGTGCGGTGGATCAGTCCCCGACCCGGGTGTGCCTGCCCTCCTCTCTGCTCCATTTCATGAGCTCCTTTTTTCGGTACTCGAGGGTAGAGAATGAATCTAGGGGTCAGATCCAGGGACTGGAAAGGGGCCACATAAAAACTTGCCTAGGGACGCGTTTGGCCCCCGGGCCTGAGGTTCCCCCACCCCTGCTCTAGAGCAACGAGGAAGGTGATGTGTGTCTAGACTCTTTGATGCATGGGCATAAGTGAGCACCACATTAATGACTGAGTTACTCCTGAGTGTCCAGGTGGTGGAAGGTTTTAAAAGTGAATAAAAAATTATTTATTTATTTATTTATTTATGATTATGATTATGATTATGATTATGATTATGATTATGATTATTCATTTATATAACACCAAGGGTGTACCTGGCACCGTGCAATCAATATTTACACTACTACTACTGAAAGGAAGGAAGGAAGGAAGGAAGGGACAGACATTATTATTATTATTAGTAGTAGTATTATTATTATAACTACTACTACTACTACTACTTCTAATAATAGTAGAAATATTACTACCACTTCTAATAATATCTATCTATCTATCTATCTATCTATCCATCCCTGCCTCCCTCCCTTCCTTCCTTCCTTCCAGGGCTGAATCATGAAGCCCTTTTGTTCTCATGAGGCCCGAGAACTTGCTGAGATCTGCTCCCAGGTACGACATCTCAAGAGATACCTCAATTCTCCCTCCCTGCCAAAATATAATTTAAAAGTCACTGCACGTGCACCACCAGGGCTCTTTTGACCATGCACAGCCTTTCCCCAAAATGGCACCGGCAGCATCAGCGCTATTTTGGAAAAGGGCAGATGTTCCGTGCGTGCACGGCACCATTTGTGTCTGCCATGCTGCTGCCGGCACCATTTTGGGTAAGAGCTACGCATGTGCAGAACAGCCTCAGTGGAGCAGCCAGGTGAGTACATGAATGGGGAGGGAGAGGCGGGCGGTAACAGTCCCTTCTTTTGTTTTTTAAGTGCAGGGGGAGAGAGGGCTGTCTGGAGATTCTCACTCTTCTGGGCAGTTTCTCGGCTTGTTCTCAGTGCAAGAATAAACTGAGAAGCCCGATTTTTGCTGAGAAAAGCAACCATTTGAGCATTGCATTTCAGCCCTCCTTCCTTCTAAGGAGTTGCCTGAGTGCGACCAATGGTCCATCTTAGCCCAATATTATCACAACCTGACACAGCAGCAGGGTTTCAAATCCAACTCTCTGGCAGCTCACCCAGGTGTGCTACCTGAGACCCTCCAATTCCTGGAAGAGACCTCGCCCAGGCATGTTACCTGAGACCCTCCAGGTTCCTCAGCAGAGGCCTCAACCAGGCGTGCTACCAGAGACCCTGAATCGGAGATGCCAGGGATTGAACCTGGGACCTTATACATGCAAAGCATGAGCTCTGTCGTCTGAACTACAGCCCACCCTTTCCTTCCTTTCTTTCTTCCTAGCTTCCTTTCTCTGTCTGTCTCTCCATCCAAACCTCTTTCTCTAGAGAGAGAGAATCCAACAAGCCCAATCCAATGTGCTTGTTCTTGGTTTTTCACGTAACCCCTTTCCAGTTCATGTCTCTGCTGCTAGATCCTGTCCCTGTGCTCAAGTACCAAGAGAGTGATTTCAGAATGGGGTGTGCACCAGGGACCCAGGTCATTTTTAGTTTTTCGTTATTGTTTTTGTTATTAAAATGTGTTGTTTTTGTTTTTGTTAATAACAAAATGTCATTTTTCGTTATCATTGTCATTATTGGTATCGGTACTGATTTCAAATGGAGGTTTTGTTATTGGTATTGGTATTGGTATTGTTATTGTTATACACACAATATCTAGTTTTTTTTATATATATATATATATATAAAAAAAAGAGAGAGAGAGAGAGAATCTAAGCTAAAACTAACCTATGTGTAATACAAAATATTTCTATCCTATAATCCTAATATATATAATAAAACAGCCTAGCATCTAAATATCTAATCTCTCTCTATATGACTAATATCTATATCTATATAATATATGGATGGGGGGAGACAGACAGGGGAAGGGAAAATGTAATGGTAACGAATAAGGATTGGAAAGGAAAGGTGGTATATGGGAGGATTTTTAGTGCAAGCACCAGCAGATTCTATGAATCCACCCTGACAGAACAATAGCTAACACAGAACCAGAGTCAAGCAGTCCAGCCCTTCAGTATAAACAGTTGCAGTGCCTTCCCCCAGAGCTCTCCTGATTGGTTCTGGGAGGCAGAGGCATTGAGAAATCACAGAGTGCCGTTCAACTGCCTGGGACCTACTTGTGCTGCTCATTGGCCAGCATTTACATCCATCAGGTCCTTCCCCTCCCATCACAGGCCGAGTCCAAGAGTTCAACAATGTTTCTGGCTCCGAGATGTCTGCTCCCTCCTCCCCTCGCCACATTTCCCTTCCCAAAACACCTACAAGGCTGCTAGGCAATAATGACTTTCATTATCATTATTGATTTCGTTATTATTTTTGTCATTTGCATTGTAATAAAAATGACAAACATGAAAAATTTCATTTTCATTAGTGTTATAATGAAAATGACATGCACAACTCTATCTTGTTTCGATTTTTGTTTCCAAAATTTAGTTGTTTATTTGATTTCATTTTTAAAAAATCAAATCAAATCATTTTAGTGACTAAATTCATTTCCCATTATTTTCAATGTGCATCACTTTGCAGGTCTATAACTACTGTCTTATAACTATAGATTGCACACTGACAGGTACACCACTGGAGCTATATAAATAAAAATAATCCCTTAAAGACCCCCTTTCCCAATTTCTCTCTGGCCCGCGGAACGTGGACTAATTTTCAAACATTCCTGTGGAAGAAAAAAGGCTGTCCGCCCCTGGCTGTAGCTGTAGGACGAGATCCCCATAAATGAAGCCAAGGGGAGCGGAGCTATTTACTTCAATGATGTTGGGATGGCGTCCATAGAAAGAGCAAGGTTGCCTGCTTATTCCTATTGCCCTGTCTTTTTGTAATGTCCGACTTAATAAAGGCAGAGATATTCAGACCAGGAGGGGCCAATGAAATCACAGATGCTGACCACACACACGTATACACACACAGCACCGGCCAGTTGAATCCTTTCCAGGTATTACTATATCAAGCTCATTAAATTGTGTTTGGCTAGCGTGAAGGCTTCAAAAGGGCATCCAGTCTCGATCTGAAGCCTGTGGGTGATGGAGAGCCCAGTTCCTCCCTTGGCAGCCTATCCCAATGGTTAATCACTCCTGCGGTTAGTAATTTATGCTTCATGTGAAGCGGGTTCTGTGCCTCGTCTCCATTTGGTTTCAGACAGCGTACAGTGCCGTAGCTGGAAGTGGGAGATGTTTGGAGGCCTGTCTCCTTGTCACCAGGTTGGCTCTGAAAGGTTACGGCAATGAAACTGTCAAACAGTTTCCGCTCCAGGGTGACAGACGAGGGGGGCACAGACCCCTAGATTTGCATATCAAATGATGAGATCATGAGAACTTTTGTTGCTGTTGGTGGGTTGGGTTCTTTTTTTCTTCCTCCCTAACCAGATAAAATTAATTGAACCCCCCCTGAGACACAGAACCCGCGCCACTGCATGCTTCAGACACACAAAGGGACATGCCTTAGCAATCCAGGGAAGCAAAGGGGCTCATTCCTTCCCTTTTCTCTTGGCAGGAGAAGGGGAAAATAAAATAAGGAATCATTTAAGGGCTCTTTCGATGCAAAATGAGAGTCATCCGCCTTGCGGTTTAATGAGCCCATCCTATTTGTGGGTGGTCTGGTGAGAACAGACGAGTTCTTAACATACCTTCACTCCTCGGTCTCTCAACCTTCCGAGGGGTCAGGAAAGGGACACTACCATGTGACAAAGCTGCCTCTTCCCCCAACGAAGAAACAAGTGTCTAAGAGGCTGACAATATGGGATCCCTTGGTTTAAGTAGCTGGTGGAGGCTTAAGCAATAGGGAAACTGAGGCAAAGTCTTTCTTCACTCCTTCGTGCTCTGTCATTGAAGTACCTCTGAGACTGGGCAAAATCACAGGTAAGACAAAAGCTCTTGAATGCAACCATGAGGTCATGCCTAAAGCTGTTAAGAGTGCCCAGAAAAACCGGATATTATAAACCCATCGTTTTTTGGTACCTGTCTTGATCAGTACCCAATTAGTCCCCAACAGGTTGTCTGATGTCCCACTTTACCAGCTTCCAATCCTGAAATACGGACTTCTTGTCCAAGTTTGGACGTTTCCATCCCTATTTTTCAAGATACTGTTCTATTTTTAAAATTTATTTACCATCCCATTTTCACTATTTTACCATATCAGTTAACTGACTAGTAATTGGTAAAACAATCAATAACAATGAATGAGAAATTGTTTGGGTTCCTAATCAGAACTTAGGGAACCTGTTGGGTACCTGATACCAGGAATTGTAGGTATTACCCATGGGTAGAGACTTCACGCGCACAAAGGAATGTCTTAGCAATCCAAGGAGCCAAAGAGGTTCCCCAAAGCCAGGTATAGTCACTGAATTTCCAATACCCGGATTGACCCATGTTTGGGTACTACGTGGTACACAATTAATGCTGACTTGGGTGCTTGATGTTCCAGAAAATTGATTTCTGGTCCATTAAAATGGACTTTTTGTCCCAGAATACTGACTTCCACTCTCGATTTTTTTAGGTAATATGATTTGGGGGGTTTCCATCCTGATTTACCAATCAATAACCAGAAAATCAATCAATTGGCAACAGAAATCACTGATTTTTCGAGCAGTTGGCTACCTGAGCCTATCAGGTGCCTGACAGGGGACTCAAAAATGTGGTGATTACCCACAGGTCATTTCACCTCTACCCTTGGGTAATAAACCAGGTACGTGTCTTGACTCTAGTCATGACGAACAGTCACAGCAAAACACAGGCTTCTTTCCTAAACACTGACCTTTAAAGGCTAGAGCAGAGAGTGTGGTAATGTTAGCTGGTTTCTCTAGACAAAGCACAAAGGCTTGAGCTCTAGGGATCATCTCACCAAGCAATCCCGAAAAATCAGACCTATCCCATACGTGTCCGATGTGTTTCATATAATTTACGGCACACATGTTAGAAATATATCTGACAAAGCCTAAAAAGATATTTTTTATACATATAAAGAAAAAGGAAGAAAGGAAGAGAATTGGCCCTACTGGCCTAGTGTTTAAAATATGGGGCAGCCACACTCTATGCTTTAAAATGATTAGAAAACGCTGAGAATATTTTATGTCATCCCATATAATATATTTGAAATAGGATGGCAGCAGCTCTGCACTGTAATATGTTCCATATTGTTGGCTATATTCTAAATGTCTGTCCAATACATTTTATGAAGCTAGTGGCATGCCAAGAGGAATAAGAAAATACTTTTTTTTTTTACAAAATCCCACCCTAGAGTAAGCCTCTGTAGGGCAACTGAGAGAATGTTGGGGTCAAGGAGGGAAGCATCGAGGTGCGCAGAAGGCACATCACATGGTTTAGGTTTATTTTTATTTTTCATTCTCATTTACAAAAACCCCTTCGTTTTGGGGGGTGGGGGTGGGCTTATAAAGGACTCTACCGTTTTTGGTTTTCCTTTTCCTTTACTTTTATTAAAAATATTTTTAAAATGTAAATCACTGTGAATGCGCGAAATGGCTGCCCGGGCTGTTCTGGGCATGCTCACGTCCTTTTCCAAAATAGCACTGATGTCACCAGTGCCATTTTGGAAAAAGGCACACATGCGCAGAACGGCCCTGGCGGCCATTTTGTGCCTACGCTGTGATAGGTTTATTATTATTATTTTTTAATAAAATAAAACAAAAAAAACACACAACCAAAATGAATGAAATCATATGACTGTCGTTTGCTTATTTATTCATTTTCATAATTAATTCAAACAATACAAATTTCACCCCCCTAAAGAAGCATTTGTAATAAAAAGAAAAATGCTGACTTGCAATGCATTTAATTTGCTTCTGGGGATTTGGGTTTGAGCTCCTACAAATCTGATCTCGTAGATGTGAACATTTGTATATTTATTCCTGGGCTTGCTCTGGCATCGATGGGAAAGTACCCTTTATGGAGGTTAAGAGGTGTGGCTGTGTGTGATACTTGGGGCCTGATTGATAGGGATGTGCAAACGCAGTTCGGCCGTTCGGTGTTCAGCCCAAACTCAGCCCATTTCGGATGGTTGAACTGAACGCCCAAAGCCCCGAAAAGTTCAGCCGCGTCCAGATGAGTTTGGGCACGTTCGGGCTGGAACAAATAATTCCCACAACCAAATATTCAAATTTGTCCTTGGTACTAGAGCTGCAATTGAAATTCCATTTCGTTTTAGTTTCTGATGGAACTGGACAGTTCAATCGGTCCATTTGGAATTCAGATCAGATGAAATTCCAATTGGAATCCTGATCACACCAATTTATTAATTATTATTATTATTATTATTATTTATTATTATTTATTATACTTTTCACATGCACAAAATGGCCATGGTCAGTCTCTGCATGCACAATCATTCAATTGCCATTCCATCTGAAATAATAACGTAAACATAATGGATCAATAAAAACAAACAAACAAATGTTCAGATCTGAAAATGAAGTGCGAAGCCAATCCTGCTTTGCATTTGCTGGGGCCAGTCCCAAACCCAGTGTGCTGTGCGAACAGTCTGTGCACTAGGGCTGAAATGACATTAATATCCCCCCTTGACAAGAATGTCACTAGACTCGAGAAGGGAGGGGAGACCTCACATGATTTCACACACACACACACACACACACACACACACACACACACACCCCTGAGATCTCACAAGAGCTCACTGAGGGTGGGCGGGCATAAAAGGGGGCCGGGCAGGGTGCCAGAGGTGAACAGGGGGCAAAGACTTGACCCCTGGCCACCCAGCTCCCCTGTCTGCCCAGGAAGAGAAATTATGAGCAGGGCCCTGGAGGAGGGGCAGGGGCCTAGCGGGGTGTGTATGTGTCAATGGCGGGGGACTTACCCTCCAGAGGGATTCCCATGAAGTGCAGTCTCTTCCTGGTCTGGTAACAAACAAACTGGGCTTGCTCAGAAGGGCCTGGATCATTTCATTTGGGCATGTGCAGCCCTTTGCAAAGATGGTGCTGGCAGTGTCAGCATGTTATAGGTGCTATCTTATATAACATGCTGCCCCGAGCTGTTCGCAGGAGGGGCGGGGTATAAATATAGTAAATAAATAAATAAATATATCTTGGGTGTGGGAAGCCAGTTCTGAGCATGCCCCGAAGTCCTGGACATGTTCAGAATGGGTTGCCCTTTTCAAAAATGGCGTCCATAACATGCTGATGCTACCAGCGCCATCTTTGAAAAGGGCTGCGCATGCCCAGATGGAATGATTCAGAATTCCCATTCGTGCTAATACCAAGGGTAGGGGATCTCAGGCCCGGGGCTCAAATACAGCCTGTGGGTAGTTTTTATTTGGCCCCTTTTCAGTTCCCGTATCTGGCCTCAGGATCTAGTTTCTACCTCAAAGCAATGAACGTCTGAGCTCAGAGCAAGGGAGTGCAGATGAGGGCGTGCACAGAAGGGTAGGGGGTGGATATATGGCGATCTGGACCCTCCCCTCCCTGAGAACAACCCCACACTGAAATTCTCAGAGAGAGTACTTTTTTTCAAAGTGACCCGCAAGGAGAGAAAAGGTTCCTCGCCCCTGCTAATAGGATCTGAAAGAATTGTGTCTAGAGTGTCAATCCCCTTTGCTTAGGGGATTGACTGGAAAGCAGAGCTGAAACCAATAGTTCACGTTTCATGTTCTCAAATTATTATTCATGTTTTCACATAGCTATTTCACCCCCAGGTAACTCCATAAAGAGGGGGGCTGCTCTGAGGGATTGCTGGAGGGGGCTGGGCAAGGATCCTGGGGAGGGCTGGGCTTGGCTGCAAAAGCTTCCCCGAGGGATCTCCTGTAACTGTGTGACTCTGCTTCTCCTCCCCCAGGCCGTGGGGCGCTGCCAAAGGGCAAAGAGCTGTTGGCGGAGCGTTAACAGGCGGAGGAGGCGGCCACCCTATTTATGGAATCCAGGGAGCGCCTGTTACACTGAAGGGAGCTGGGAGCCAGTTGGGCTTGCCTCCCTCCCCCCCCCCCATAGCTCCGTCCCGGCTCCGCTAGCTTGGCCGTTGTCAGGGCTGGAAGCCAGGCTGCAGGAACTCTACCACCCTCCTGGTGGCAGAGGGAGAGGGGGCGG
>QEPC01011365.1:2297881-2325542 GCA_003113815.1 Sphenodon punctatus
CCGTCTCTCTCTCTCTCTCACTCACTAGATGGCCTCGGCCAGCCTATCTGACTGACCTCATGATGCCAGGTGGCATTGGGAAGCTGTAAGCCTGCTAGCCGGCCTCTGACTAGACGATCTTGGCCCACCTATCTGACTGGCTCTCTCTCGCACTGCACGGTCCTTGCCAGCCTATCTGAGTTCTCTGCCAATGTCCCAGCCTGCCTTCCATACTGCCTCTCATGCCACGCTGCCTGACTGCCTGCCCTAGTTGCCAAGCTCGAACCCTGCCTCAGCCTGCCTTCCGCTGCTCATGCCACGCTGCCTGTCTGCTGCTGCTGCTGCCTCTGCTATTCCATTGGTTCTGCTACCGGGCAATCCAATGTCTGCCGCTGCTCCACCAATGCCTGGCATCCTGCAATGCCCGGCCAAGTAGGGGTGCCAGGCAAGCCACCAAGCCACAAGCCTTCCCAGCCTCTGCTGCTGCTGCTGCTGCTGCTGGGTCTCAGACGGCCAACCATGGTGCCACGGGAACCCCTGGAGCGTCCCAAGCCTCTGCCATGGCCGAACTTTCAAAACGTTCGAGGGGGCCAAGTGCTGAGCCTGCCTGCCCGGGCAACCTGGGGTGCCAAGCCCCAAGCTTTCCCAGTCTCTGCTGCTGCTGTGTCTCCGATGGCCTGTCATGCCCCCACGGGCACCCCTGGACTGCCCCAAGCCTCTGCCATGGCCGAACTTTCACAACGTTATGGGGGGTCCAAACTCCATGGAACCGAACCCATGACCCCGAACTGAGTTTTTGGGCCAAACGGTCAAACATCCAAACCCTGTTCTGTTCTCACATTACTACTGATTGAGACATGTCCCAGGTGTCTCAATCAGTGTGTTCTTTGCTCTGGGAGGGCAGTTGCCTCCGGGCTTAAGCAGAGACCACCACTCCCACCCCTTTCCCAGGGGGCTAGCCCTTCTGTCCTTCCCTCCCTCCCTCCCTATTGAACTTACAGTCCCTCAATACCCATGGCCAGGCCCCCATGATGAGGGTCCCCTTGGCATGGAGCTTGGTCCCTTCCAGATTCCCCAACTGTGACTCCAGGGTCTGGGCATGTCAGGCTACCTTCCAACACAGAGTTTGTCTGCAGTCCAGGAGGCAAGGGCATGTTCATGTCTGTGGAGTGTATCGTGGAGCTCCCCTCAGGGGCATCCTCTCTCAGTCCCGGTGACTCCCCTGGATTAGGCCCCCACTGCCATTTTGTTTCGCAGCCACATGGTGGCCACTCCCCCTCCCGCCAGACAATTCCCCATCTGATTCCATCGTGGTCGAGGGGAGATGACATCATCACCCTCAACTCCAGGCTTCTTTCACCGCGCTCCAGTGCGCTGCCGTGCGAGTGCCCCCACTGTGCCTCTCAGTTTAGCCTGTTGCTATTTCACTGGGAGTAAGCAAAATCATTTGAAAAGACTTGACACTAGGATACAGACCAAGCTCCTCTTTATTTTAAGCCTCCATACTTAGCTGGAAGATCTTCCTCTTTCATCTCTCCAGATAAGAGTTTGCAGTCTGCTTGCCAGCTCTTTTCCCCTCTTAGTGAGACAGAAGGAGGCGTAGGCTTTGTGCTTTAAAACATTAGCCGGGTCTATTTTAAGTGGCAAAACAGCCAAGCCATCGAGGTTTTCCCTTGCTCTAAAATTAACAGAGATTAAAATGATGAAGAGAGGGGGGCAGAGGGGGGAGTGTGGGAAAGAGGAGACCAAACAGGTCCAGGTTTTAATTAAAGCAAAACACTGGGCTCGCCGTCAAATGCCCTGGTGGTTTCCAAGGCCTTGGACTTATTCTTTCACCTTGAAATAGGAACTAGAAGTCCTTTCAGGCATCATGTACTGAATAGTTTTGCCGTGGCTGCAACAGATGCTGTAACCACGGAAAGGCTGCCTTTCAGCTTCTAACAACAGATGCTGTCAGGTTTCAGCAAGACTGGACAGTCGTGATTAGAGGCAGTTCCCTGCCCTGAGCAGCTTACAAAGTAGACTGGACAAGGAGAGGGGAGGAAAGGGGAGGGGTACATAGAGGGATACAGGGAGGATATCCATGAAGCTGAGAATTACTAGTAGCTGAACGTGCTCAGCTAAATTACAAGCGGAGGAGGGGATCTTGAAGGACAAGGAGAAGCTGTGGGGTTGAGGAGTTAGGGAACTCCTGAGTGAAGAGGTAGGTTTCTCAGAGGGGATTTGTAGGGTGGGAGGGAGCGAGCAGAGTGTCAGTGTTCAGGGAGAGGGTTCCAGGCATAGGGGGTACTATGAGAGAAGGGGCAAAGACAGTTTAAGGAGAAGAGGTCTCTGGGGAGGGTAAGGGAGGTGTTAGAGGAGGAGCTAAGTTCACCAGATGGAGTATTGCAGAAAATGAGGACAGAACGATAGGGAAGAGGAAGGCCATGAAGGACTTTGAAGGTGAAGACAAGGACCTTGTGAATTCACTATTCACCGATATTATTAACCTTTTCAGATAGGTCTCTGAATATCTGGATAATATCCACATCCGAAATGATTATTGACGTATTTGCTCATGTGAATAGACCATTTCTGGCTTTTGGTTGTTTTACTATTTTGTTTTGGTTATTTGACTCATTTTGTAATTTCATTTCTATTCTTTTGGTGGCATTAGCGTGATAGCTGACAGAAATGACCCCCCCCCCCAAAAAAAAACCCCAAACAAAAGAAAGTACCAAAATAAATGAATACTAGGGCTGGAATGAGATCTCTCAAAAGTGAAAAATCTTGTCAAAATCCCGGTTCCTGGTTCGTCTCAGATGAATCAAGGACCAGAACTGTTTTGCCAAGTTCTCGGTGAGAAAATGATTTTAAAATAATAATATTGCACATGCACAAATGGCCGCTGGACTGTTTTCCGGCGTCACCGTCATTTTGGTTAAGGGCAGCTGCCATTTTGCTCATGGGCAAAACAGTCTGGTGGCCATTTTACGCATGCAGATCCGCTCCCCTTAACCAAAATGGTGGCAATGAAATCCACACTGAGGAGCCACGCTACAGCAAAACAGGGCTGATTCCAGAATTTCATCCAGGTCCGATTTCAGTCAGAACTGGGAGCTTCCGTTGTGCTGATGCTGCCGCCGCCATTTTTAAAATATCGGCAGCAGCCATTTTGAACATTGCGGTTCCATTTTAAGCAGAAATGTTCCACAAAAATGGAGCAGCTATTTCAATCCATCTCCACAGAAAAGGCCCAGTTGCCGGCAGACTAAAGCTGTGTTGCCAGGATCCCATATGGTGTATTAATCACTGCAAATATTTATTTTACCAAATATTTATTTCATCTCTGATTCCCAAGCAGAGACAGCATCCACAGTGGGTAAAAAGTAAAACCAATGTGCTGGTGATGTGGCGGCATTCCGGTCCAACCTGGGGCAGGAAATTGCAGTCTACATGACCAAGGTTAGGTTGGAACACTGGACAAATGGGCCCATGACTGGAGAGCCGTCCTGCACCCACACCTTCCGGGTAGGGCAGGGAATTGAATAAATGAGTGGCCAGACAGCCCCGCCCAGCCTTGTTCCCAGAGCTCTGCCCCCCACCATGATGGACAGCCATGGTGCAGGGCTATGGCAGTCCCCAACCTGCAGTGGGTATAGTGGGGAAGAGCAGACGTGCTGGCCCGCTGTGGCCCACATTGGCCTGCTTGAGTGGCCCTTAGCCTGGGCTGTGTCCTCAAAGATTTTCCAAGGACGCAGCCTGGGCTAGCTGTCTATCTGCCCTTGGGCAGTCCCTGGCTAACACCTGGTAGCCTCAAAACAGATGTGCCAGTGGCTCTCAGCCCACAGCAGTCCAAAGTGGGCCACTGTCACATCTGCTTTACCCAGTGTCACAAAGCTACTGTACTGAAAAACAAACTCTAGTCCTTCAGTACTTACAGAGCCTGGACCTCTGAGGGGTGCTACACCTCTGAGTTTGATCCAGAGCCTCTGGACTCTAGGGAGACCATCTATTTCCCTAGTTAAGAAGTTAGGTCACACTGCTCTGAAAGGGAAATGGCCATGACCTTCAGCAAGGTCATTACTAGAGGGGGTGTGGCCACATCAGAAAAGAGCAGGAAATCCCTGCTCTTTTCTGATGTGGCCACACACCCTATAATGACCTTTATGAAGGTCATGGTCATGCCCCCTTCAGAGCAAGGGAAGTCCTTTTGGCCTGCCCCCTTTCTGAGTCAAAGTATCCAGAAATATGGCAACCCTAGCCTCAGCTGATCTGCTCAGCAGATCAAACTTTTGGTTTACGTCTAGTGACTTCTGCACACATGTCCCAAGAAGCAAACCAGAAGCTTGGTCTGATGAACGTCTGTTTTGCTTCCAGGGTTTTGTGTGTATAACTCTGGGTGGCTGGCTTGGGCCAGCCTCTGGAAGGCCAGATGCAACTGCCTGATGCTTCCCTCCCCCCTCTGCCCACAGGTAAGTCCCCTTACCAGTCCTCAACCATGGCTCCTTGCTGTGGTACACTCTACTCCTATCTACTCTTCCATCTGCACTTCTAACCAGTTTTTAAAGCACCAGCTAAGCCATGGTATGTGAAGACTGCAGATTAGCTGGTGGTTAAAAAAAATCCAATTATTCAATTAAGTTTTAATTCCTATTTAAGATTCTAGTGACTAGGGGTGAAGCAGAAATTCTAACCTTGTTCTGATTCCATTAGAACTGGATGGTTCTGTTGTTCCAATCGGACATTGGAACAAACAAAATTCCATTCCAATTTTAGATCAGACCAAAATAATTTTGTGTGTATGTACACAATAGTTCCATCAGATTTCTGGTTGAAAACTTGGAACTGTTCTGTGGAAACAGAACGGCTATTTCAAAGCAGGCATACTGGTGACAGCCAGATCTAGGGGCTGCCAAACTCAAAAAGATGTTGGACACCAAAACACCAAACAAGAACTAGCAAAGTGACTGAAGGAGTCAATGTATCAAAATGAATAAGTGACGTTGCTAACGTTACAATAGCGGTGAAGACAAATTGGGACATGTACTTGTAGGACTAGGAAGGAATAAATATGAGAATTAGCTTTATTGATGAGAAATGTCATATCAGTTCCAGCCCAGTCAGAAATTGCAGTTCAGATGCTCCAATAGATCTTGTGTTCTAAACTTGCTCTCATCTTTGTTGCTGTCTTCTGAAACTCGTCCCTTTTGCCGGCATCTTCAGAATCCTACACAGTCTTCCAGCCAAGGCAAAATCAGCTTAATTCAAACATGTCCATGCTGGCAAAATAAAATGGGCAAGGAAGAACCTATCGTGCTGGAGCAGATATTTGGCAACCATGGTGCTTGTGCCTTAGAGTCTTGCTGTTCCGATAACTGGTGACAGTTCCGAATTCCACCCTTTCCTCCTCTTGCAAGCAGAGTAGACAGTTATCTAGCTGAGCTGAGTATGGCCCCTAAACCTATCTTTTCAGATGACAGAACTGGGAGGGGGAGACAGAGGTTTTTTATGGGTTTGGGCAGCAAAATGCAGGGTGTGCGAAATCCCTTATCATTCCCCTGACCCTCCCTCCTCCAAACCACACAAAATCTTTACATAGCACTCAGCTACAAATCCCTTAATTAGCTAATGCTGACATATCACATTACCGGCAGTTAAGAGGTAGCTGTTGAAGAGGGGCAGGTTGTGGGTTTTTTTCATTTGGGGTGGGAAGAGAGTCTGTTTGCAGCAGTTCCACTGCAGCAAGTCTGATTCCAAAAAGATACATGCAGTAGATTGATCACTTTTTTTTTTTTAATGAAAGTAAAATATAATTCTTTTCTGCTTCATGCCAGTCAATTTGCTCCTCCAGACCCTCTAAGATCAAAAGTAAATTTGGTCCATGCTGGCCCAAAATGTCTCATGTCCCCACACTCAAGCCAGATTTTGTTGCCTAAGCTGTTTTTCTGGAAAGGTCAAGGTCAGGTCGGCCCAAGTTCTCTTTCCTATAGCCATTTTGGACATTATGTTGTAACTCTCAAGGCTGTCCGTATCTATTTTGCAGCCTCCCCTACCTAACCAATCCCCCTCCCCCCCACAAAAAAAATCACAATATGATTCAAGAATTTGAGAAGCCCGGTACAAGTGTGCAGCCTTGACTCCCCTTCACACACTAGGACTGGAACAAAATTCTGGCTTGGATTCTTTTTTCAATGGAACTAGCTGGCCTAATCGTTCCAGCCAAATGCAGACCAGAATTACAACCCGGTCCGTATTTTGCACATGCACAAAATGGCAGCTCCCATACCAGGGAGGTGTGAAATGGGGCACCCTGTATTGCTCTACCATTTTTGCACATGTGCCATGCAGGGTGCAAAAGACCGGCACCCTGAACTTGGAATTTCAAACGTTGGAATTCCACCGCAGCTTTTAATCCATGTGGGAATTCTGACTGACATTCCAAAAACGCAGAACATTTCTGTAAAGCCAGAATAGGTTTCGCACCAGCCCTCCACCCCACATTTCTATCCCTAGTTTAATTTGTAGTTTTATATTCGCACAGCACCTACACAACTGTGCCATGGGTACCCAACACTCACCCACTCCTTCCATTCACACCCAGCATCCATGAGTTCCCAGCACCCACCAACCCCTTCGGCATGAATCTATTGCCCACCCAAGCCATCCGCACCAATCTGACACACACACCCCCTCCACATGCACTCAGCACCTACTCACTCCATCCACACCCAGCACCACCTCCCACAATCCACACAGATTCCCCCGGTGCACATTTCGATCCCACCCACCACCCGCCTCAGCTTTTAAAAAGACAATGAGCTCGATCCCATAGCCAGCGAATCCCGCGTGGTCCTGCATACACACAAACCACACACAAACCGTGTGCATCAGCATCCCCATGGCCAGCCCATCGCGCTGTGTGGAAACCACCCTCATGCACACGGGCCATGGGATTGAGCTCACTAGTTAGCGTCTTTCAAACTGGGAACCAAAATTTTCTTGTCACTTCTGCAAAATCTCAGCCCCCTACTTCCAGAAACTAAAAGCATAGGTTGACTGTCCCGGGATTGTTATTACTTGCATTTTACAATCCTTACGTAATTCACCCTCACAACAGCCCTGTGAATTAGGTCATTATTACTCCCATTTTACAGACGGGGAACTGAGGCTGAGAGACATTTTGACTTCCTCAAGGCCACCCGGTGACTTCATAGCTAAGACAAGGCTTTACCTATGCTCTCCCAGGTTCCTCTTCAACACCTTAGCTATTAAGGCAGGGATCGGGAACGTCAGGCCCGGGGGGTCAAATGTGGCCCTCGGAAAGTTTTTATGTGGCCCCTTTTCCAGTTCCTGGATCTGGCCCCTGGATCCAGTCTCTACCCCCAAACACTGGAAAAACTGAGCTCGTGATAATGGAGCAGAGAGGAGGACATGCACACAAGTGTAGGGGACAGATCTACAGCACAGAATCATGATCTCGACCCTCCTTTTCTTAAATAAAAACATTAAGCACCCCCGCCCCCAACCTCGATGTGGCCCTCGGAGCTCGGACTAATACTCAATGTGCTAATATTGAGCTCAGCCTCGTACTAATATTCATTGCCCCCAGGACAGAAAAGGTTCCCCACCCATGCCCTAAGGGGTTACGTTAGTCCAGACCGCTTGCTGCATCATCAACTGTTATCAATAGAGACATAGGAATTGTATTATTTTTATCACGGAGCTTTTATTGATTGATTGATTGATTGATTGATTGATGTTAGATGACTGGATTTTAATTTTTATCGTTTTTGTAAAAAATCAGACACTTTTAGAGGAAACCAAACATTTTCATTTTTTTTTGTGGTTAGAAAATATGTTTTGTGTTCAGAAAGCAGAACCATTGTGGGTTGCTGAGTCGTTTTTGTTGCTGAAAACTTTAAGGGAAAAATGAGGGGAAATTGACCGTTTTTGTTTAGGATGAAAAAAGTATATATGAATCAATCAAGATTTTGCAAAGTTTGGGGAATATTTGCAAACTAGGACAGACTTCTCCTATGGTCCACGCACCACTCCCGGCCAATCACAGGGGCCACAACGGGACATGGAAGGGCAGACGGTCTTTCAGATAGTTGGGGCCCAGATTGTTTAGGGCTTTCAAGGTCAAGACCAGCCCCTTGAATTGTGCCCTGAAAGCTATAGGGAGCCAGTGCGGTCTCCGGACCACCGGTGTCATGTGCTCCCAGCGCCTCATTCTTGGAAGGAGTCGAGCTGCCGCATTCTGCACAAGCTGCACCTACTGAACAGTTATCAAGGGCAGCCCCTCATAGAGGGCCTTGTCGTAATCTAGCCTCAAAGTGATGAAAGCATGGGTGATGGTAGCCAGATCCAAATCAGAAAGAAAAGGCCGAAGCCTCCTCACTGGATAGAATTGTCTCATGTCTTCGGAGGGAACCTGAGACGGGCTTCAGGGAGGTGGGCACAACTGGGCCGTGTCCCCTGATGTGTGCCCTCCTACCTACAGCTGAAATGAGTACCCGCCCCCAAAAGAGGTAAATCCATCAAAGTGTCTGTACTCGACCTGATCTGTCACTTTCAGGTACTTAACTGAAACCTGATTCTTTCTTTCTTTCTTTCTTTCTTTCTTTATTTATTTATTTATTTATTTATTTATTAAAAGTTGTTACCTCACCCCTCCTGCTCCAGGAAGCTCCAGGAAGGGCGAGGCGGTCCCTAAGGTATGAGGGGCCGAGACCGTGTAGGGCTTTATAGATCATCACTAGGACCTTGAACTTGGCCCGGCACACTATCGGCAGCCAGTGCAGAGCTCGGAGCACAGGTGTAATGTGCTCCCGGCGACCCGTCCCCGTAAGAAGACGAGCCGCCGCATTCTGCACCAGCTGCAGCCTCCGGGCCAAGAACAAGGGAAGCCCCACGTAGAGCGCGTTGCAGTAGTCGAGCCTCGAGGTGACGAAGGCATGGATGAGGGAGGCCAGGTCCGGGCCAGAGACATACGGACGCAGCCTACGTACCAGATAAAGCTGGCGGAAGGCAGCCTTAGCGACTGCCTCCACCTGCCGCTCCAGCCGCAGGTCTGCGTCCAATATGACCCCCAGACTCCGGACCTGCTGAGCTACAGGGGGGCAAACCCCCCCAACCAGGGGGGCCACCACCCCCTTCGCCCTCCCCACCACCATCACCTCCGTCTTATCTGGGTTGAGCTTCAGTCTGCTCAGCCGCATCCAATCCGCCACGGCCTCCAAACATTGGGATAGCACCGAGATAGCAGGGTCTGGGTCAGTAGAAAAGGAGAGGTACAGCTGAGTATCATCAGCATACTGGTGACATCGCACCCCGAACCCTCTCACGACCTCCCCCAAGGGCTGCATATAGATGTTAAATAATAATGGAGACAAGATCGATCCCTGCGGAACGCCACACGGTAAGGCGCGGGGGCTCGATGTTTCCTCCCCCAACACCACCCGCTGGCTCCTCCCCGAGAGGAATGAACGGAACCATTCAAGAACAGTCCCGTCCAGACCCCCCCGGTCACGCAGTCGTCTCAACAGCAGCCCATGGTCCACGGTGTCAAAAGCGGCCGAGAGATCGAGCAGGATGAGAAATGTCGAACATCCCGCATCCATCTCCCGGCGGAGGTCGTCCACCAAGGCCACCAACGCCGTCTCGGTGCCATAGCCGGGGCGGAACCCAGATTGAAACGGGTCAAGGAGCCCGATATTATCTAGATGACCCTGGAGCTGGAGCGCCACTGCCCGCTCAATAACCTTCCCTAAAAAGGGAAGGTTAGAGACAGGTCGGTAGCTGGCGAGCGCGTCTACGTCCAACGATGGTTTTTTCAGCAGGGGGCGCACCACAGCCTCTTTTAAGCAAGGCGACAACCTCCCCTGCCGAAGGGACGCATTCACCACCCTCGCCAGCACCGTCCCCAACGTCTCCCCGGAAGCTTTTATTAACCAGGACGGGCATGGATCTAGTTGACAACACGTGGCCCTCACAGACCCCAGGACATCCACCACATCGGCTGGCGTCACTTCCTGAAACTCACCCCATAAAGATGGACCAGACGGACCCTCCGCCCCCCCGCGCTCTTCCCCTACTGCTATCAACCCAGCGTCGAAATCGGCCTGAATCCGAGCGATCTTGTCTGCGAAGTAGATGACAAACTCCTCACAGCGGGCCCGGGACAAGTCCCCATCCAGGCGGAGGGAGGCCGGACTAACCAGCCCCCGCACCACCCGAAACAGCTCCGCTGGACGCGACTTCGCAGACGCTATGAGGACGGCGAGGAATTCCTTCCTCGCCGTCCTCACAGCCTCCACATAGGACCGCAAATGGGCCCTATGGAGAAGACGATCGGAGACAGACCGAGTCCGACGCCAGCGTCGCTCTAGCCTCCTGCCCACACGCTTCATACACCGCAGCCCCTCAGTAAACCAAGGGGTCCTGCGGTGACGAGACCGAGGCAGAAGGCGCCTCGGAGCCACCCTGTCAATGGCCTCCTCCAGCAAGATGTTCCAATGCCGGACCAGCTCATCCACAGAGTGACCGTCCACATCCAGGGTAAGCTCCCTCAGGACCTCCTGGAACCGCTGGGGTTCCATCAGCCTCCGAGGGCGGACCATCCTAACTGGTCCCTTCCCCTTCTGGAGGGGGCGCGCTAGAAGACCGGCCTGAAGGAGACCGGTTTCCATCCTGATTTTTTGAGTTACCATACCATTTTTCACAAACCAAGTACTGACTTACTGATCAGTACTTGGTAAATCGGTAACGATAATTTGAAATTTGGGGGTAGGAATTAGGTATCCAAATTATTATTATTATTATTATTATTATTATTATTATTATTACTATTATTACTATTATTACTATTATTATTATAAGCATTTGTATAGCACCAGCTGTGTACCTGGTGCCTTACAGAACAATGAGATAGACGCGGTCCCTGCCTACGGCTTACAATCTAATAGACACGGACAGGGATAGGGAACACAGGGAGAGACAAGGGATAAAAACATTCAAGCGAATGCGAAGTCTCAGGTGCAGTCTCAGGTCTTAGAGCTGAAACAAGAATCAATTTGATTCTCAGAAGAATCTGATTCTTGGTAACTGTTCAAGATTCTTCCAAGAATCTCTGTTAAACAGAAAAACTGTGCATGGCTCAAAATGGCCACTGGGACATTCTGGGCATGAGCAGCCTTTCCCAAAAGGGGTAGCGCTATTCTTTGCAAGCGCAAAATGGCCACTGCACATACACAGAACAGCTTCCCTTTTCCAAAATGGCAGTGATGCTGCCGGTGCCATTTTGGAAAAGGGCTATGCATGCTTAGAATGGCTGCAGTGGCCATTTTACGGATGCGTTTGTTTTGTTTTTAAATGGAGGGAAAAAATCTCGACGACAGATTGTTGAGATTGGAGCTTTTCTTGATTCTTGTTTTTTCTCGATTTCCGTTGAGAATCTCAACTCTCAGTGGGAATCGAGAGCAAAATGAGATTGACTTTCAGCCCTAATCCAAATGACACTCAAGTAGGCCATTGTGCAGCCAGTACAATAAATCAAGGACCATTTCAGCTGTGCTTCTAGCGCTTGCTCTGGCCCCCTGTGCTGCTGAAGGCTGAGTGTGGCAAGAGGAGAAGAGGGACATGTCTTCCTGCAATTTCCGTGCCTCTATGGTTCCCAACTCCTGGAATAAGGAACAGAAGAAGTGACCAAAAACCAAAGGGAAAAATGGAAATTAAGATTCCAGTTTGCAAATGAAAACGGAAGCAAATCTTTCTTTCATAGTTACTTTGTTAAAACAAATGCAAATATTTCCTTTGAATCTACAAATAAATGAAAAAAAATTCCTTGTTTTGAATCACCTGACAATGCCCCTCCTTTCCCAAGTTCAGACTCCCTTGTATGCATACGTAACCTTGCTGAGCTGCTGGAAACCCATCAACTCCAAAAAGATTGATGACCCCCGCAAGGGGGGTGGAGAGAGTGTCGAAGTGGAAAAAACAATGAAGGCTTTGGACACCACTCCCATTCCCTCCTCTGATGGGTGCGATAGTCCATTGGTATTTTTTTTTAAATTGAAAGACTCAGTTATCCTTGGCTAAAGGCCCAGGGCCAGATGGAACTTAAATGCTTTCTAAGAAAAACATGGCCTAGGGAATTGCATTTGGAATGGCAAATTTAATTTCTTCGCTGTGCTGTTTATTTCTGTGAATTCACTCTATCTCTCGTCTTATTTTTCTCCCAGTGGTGACCTTGCGTACAAAAGTCAAAGAGGCGATTGAACTTTCTTTCTTTCTTTCTTTCTTTCTTTCTTTCTTTCTTTCTTTCGAGATTTAAAAAAAAAAAAATCCAGTTGAATTTAAAAGCTGGTCAAAGGTCTCAGATGAGCAGTTTAGAGAATGGAACAGCGCATAAAGCAAGACATGACCCCAAAAATTGGAGAGTGAGCTTCTGCTGCTCTACCTTGCCCGTTTGGCTCATTTGAAGGAACAGGATATTCTCCAAGGCATGTGTTCCCTTAGTTCCTTGTAGGATTGCCACCTTCAATCAGGCTTTGACCTGAAGGAGGCAAGAAAAAGGGGATCTTTGACCTCTTTCAAATGTGGCCAAACCACCTTTGGAGTATCATGACATGGTCGTGAAAGGGTGAGGTCATGGTAGAAAGGCAGTGGGGCATAAGAACTGTCACCCTTCTCTGACATGGCCCATATGCCCCTCCGTGCAGTGTGGTATAATAGAATCATAGAGTTGGAAGGATCATCAGAGGTCATCTAGTCCAACCCCTGCTCAGTGCAGGAAATCCGCAGCTACAGCATCCCTGACAGATGGCCGTCCAGCCACTGTTGGAAAACCTCCAGCAAAGGAGAGCCCAACCCTTCCCCAGGCAACTTGTTCCACTGTCAGTCTGCTCTTACTGGGTATTTTCAGACGTTACAAGACCACGCTCAACCACAGTCAATTCCCTGTGGTGGGGAATGGTCCCATAACATCTGTTGGGGAACTGGAAGTTCCCCCCCAGATGTTACCCACGCTCAATCCCCGCCGGGAATCTAATTCACCATGCGATCGGCTGAACCCCTTGGGGCTGCCGCCAATCGCATGGTGAATTAGATTCCCGGCGGGGATGAAGGGGCCCGTCACGTCTGGATGGCGATCACGGCCCGGAATCCCCGCCGGGATTCTGGGTCGTGGTCATTTCGGGTGGGCACTGTGGGCGCATTGGCCGCGGCGCCCGCCTGTCTCCCCAGAGGGCAGGCTGTAGGGGAGCGTGCGGGGGGCAGGGGCGTGCAGCCGCATGTTGCGCCGCGCGGCCCTGCCTCCTCCCCGATTCCCCGCTGGGATCCCCCCAACATCTGTTGGCCATACCGGAGTGATCCCGGCGGGTAATGCCGCCCCATCTCATCTGAAATTACCCACTGTTAGGAAGTTCTTCCTAAGGTTTAACCAGGTCACTGAGACTGTCAGTGAGATCATGATATTGCTCAGGGGGAGGGGCCATGCCAGAATGAATGCAAGAGAGTCACTTCATGACCACTCCTTTCTGATGTACCCCACTTTCCTTGAAACCCCAGTTTTCAGATTATCCAGCTTCCTCTTGATAACCCCCCAAAATCAGAATTTCAGCAAGGGTCTGGAGATTGTGGGTTAAAATCCAGACAGTCCATGTCAAACGCGCAGGCATAGTAACCCTAAATCCTTGGCCTCACCACTAAGACTGCCAGTGAGATCCATCTAAGCCAATGGTTTCCCAACCATTGGCTTGGTGAGTGGGTGGTTGGGGTGATGTTGGGGTTTTAAGAGATTTTAATGTATTTTATTGTATTTCATACTTTTAATGTTGTAAGCCGCCCTGAGTCTCTCGAGCTGAAATGAGTACCTGGAAAAACAGGTATACCCTTCGGAATTATGATACTCATCCTGACCCTGTAACCTTGGATAATAATTGGTACCTGCTTAGTTCCAGTGGGCTACTTGATGTACCAGTTTACAATTTTTCATTCAAATTTTCCAAATTCTGCTACTGATTTCCTGACTTCTGGTACTGATTTTCTGACTTTTGGTACCAATTTGTTTTACTTCTGGTACCGATTTTCCAACTTTCTGTCCTGAGTTTTCTGAGTTCCAGGGTCATCTTGAGAGGAAGGAGAGGCTGGGAGCTTACTGTAATATGCATGCATTGACTTTGGCTTTCTTTTATGTCCAGGATGTCTGTGTATTGTTGTCATCCCCAACAATTCTCAAGGAGATGGCCATGTGTTTGTGGGTACTAAAACCATCTACTTTGCTCTTCTTCAGCCAGCACAAAGAGTGTTTTCCATGTCATGATTAAAAATCTAGCTGCAATTAATGGTGAATTCACCCTCTCCTTGGGCTGCCTCTTACATTGGTCAGTTGTCTTCATGATTAAAAATGTGTCCCTTGTTTTTCATTTAAATACATCCAGTTGTAAATCCCATCCACCAGCTCTTTTTAGATCTTGCTCATTCATCTTGCAAATAATTTTTCTGAGATTAAGCCTAAATAACCCTTGAGGTTACTTCCAGATTTCCTATTCTATAAGTCTATGATAGCAAGAAAACAGAACACTAGGTTGGTTTGGAAAAACCAGGTACTTTATCCTGTCTACAAGGTATTGGACATCCCATTTTCCATCCTGCCTTGGAAGTGCATGACCCGACCCAAAGAATGTCATCAGCTGTTGCCCTGTAGCTCTCAATTTCTAAGAGTAGAAAGTGACAGAAGACGCTGCGGGCATGTTATGGTACAGAGATGTTAATGACTTTTCCTAAAGAGAGCAGGAGAACAATCCTTTGTTCTCAGAGCAAAGATCACATTTATATGGGATTTCCCCTCCAGACTTTCTGGTGTCTTTATTTATTGTTCAGCAGGGTGCGGGAAAGCTGGTAAATATGTTCTTGAAATCCAGGGCTAGAGCCAAAACGAGTACCTGCAAAGTAAATATACCCGTCGAACGTCCGGCACTCAAATCGAACTGAAAACCATTTTTTGATCAGGTACCTGAAATACCAAAATCTCAAAATACTGACAACGGCATACCCAAAAAAGTTTTTATCCTGAATTTCAGGATTCCCGTCCCCCCCCCAGTATTATTTCAGGGATTTAAAAAAAACAAAACAACACTCACCAAAATTTCAGTTTTCGGGTACTCAAATGGTATACAGGTACCAATTTGAATACCCAGAACAGTGCCCCAAAACGTGGGTATTACCCACGTGTACCAAATCAGGCACCCATTTCAACTCTAGCCAGAGTAGCTCAATGGATATGGTTGCTGGGCTTAGACCTGAGGGAACACGATTCAAGTTCTTTTTTAACCATGAACTCTCTGGGTGGCCTTGAGTAATTCACTATCTCTCAACCTCAGTTCTCCATCTGTGATTAATAAAGAGCTAGATAAGGTTTGGCAAGCACTCTGTAAATGCTCACTAGCAAGACACTGTGAATAGGGAGAGCAGTTAGCTGTTGAGAGGGAGATGCGTCTAGTTCACCCCATCTGGACTAGATAATAGCCCTGGCTGATTGCCAAGCGTTCAGTCTGTCGGTGCTGGTTTTGTACAATGGGCGTGTGGCTTTTGTTTTGAGTCATGTCATATTCACAGGATGTTTGTTCCATCCAGTTGTCCAAGATGATGAATGAATGCAAATGCAGCTGGAGAGACCCAAAATGACTTTATTTCGGTTCCAGTTCTTTTCAATCTAGCCTTCATGGTGTTTATACACTGTCTGGGTACCTTCCCTCCCAACCCTCCATTATGATGAAAACTGATACAAGTACCCCCCCTTCCCCCAAGAAGGGTGAACTAGAGCTGAAAGGAATAACCGAAAGAAATGGGTATACTTGTCAAATGCCCAGTACAAAAAACAACCCTCAGATTTCAGGTACTACTCAAGTAGTGCCTGAATTGGGTACCTGCTGTCCCAGAATATCAACGTCTGGTCTTGATTATTTGGTTTTCTGAACAGGGGGGAGGAAGGAAGCGAGGGCTGAAGTGAACTTTCCGCTTTGCTTCAGTCTCCGACCGAACCGGACACTTTGTTTGGTGTGAGTTCCAATAAGACCAAATGGAAAAATAAATAAATAATATGGCCATTTGCACATGCACAAATTGACAGCTGTGATTCGGTGCATTTGCAAAATGGGAGCTGCCATTCAACATGATGGAGGATGCCATCTTGACCGCCCTCGTGTGGCCACGGTGGCAGTCATTCCTGCACATGTGCAGAAGCTTCAAGTTAGAATTCGGGTTGAACATTTATTCTGATCGGAATTCTGACCGGAATTTTGGCAGCGATTATGATTTTTTAAGAACTTTTCCGTGAAATCAGAATCTCTTTTTCAAACCAGCCCTAGTTTGGAAAATACTGTTGCAGTGGGAAAGATGGACCGTAGGAGTATATGGGAGGCAAGGGAGGAATTTTCAACGTACAGATGTGTGATTGACCTACTGATGATGATGATGATGATGATGATGATGTTGTTTGACATTTGATTTGGCTAGATTAGGTCTGAACAAGAACTGGGACCAAGGGAAGAAACCATGGGAGTCTCATGTTTGAGATCAATTTTTACCGGCTCAGGGAAACTTATACTAATTTTGAAAAATGATTAATTTATAATACATATAAAATCACAGTCTTCCTCAGTCCTATCCCCTCCCTTCTCATGGTGGGTCTGTGGCTACCCATAAAATCTTCTCACCCTGATCCTACTCATTCCTCTGTCTGTCAGCCAGGGGAATCTCACCTTTTATTGATTGATTGATTGATTGATTGATACTATTTCTACACCACCCCCTCCTGCCAAATGGCATGTAACGTCAGCGCATGTTCACTTCGGGAAGAAGACTCCTAGGTAGAATAAATAAAAAAAGGTTTAAGTCATCACAGACTGGAGAACTCCCCAGGTAATTCAGGGGAGGGGGGTAGACTTTTTACCATGGTGTGAATGTTACAGGGAAGACTGAGTTGAGGTAATTCTGGTAACTCAACAGAACTGAAGGAGGTTGACTTCAGAAAGTAGTGTAGACTACTCTTAGAGATAATTCTAGCTCCTGATAGCGAGGGTGGAAGATACATCGATATTTGGGGAGATGCCAGTGGCAGGAATTTATAGTTCTGCTGGGTAAGTCATGTGTCCTACTTGCTCATTGCAACAACTACCCCTATTGGGAGAAAGTTTATGGGGCTGATCCTAAAAAATCCCTGTGGGTGATTTGCACACATGCTACACTCTGATCGTAAAACCCACCACAGGCAGTTTGCACACACCCCTACTGGTGTTGCGTGTACACTGTTCGGGGCTTTGGATCAGCCCCTATGTCTTTGTGGTCATTGTGATTGGACTGGCTGAGCTGGAGCTCTGGGGACGTGGTCTGACTACAACAGGCCTTATGAGAAATTACTCAGTCAAGGGAGCTTTGGCAGGAACAGGTAATAAACAAAGGAGGATGGCCAATGAACAGCAGCCTCCCACTCCCCTGAGCACTCATCCTCCACCTTAGGCTGAACTGTGCTGCATTCAAGGTAGACCATTGTCACACCTTCCCTCCCGCGTATATTTTGGCTGCGGGAAGGAATGTGTAAGCCAGAATCTGTGCCGGGTTCAGTCGGTCTGAAAGCCCCCTGCGTGACGTTGCCGGCAAACACATGCAGCAATACAGAGCAGGAAATCCAACTCTGTATCTGTGTGTGTTTGCCAGCAAAGCTGCATGGGGAAGGGGTGCTTTCAGACCAGCCGGACTCCGTGAAGATTCTGACTCCCGCAGTCTCTTGCAGAGCCAAAATGTGTGCGGGGGATGTGGTGTGAAAGCGGCTGTAGTTCCCTCATCTGGCCTTGTTTTGGTGACGCAGGCATTAAGGGGTTGGCTTAGTCTCCGCAGAGACCTGATTTCCATGCATCTGACTAGAACTGAAATTAGTACCCCTAAAAATGGGTATACCCATCAGATTTCCAGTACCTGAATCAACATGAAAATTTTGGACCATTATTTAGGTCAGTTTTTACCCCCATTCTTCCCAAACGGTGCAAGGGGGCTTACAAAGCAAAGCAAATAAAAACAATACATATAAAGACAGCATACAAAACCCCCAGACCCCCAACCTTGCCCCAACCCCTCACCAACCCCCCATTCCCTATCCCTGCCTGCCAAATACCCTAACCAACAGAAAGGACTTGCTATGCTTCCAGATGGTGCCCAGGCTCAAGCTCAAATAAACCTCAGGGGGAAGGGAGTTCCGTAGCATCGGGGCAGTATCCAAGAATGCCTGCCTGTGCGCCCTCACCGTACGAACATGACTAACAGTTGGTACCCACGGGGAGGCACTCCCAGCCGATCGCAGGGGTCACAGCGGCTGAATTGAGTACTGTCTTTAGTACTCCATTCAGTCACCCGGCATCCCAGAATGTTGACGTCCGGTCCTGATTTTTCAGTTCTTTTATCTCAATTTTTTTATCAATAGCCAGAAAGTTTGAAAATCCATAACGGAAATTACCAATCTGTTTACATATCCAGGTGCCTGATTGGTGATTGGGTAGCCCATTGCATACCTGACCCGTCATGGTACCAAATTAGGTATCTACACCTGATATCTTGTGGGAGCCTTTGAACCTTTAAGAGCCTTTAAAAGAGGTTTGGACAAGTTTCTGGAAGATACTGCTCCATTAGCAGCTATTAGCCAGACAGGATCAGGGATCATGATGGGAGCTGGGGGAAAACAACAGGGAATGGATCCCCCATTGTGACCGGCTGGGTGCTTCTCCCAAGTCACCGTGATTGGCCGCTGTTGGAGACAGGATGCTGTCTAGATGGACCATTGGTCTGACCCAGTATGGCACTGCTTATGTTCTTAACCCCAAGCAGTGCCAGGTCTGAGGTTCTGTATCCTCTTGGCAAAGGTACAAAGCCCTTCCTCCCTTTTGACCCCTTCCTGTCCTTGGCAGGAGCAGGCGGGGGGTTGGCTAAGGTTACATGGGAAGATGCTTTGCTTCATCCTTCAAAATACCATTGTTACGAGTTCCTTCATCAGCTCCTAGGAAGTCAGTGAGTGTGATAGTCTTTCTTTGTTTGAAAACCACTGATGCCACAGAGACTCCCTATGCTCTACCCAGTTACATTTTTTCTTTCCAGGACTAGTGCCAGGACTTTCTCTCTCTTTGCCCTGGCCTCTCCTGCATTCATAATGGACATCCATCTAACCGTGTCTCTCTTCCTGTGTACCACAGCGTCCTTCCAGTGTACAACATGCTCCTCCAGGGGGGTAATACCCACACCAGCAGGAAGCATGAGTTGGAGTCCCACTCACTTCAACAGAGATGAGATCTGTTCAGCCGCGATGCCTGTTTGATCATTCAGAATCATGGCCTTTCTGCCTATATTGAGAATTGACACCCTGTGCCCCAGAGCTGAGAGAAGTCTGTAAACATTTCCATCTGGAAAGTGCAGATTGTGTGTCTGCACAGGGTTCCCTGTGTTGAGGGTAGGGTGGCCATCTCTCCTAGTTTCAAACATGAGACTCCCATTTGGGTCCATGAAAAAAAATTGACATGACAACTAGGGATGTGCGGGGGTTCGGGGTTCGGGGTTCAGTCCCCCTGAAACTGTTTGGGTTCAGCCCATTTGGGCCGAACCTGTTTTGGGGGGCAAACCCATTCAGGGGTGAGGGAGGCCCGGTTTTCCCTCCCCCCTCCAGGCTGCGCAGGTGGAAGGGACGCTGGGGATCACCTATCCCCCCCGACCAGCCTGGTAAAAAAATATTTTTACCCCCCCTCCCCCCAGGGATTGACCTACCTGGTGGTGCTGGGGCTCTGGCCCCACATCCGGCGGCGGTGGTGACGGGTCCAGCTACAGTGGTGCTCCGGAGGCTTCAGGCCTCTTCTAGGCCTTTCAGGTATTGAAGGAGGGCTTCTGGGTCCCTCCTTCAGCACCTGGAAGACCTAGAAGAGGCCTGAAGCCTCCGGAGCACCACCGGAGCCAGATCTGCCGCCCCCAGACCTGGGGCCGGAGCCCTGGCACCACCAGGTAGGTTGATCCCTGGGGTGGGGGGTTAAACAATTGGTTTTTTTACCAGACTGGGCAGGGTGGGGTGGGGAGCCCTAGCACCCATTCCACCCATGCAGCCTGGAGGGGGGAGGGAAAACCGGGTCTCCCGCCCCCTGCCCGAACCAGTTCAAAACCCAAACTTTGTTCAGCCCGTTCAGGCAGGGGGCAGTTTGGGTTCAGGGTGTTGGCGAATGGTCCAAACCCCCAAACTCAGTTTGCACATCCCTAATGACAACATGAGTGAGAGAAGCACCAGTATAGAACACAGGCTCACAGAACCTCAGCCACGGGATCTTCAGCCTATGGAAAACCTGCGGTTAACGTTAATACAAGTATCCACAAAAATAGGTAAACCCATCAAATATTTGGTACCTCGAAATGTTGGGTACTGACCAGTACCTGATTTTTACCTGATTCCAGTACTCAAACTCCCAAAATGTCCCAGAATGGAATGCTGACTCCCAGTTTATTTCCAGTCCCGATTTACCAATTGGTACCCAAAATGAAACACTGGTACCAGAAATTATCAATTTTACCAAGCGGTAATCGGTAATCAGGTATACCAATTTGTTACCTGCTTCAAGTTGTTTGATTGCTGGAGAGGCAGGGTATAAAAAAATATAATAAATAAATAATCAGGTAGCCTATCAAATACCCTACAGGGTAGTAAAAAATGGGGGTATTTTCCAGGGGTACCAAATTACGTCCCCGTTTCAGCTCTCCCCATGGCAGTTCAGCAGGGATCCCAGCATACGAGGTTCTTGGAGAAAACTAGAAATAGCGAAATGCAGACAATAAGTTAAAAAAGATGTGTGTATAGCAGGACAGTTCCCCAGCCTGCCCTGGGATGGAAAATTGCAGGCAACACAGCCCGGGTTTTGTCCGGGCACTGGACAGATGTGCCTGTGGCTTGAGAGACATCCCGTCGCCTACATGGCCCAGGTAGGGCCAGGAGCACAACAAATGTGTGAGCAGGCAGCCCTGACACACCCTGCTCCCAGAGCCTCACCCTCCACCATGACCGACAGCCATTGTGGCCCCTGGGTATACCTCTCCGGAACAGACACTCTAGCCTGCTTTGACTCGTATGGGCAGCCCTTAGCCTGGGTTGTGACCTTGGAGATTTTCCAGAGGTCACAGCCCAGGCTGGCTGCCAGCATTCCCTGGGGCAATCCCAGACCAACATCTGGCGACGCGTGCTTACACATTTCAGCGGGTCCCAGGACACAACGGGTCAGAGTCATGTCTGTTTTTAACCAATGTCCACACTAGGCACATAGTAATGTAGGAGCAGAGGGTGATTTCAGACGTTACGCGGTCCCAATTCACCACAGTGGATTCCCGGCGGGGGTGAACCGAACAACCAGCCCCCGTGGTCAAAAAGAGCCCCGGACAGACGTGACGGGACCGGGACCACAGCAGGGAATCGGGCCACCAGATCACAGCCCGGGGAAGCACAACAGATGTTATGCTGATCCCGGGCCAGGCTGTGGTCAAAGCACCTGGAAGGCACCGGGGTGGCTTGTTCCGGCTGCTGCTGTGTGCCCTTTAAATCTCCTTCCCCAGCCTGTGTTGTTGCTGGTTGCCTGGCAGCGACGCTGCGTGCTTTGTCCCTGGCTGGGAATCATTTCCCTTGATTCTGGCCAGTGGTTGCTGGCCAGACGTTACTTTTTGTTGGTTCCCGTCGGGAATCTCTTTGACCACGCTTTCGGAGATGGTCCGGGGGGGGGCTCTGGAAGCGTTGTTGATTTTGACCCCATGTGGGTATTGACCGTGGTGAACATCTGGCACCCACGAAACAGATCTTCAGGGCGCTTTGGCCCCACCGCGGGATTGACCGTAGTTCACTGTGGTTGAGCGTGATCTCGTAATGTCTGAAAATACCCAGAGCCTACAATGGGTGATTTCAGACGTGACGAGATCACGCTGAACCACAGTGAACCACGGTGAACCCCGCGGCGGGGCGAAAGGCCCCTGAACGTCTGCACAGCGTGCGCCAGATGTTGGCCACGCTGAATCTGCACATGGGGTCAATTTGAACCACGCTTCCCGGGCTAGCCGGGGGAAGGTCCCGGGAAGCGTGGTCAAATGGACCGCGGGCCGTGGCCAACAAAAAGTAACGTCTGGCCGCGTGCCACGGCCCGGGATCCCCGGCGGGATCCCGGGCCGTGGCACGATCGGCCAGACGCGGCGGCCGCATTGGCCCCGCCGCCCGCCCGTCTCCTCGGAGGGCGGGCGGCGGGGTGCGTGGAGGGGGCGGGGCCGTGCGGCCGCACGTTGCGCCGCGCGGCCCCGGCCCCTCCCACTTTCCCCGCCGGGATCCCCCCGGCACGTCTGTTGGGCCGTGCAGGGGTGACCCCGGCGGGGAACGAAGACGTTGGTTACGGTACGGGGCCAAAGGGCCCCGTAACGTCTGAAAATACCCAATGTAGGGAACCCTGGCCCTCGACAGAGATGTTGTGTTTAAATTATGATCAAAAATGTATCCCTGTAACATTTTCCTTTTTCGAAGGGGTGAGTCAGTGTGTTTTCAGAACCATTCCTGCACTGGGTGGGGCCCACATCACCATTTTGCACAGAGCTCCAACTTCTCTGTATCCAGCACTGGTCACCAAGGTAGCTGCGCCAGAGTCTAACATAAGAGAATTTCTACTAGGGCCATAGAGTTCAGCAACCAACCCACCTACAGTACCTTGTCTAGAAGGTATGTATTTTTTGGTATGCTCCCCATCATTCCTAAGGATGCTTTTCCTCCAGTCATTCCATTTAGCTAAGTGGTTCTTATGGAAATGGCCTCACCTTAAAATTTCAAGTCCAGTACCGCAATTTTGACAGGTAAGTCTGTTTTCATGGGGACGAATGGTATTCATTCCTCGCTTTATTTGTGGTTCCGAATATTCATTTTGATGAGTTTGTGAGTGTTTTGGCTACTTTGTTTATTGCTTTTGGTATCTCAGTTAGTTTGGCTTTTCAGGATTTTGGTATTAAAATGCCCCAGTTAGGGGTGGGATTTTCAGTTTTGGATAGAATAAAAATTGTCCAAAAATGGCTGTTTTGGATATAAAACTGTAACATGTTAAATCCATTAAAAAAAATTGGTTCTGACATTTTGTGTTTTTTGCATTGATTTTGGATGTTGACTTCATCTGTAACTTAAACCTCAGCTTCACTCTAATATGGTTGAAAAGATCCAAAACTGAAATTAGATCCGAAATTCAGGAAGAACCTAAACTGAAATTTCACGCGGAGTCCCACTGGCACAAAATATAGAAGTAAATGAAGTACGGACTAAACAAAGAAACTCAAATAAAAACCACAATGTACCCAATAACCAAAATATCAAACACAAAGTAACAGAAGTTGCAAATTTTGCAACACCGATGAAGATGAATTTGGATATTTATTTGTGGGAACAAATTTCAGAATTATCGTTGAAAATATGAAAAGTTGCATTTGTTCCAGATGTATTTTGGAACTGGAACGTAAGTGATAAAATGAAAGGCTGGAAGAACTGGGCAGGTTTAGCCTGTAGAAAAGGTGTCTAAGAAGAGATGTGATGGCAGTTTTCAAATATCTAAAAGTTGTTCTTCACTATCCCAGAAGAAATGCACACCCCCAGTGGAATCTCCTTTTCTGGATGGTTTCAAAAACCAACTGGACAAGCCCATGATGCTTCAGGTAGAGGACATCCTGTTTTGGAGAGCAGGGGGTTGGTTGGATCCTTGATGTCCCCTCCAGCCATCTCATTCTCTGGTTCCATGCACATTGGGGTTCGTCTAGGTTCGTCAAAAGCATCATTTTGATGAGGCAAAGAATGTCATAAGTGGAAGCATCCGCTTGCCATCATACCACAAACTCTAGTGGAAGAAGAAAGTCTATGACCCATCCGGTCCTTTGCCTCTCAACTGTGACTACCAGCAAAGACACCTTCACTAAACAAAGGACTAACAGCACCATCTCCTTTCTCAGAGGCATTTCAAGCCACAAGGACTGAGGTCTGGAGTTGAATTGATGACCCTCATAATTAAAAGGCTCAAAAGCTTCTTCCATGTCTCAGTCATGTCCTTGAGCCATATTACATAATATATCAACACCTTTCTATTAATGTAAACCATTTGGCTGTTCATAGAGGTGCCCTGTGTTTCTCATCCCCATATTATTGGAAGTGAATTCAGACTTGCTGTGTTTCCACTAGACTAGCACAGGGGGATATAATTAAGTAACGCTAATAATAATATTAAATGACAGTGGTTAGTGATCAGCTTATAAAGATACAGCAATCATGGCCTTGGGCAATGCTTTTGAACTGTTGTCCGGCCTCCATTTCAGATAATGACGAATGCTGGAAGGTTGACTGCACCGCTCTGATTAGACATGTGTCAGAGGAAGAAAGGTGGTTTTAATTTGAGTTTGCTCTGGCGTGTAATCTGAGCACAGTCAGCGTGGACGTGTGTGGGACAGTCATCATGAGATAATTCCTGGAAACCAACCAATCGTGTCATTGGATTTCCAAATGCAACCTGCGCTCTGAAACCCTCCTGCTGGCATTTATTAAGTTGGACACTTTGATGTCCCAGGTTAGATCGTTCGCAGGGAAAGACGTAGAGAGATTGCCATACGGGAGTATATTGATGGTCTACTGGTTTTCATTGACCGTTGCCAATGCCAGATGCTTTGGGGGAAGGAAGAAACTTCCCATTATATAAATAATTGGTTGGACAAGAGGCAATGGATCTAAGCGAATGGACGGCAGATTTCGATTAAACCTCAGGGAAAAAACAAAAGAAAACTTCTCGAATGTAAGAACCAATAGGTGACAAAACAAGCTACTGGGGAACATTGTGGGTTTTCCTTCATTTGAGGTTTTAAGAAGGGTCTGAATAAACCTATCTGTGATGGGAAAGGTCTGACATGGGGTATTTTCAGATGTTACGAGATCACAGTGAACCACGGTGAATATGCACCTGTGGTCAAATGTGTCTCGCACATCTGTTTGGCGGCTGCCAGATGTTCGCCACGGTATGGGGTCAATTTGAACCACGCTTCCCGGGCTAGCCAGGGGAATGTCCCGGGAAGTGTGGTCAAAAAGATCCCCAGCCGGGACCCAAAAAAAGTAACGTCTGGCCGGTTGCCACGGTCCGGGATCCCCAGCGGGATCCCGGGCCACGGCACATCCGGCCCGATGCGGTGGCCGCAGTGGCCCCGCCGCCAATCCGTCTCCCTGGAGGGCGGGCGGCGGGGTGCATGGAGGGGGCGGGGCCGTGCGGCCGCACGTTGCACCGCACGGCCCCGCCCCTCCCAGATTCCCTGCCGGGATCCCCCGGCACGTCTGATATAGCGTGACGCGGTGACCCCGGTGGGGAATGAAAGGGTTGTTTTCCAAGCGGCCCCGTAACTTCTGAAAACACCTACGGTGTGCATCTGTCCAGGAGACTCAATGCTGCTTGGGTTCTCTTCTAGCTCAATGATTCTATGATTGTGAAATTCTGTGCCACAAGGAGAGTCCCCATCCCCATCTCCATCTAGAGCTCATCTTACACCCTAGAGCACAGGGACCAATCACCCAGGATCAGATTTACCCTTAGCAACTGTGTCTTAATTCACTGAATTCTCTATGGGGCAACCTGGGAACTTTAAACATTTTTCAACAAGACTGTCTAGCCACCTAGGGAAATGGGCATCTTGAGAATTTGCCATGAGAATGCCGGCACTTTGCTGTTCTGGCTGTACATTTATTTATTTTTAATTATTATTTCCTTCCACTTGATATCCAGCCCCTCTTGCTTCTGGCAACCCGGGTTGACTTACAAAGTAAAACCATAAATACAAATATATAAAAATACAATTACCAATCTCAAAAATCATAAATATATCAATCTCAATGTAAAACAGTACAGGCCTGTGACAAAAAACCCAACACACCCTAACTCATCCCCCCCCTTCATTCCCATGCAGAACGCTTGGTGGAAAAGACAGGTTTTAAATGAATGGCCTAGCTGACTGGCTGGCAAGTGTGCCTTTTCTCTGAGACCAATGTTTTACTAGTCTCATAATCCGACTGGTTGACCTCTCATTTGAGTGTGCGGAAACTAAATGATCGGTGATAATGCTAAGCAATGGAGATTTCAGTTAGCTATCAAGAAACACTTCCTCACTGTTGGGCAATGGAATTAGTTGCCCAGGGAGCTTGTAGATTTGTAGAATCTTCTTCCTTGGATGTTTTCAAACCTGACTTGACAAGTATGTTTATGAGACTGCAGGCAGAAAATATTCTGCCTTGGAGCAGGGGTTGATGTACTAGGTGACCCTTAAATCTCCTTATAATTGTACATTTTTATGATTCTCTAAATCTTTTAGCCACCAAACACAAAGAGTGCTTGTCATCTAGAGAGGTGGCTTACGTATGTTAATTAGACCTCCTACCCCAGCTGTAGTTCAGCCCTCATTCAGAAATGCAAATTCAGGGCGCTTTCCCATGTGACAAAATCCGCCAAATTGGCCTCCAGGAAAATCTTCGGCAGGCCAATCAGGCGTGGGGGTTTGTGGAAATGTTAACCTGCGCGTTTTGGCGGCAATCCTGCAGGGGGATTCAGAGCTGGTACACAGCTGGTAAATCTGACCTCGCAATCCCCACAAGACTGCTGCCGAAAATGCACAGGTTAACATTTTCACATTACAAACCCCACACCTGATTGACATCCCAGAGATTTTCCTGGACGCCAATTGTGCAAATTTTGTCATGTGGGAAAGCGCTCTCCTTCTGCTCCTCCTGCGCCTCCTGCTCCTCCTCCTCCTCCTCCTCATCCCCTTGACACAGCTAGGGAAACAGAGAGAGGAAGCGGCTAGCCCAAAGAACTCAACATCTCCATCCATTCATCAGGATCCTGATCAGCAAACTGGTTACATTGCTCTGACAGAGTCAGTATAAGTCCCTGCAGTCCCAGAACCAGGGGGCTGGGGTGCATTCCTGCAGGACTGCATCCCTGTGGGAACGAGCAGTCTCCAAAAGACAGCTGGCCTTTTAAATGGCTAATTGGCTAAGAAGACAATTCAGGGTAGCTGACTAACGCCAGCTGGGCGTGGCTCTGCAAGCCAGCTGAGCCTCAGCTAGAAACGATTCCTAACACCCTTAGAAATCAGCTAGAAAGTTCCCAGAAGACCCCAAGACAACAGACTAGTGTGCTCTGCCTCAGAGGGAACATGCCTAAAGGCCCAGCAGCAGGGGTCAGGGAGCCATCCCTGTGGCCCATGAGGATACTCCTCCTGGGAACTATTTGGCAAGGGGCCAGACCGGATGGCGTTTCAACCCAGAAGTGGAACTGGCTGGCAGAGGATATTCCAGGCCCTTTGTCTGCACATGCTCTGACCAGCTGCCATATAAAGCCCTATACGGCCTTGGCCCCTCTTACCTTAGGGACCGCCTCGCCCTTCGCGCCCCGGAGCGGCTCCTGCGGTCGGCCGGGGGTGCCCGCTTGGAGGTCCCCCGTGTGAAGCGGGGGGCCACGATGGAGCGGGCATTCTCAGTGGTAGGGCCGCGGCTGTGGAACTCCCTTCCGGAGGAAGCTCGCCTGGCCCCAAGCCTTTTGATATTTCGGCGGAACTGTAAGACCTGGCTGTTTGCCCAGGCCTTTGGGAGGGAGGG
>QEPC01011365.1:2339487-2367908 GCA_003113815.1 Sphenodon punctatus
CCAGCCCCAGGAGAGTCGTGGTGTCCTCAAGCGATGACAGCCGAGGATGCTGGGTGCGTATGCAGATGAGCTGCAGCCTCACCAATCCTTGGCCCGCTGGTCAGTGGAGCTTGGGGCGGCAGGAAGGCCAAGCCCCAGGAGAGTCGTGGTGTCCTCGAGCGATGACAGCCGAGGATGCTGGGAGCGTATGCAGATGAGCTGCAGCCTCACCAATCCTATTTCAGACGTTACACGATCACGGTCAACCACAGACAATCCCGTGTGGTGGTGGATGGTCGCATAACGTGTGTTTGCTCGCCGCCAGATGTTCACCACGGTGAACCACCGGCGGTGAGCAAATTAACCACACTTTCGAGGATGGTCCGGGCACCATCTCCGAAGGCGTGGTTAATTGAACCATGGCCCAGAATCGGCAGCCGGTAATGTCTGTTACCGCCGTCGATTCCGGGCCGTGGTCCAGACCCCAGGACGGAATTGGGCGCAGCAGCTGCCCGTCTCCCGGAGGGCAGGAGGCCTGGGGAGCGTGGGGCTATGAGGCTGCACGTTGCGCCGTGAAGTCCCACCACCCCTCCCCAGAATCCCCGCTGGAATCAGCTGGCTCGTCTGTTGACGGGCTGTTCTGATTCCAGCGGGGAATCAAAAGGTGATTCTGTGACGGGGCCAATAGGCGCCCCGTCATGTCTGAAATCACCCTTAGCTGTATTGTTTTTATTTGCTTTGTCAGCTGTCTAGAGTCATTTCAGAAGGGGCAGAGTAAAATTAGAAGAAAATAAATAATGAATTAATTAAATAAATAAATAATGGGTCCCCTGTTCCCAGAGGGACCCATATCAGGGGAGTGCATGAGTCCTGCAACTGCCCTCATTTTAGTGCCCAAACACAACCTGTGTGAGTTGGGCAGCCCAAATTTGATGGGGTGCCCAACTTTCCAGGCACCCAGCTGCAGCTCTAACGAGGACCTGTTGGATACTTCTCTGAAGCATCAGAAGCAGGACACTCGGTCCGACAGACCATTGGTCTTACCAAGTATGGCACTTACGTTCTCATGCCAGAGGATGTTGCTAAGGCCAATAGTATAGCTGGATCTTTAAAAGGAATCGGCTGAATTCTTAGAACACAGGTCCGTAAATACTTTATATTCTGCCTGTGAAATTTGTTGGGTGCTTTGGGAGTTATTTATACAAATTATTGGGTAGTTTTCCTCAGTGTTGAGGGGAAGTTGCATAATGGGGGCAGGGATATCATGATAAGCAACTATGAAAGGAGAATTCAGTGCTAAATTGCTCTAGGGCTTTGGGGGGTTAATGAGAGCCATTTGCACAAAGCCCATCTTGAAACTTGTTCTCCGTTAGTCTGTGTCAGCTGCGTCTTGGTTTGCCAGCGGAGAGATGAGTGTGAAGGGGGTTCTGCATGTTACATATTTAGCTATTACCTTTTAAGGCCTTGCTCCTTCTCTCCCAGACACTCTCTCTCTCTCTGCAGGAAGAAACACTTTGACAAACTCACCTTCAAGTTCTGACCCTAGAGCCAAAGGGAAATGGAATAAATGGAGAAGACATCAGGACAGCAATGCGGGTAAGAATTACAGATGGAAGAAAACGATTAAGCACAAACCTGCACATGCACAAACTGCAACCAAAAATCCTTATTGCAACAGCAGCCTCTTGATCAAAATGCTTTGAGAGATGATTTTCTGTAGAAGCAGCTATCCTAGTTTTAAAAAGTGGAAACCTTTGTCACAATTAAACTGCGTTTGCAATTTATGGTGTCATTTTGATAACACATTCAGTGTGCAAGGTGCTTCATCACTTTTATCTAGTTCACTCTCACAGGAGCCCCGTGAAGTAGGTTACTGTTATTCCCATTTTACAGATGAGGAAACTGAGGCTGAGAAATAATGACTTGCTCAAGACCGGCCAGTGGGCCGGATGCGCTGTCAGGACTAAGTCCATCGCATCACCTTGTTTGCTAGGCTGCACCGGCTCTCTATGCAAGCACAGAAATTGTTACTAATTTTAAAAAAGAAATCTAAAAGAAAAGAAGAAAATCCCATCACATTATGCCAATGATCAATGCCTCATTTTAAAATTGGAGTAAACTCTGGGCTGTTTTCATGACAGAACTTATAACCTCGGTCTTCTGTTGTCATCCTCAGAAGGAGTGACCTAGCTTCCATTCTGCATTCCTGTAGCCGTTGATGTCAAATGTCATCCATCCTTTATAATTTAGGGACTGAGACAATCGCTCTTTCTGTTCATCGTACAAAAATATTGCATCTCAATTAAATGAAGAGTAAATAAACAACTTTGAGACAGAAGTGTCTTCCTAATTAATTAATTAATTAACTCACTCACTCGTTCATTTCTTCCAATTTATACCTGGCCCTTCTTCTACAGATCAGGGTGGCTTACAACATATAAAAACATGTAAAAACATATAAAAATCCCTTTAAGATGCACCCGCACCCAAAATAAGCTTGAAACAAGACTGGATTTCCATTCTTGCGAGAACATGCGAGATTCTCACAACCCCAGCGAGAGCGCGCATGTTCTCGAAAGACAATCTCGTGAGATCCTCAAGAAACCTCGAAACCCTCCATGCGTGCACAGAATGACCACTGCGCATGTGACCACTGCCCAGCAGACATTTTGTACAAGCACAGAGCTTTGTTTGAGGTTTCTCAAGAATCTTGCAAGATTCTCGAAACCCTAAAAATGCTCTGTGTGTGTGAAAAATGACTGCTGGGGAATGTGCATATGCAGAATGGCCACAGTGGTAATTTTATGCATGCGCAGAGCTGGTTTTTGGCCACATGAGAATCTCACAAGAATGGGTCAAGAATCGACTAATTCTCGACCCAGTCTCATTCTCCAAAATCTCTGCAAGAACCCAGTTCTTGTCGAGATTTTTGAGAATTGCAAAAGCGAGTTTCAGCCCTAACCCAAACCTATCACTGCCTTCCAAATGCCTGGACAAACAAAAATGTCTTACAGCATATCTGGAAGATGAGCAAGTTCAGACTTAGATGAACCTCCAAGGGAAGGGCGTTTCATAATTGTGGGCCAGCCCCTGGAAATACCTCTCTTCATTCCTTTGTGGAAACCTGGTGGGTGGATGGTACTTGCAAGAGGGTGCTCTGAGCTGATATCAGAGGTGCCAATGGGCATGAGGGACAAGTAACCTTTCAGATAGAGACTGAGAGGGTTGCTGCGTTTGTTCCAAATGTAGGAGATGGAGGCAATGTAGTTGAGATCATCTCTTTTGTTTCCCTCAAAGCTTGCAAACTTTCACCAACAGATGTAACTTGGTCCCGTGAGAGAATGATCTGATCCCCATCTGTCCTATTTAAGCAGTTTGTGAAGTGGGAGGATAGGTGGAATTCAGGAGGGATAGGCGGGGCATCTTGTTTGGATAATTTGTTTAGTCACAAATAACAATAATTTGTTTAGTCACCGTATGCGGTGGGGGAGGGGGCGCCCATGTGAAAAGGCCCAAAGGTAATGAAGATGGACAAAAACAAGAAAAAGAAATCTATTTTAATTTATTTTTTAAAATAATCACTGTGCATGCACAAAATAGACCAGCGGCCATTTGCACATGTGCAGTGGTTTTATTTTTAATTTTTATTAATTTTAATAAAATTAAACAAAAACCCAACAATCCAAAGATGAACAATTTTGTTTATGAAAACCTCCAAAAGCAAAGAGGGTTTTGTAAATGAAGACAAAAATGAACAAAATGAAGACAAAAAGACAAAATGTTGCCTGCCACACCCCTCTAACCCAAGCAGGGTTTGAACCAGATGACCTTCCAACTCTACGACTCCATGCGAAGACAAGTCCTAGATCTGATACTAGAGACAAGAGTTGAAACAGAGAACTCCAGAAATTTTTTTCAAATTCACAAATTCAAATTTCCGGCCCTCGTTTGTGAAGTTTGCCATGAAGCTAACTTGAGTTTTGTTTGGATTTTGCTAACTCGTTATTGGGTGTTATGTAAAATGACTTCATACGGGAGTGAGTCAGTTGATGTAGTTAAGATTAGATTAAAGTAAAACAAGTTGCAATCAAAGCAAGCCAAGGAGAAGGAGATGAAGTCGCAGATCGTATCAGGGTTCTCTAAAGGGTTGAACATCCAAATATGAGTGTTCATTACAGGAAACAGATACTCAAATTTGATTCACACATAGGAAAGAACCTATAGCTTTCAGCTCTCTTCAGGACAACCAATGCCATGAATGGCAGTGGTCATGTGACCAGGTGTCCCCTACTTCTAGTCTCCTTTCTCAAAATTGTAGAATTAGGGGAAATCTGAACAAAATTAAGTGCTTTCAGTTTTCAGGCAAAACAAAAGAAAAAGCTAACTTTTTTCACACAATATGCAATTAACCTGTGGGCCGTTCTCCAAGGCAGTCAATCCAACACCTGTCACCAGAAACAGAGTCTCTTAAAAAAATAATGGAGGGGGAAAAAGAACAACAGCTGACTTGCTAACTGAACATTTTCTCTTTCGGGCTTAGCAAGTGAAAATGAGCAATCTGATTACTGCAACACTCTGATTCAACACAATAGCAGACCACGGGTAATTTCAGACGTGATGGGCCTGGAGGCCCGCCACGCTGAACCCCAGACTGGGATCCGTCTCAGATCCCGGTCCGTGATCAGGCCGTCCGTCCTTTAAACGTGCCGGCCTGATTCTGGAGGGGGATCGGGGAGGGGACTGGGCTGCGCGAGGTGGGGGCGGGGCTGTGCGGCACGACATGCGGTCACTCAGCCCCGCCACCCGCACTCCCTTGGCCACCTACCCACGGGGAGATGGTTGGAAGCAGCGGCCAATGAGGCCACTGCACCTGACTCCGTCCCGTGGTCGGGGCCTGATTCCAGGACTGGGCTGGCGAGAAGACGTGCAGCACCGCCATCGCCGGCCCTGTCCCAGAACGTGGCCACTGTAACCACGGTTCTCGACCTCTGGCCAGCTGGAGGTCGAGAACCATGGTCAAGCTTGATCCCGGCCAGGGATTTACCATGGTGAACATCTGGTCAGGACCAAACAGATGCTTCCGGAAATGCCACCACCACAGGGAATCCACTGTGTTCACTGTGGTGAAAGGCATTTTCGTAATGTCTGAAATTACCCATGTAAGATGACTCTCAAGTAGAACCAACTGATGAAATAGGTCAAGTGTTGCCTTTGCCAAATTTGCGGCAGTACTTTGAGGAGCCTTGGCTCACCTGCGGCGATGGGGAGGGAGAGACAACGGGCCGGCGTGAGGCCAGGAGCCGCTGCTGTGCTCCTCTTCACCCCAGGGGTTGGTGGTTCCCCTTTGACTTAGCTTTGTTTTTAATCTTGTGACATTGCCTTGGATTTGCTCCTGATGGGGTTTGCCTGCCCTGAATCAATGTTCTCCAGGAGGATCCATGTCAAGGAGCGCCCCCCCCCAGAGGAGTCGGGCTCCCTTCCGGAGAATGGTTGTAGGATCGGTGGCAGCACTTTAAAGAGACTCGGCTCACCTGTGGCGGCACTGGCAAGCTGGTCTAGAGGGGAAATAGTAAAGAATCTTCATCGGGGTCGCTGGAGTAGAGTTTTTGCCACTTTTTTGCATGTGGTTTTTTTATCTATTTGATCCGTAGGGGCCTACTGGATAATAAGATTTGTGGTGGCACTGGGAGTCCTGGCCTGTTTGGGTTAACTGCTGTCCGGCATTGTTTGGGCTCTGTTTTTTCCCAACCCTTTCTGTCCCCTGTGGCTTGGCTGATTGGTTCTTCTTCCCTCTGGGTTAGAGCTCTTTGGAGGGGTTACAGCCGCTGCTCTCTCACCCAAAGGCAGAGGTATTCCGGACTCCCCTAAGTGGGTGACTGGCTGAACTTTTGCCTTGGGCATGGTGTGCACGGTCTTTGCCAAGAGGCTGTGGCAAGGGCTTAGTATCATATTAACTTTTATTTTTCTCTGCTCTTGGGTTGAGTATCATTATGACCAGGAAAAAGAGGCAACAGGTGATCTCCGCCTCTGCAGGCCAATCGCAAGCCAAGCCGCAGAAACTTGATGATTATATGTGCCCAAGGGCAGGTGGTTCAGGCAATGAGGTGAGCGGTACCTCGTCTCCTTCAGATCCTGTTACCCCCCTATTGGTTAATTTGTTGCAAGATGTTGTGGCCCCATCTGGCCAGGATATTCCTGTTAACTCCATTATTTCTAGTTCGTTAGATCCTTTTAAAACAGGTGGTCATGATTCCTCACTCGTTGATAGTGACCATTTTTCAATAAAATCAGATGTGTCCCCTTATGAGCTTTTAGGAAACCAGTGTTTTCTTATTGGGGACTTGGTTAAAAAGCTTATAGTACAGTTAGAGGAGATGACTACATTGTTGCAATTTCAAAAGGGCCAACTATCGAAAGTAACTGGTTTTATTTCTGATTACTCATGTACCTCTTTAGGGGCCTCTGGGGGTGGTGCCTGTGGAGTTGGACCCTCTTATACTAACAGATCTCCTGTGGTCCAGAAGGTCAGGGGTAATAGTGGGCAAGTCCCACACTTGCAGTTAGTGGAAGGAGCAGTGGCATTTAGGATATCCCCCTTGCCCAATGGGGTATTTCCGTCACGGGGTTCCAAATCAGCTATTCACCGGCATTTATCATTTATTCTTTCTTGTCAGATCCCATTACGGCATATTGGATATTTTCAAATTCTGCCAGCCACCAGATATGTGTAATGGGTGATTATTTATTTTTGGACTCCATCATTGGTATCCAGGATTCTGGATGAGGTTGATTTGTTTTTTTCTTGGGGAATTCATGTAGAGGAGGTGTATAAGGACTCAATTACATGTCCCCTCATCCTTGCCCGGTTGAGGACTGGATCAGTTCCCTCCCACAGTAGGGAAGGGCAAACACGGTTCGGAAGTTTGGAGTTCGGCCCTGTTTGGACGACCAAACCCGAACCCAAACCCACCGAACCAAACCTGATTCCGAACTCCGAAATGACCGAACAGTTTGGTCAGTTTGGATCGTGTTTGGGTGGTTCGGGTGGGAGAAATGTGACCATAGCCAGTTAGTGACCCACTGCGCGACACAGGCAGGCACAGGGAAGGGGGAGGTCAGCTGAGGAACAGACTTCCAGACACCAGGGGTGGAGAGGCTTGGAGTAGCAGCCAGCCTGCCCAATCACCAGTCCTTTTCTCCTCAGTCCACTGGCTTTGCAGTCTGCGATTGGCCATGGGATAGGCTGCATGGAGCCAATGGGGCTTGCGGTGAGGTGGGCGCAGCAAGTAACATAATTCATTGCCCTCCCCCCCTGCCAACACCTTCTGAGCTAGTCACTGTTCCTGAACAGCAGGTGTTTCAGAAGACTCCCTCTCCCAGCAGTTTCCAGCTCCCCAATCCATTGCCATCCTCCTCCTATTTACCCATCCAACCCATTTACCTCCATATTATCATTTATTTAGATTATGGCCTTTTTTACATGGACAGCGCAGCAGCGCCGATGGGTGTGGATGGGTGGTTGAGCAGGGAGATATTTACACGGACAGTACCGCAGGAGGTGGTGGGAAGGAAAGGGGAGGGGCCGGCAAACACCCATCCAGGGAAACACCCGGCAAACACCCGTGCAAGTACACGGATGGTTGGGAATGGCGGGGAAGCTCTGTCCAGCACAGTGATAGCACAACATGGCCGACCAAGGGCAAACGAAGCTGCGCAACGTGGCCCCACCCCCGAGCCGCCAAGACCCATGTGGACTGGGCTGGAGGAAGATGGGATGACAGCCGCTACAAAGGAGCCAGCTCCACACAGCCCTTGCACAGAGCCCAGACAGCCCGGCGCCAGCCCCCCACACACACACACAGCAGAGTGGCACACACACAGCAGGCAACAGATGCACACAGGGACGGGCACATGGCCCATGGGAGGCAAGGGGGGAAAGGCACCCACACAACACAGGCGACCCCCCAACACCCCCCGCAGAGGCACCCACAGAAGGGGAGAGGTCACAGCAAAGCACAACACGGACACATTGTGAAGGAACACAAAAGTCTTTACTAGAATGGGGAACCAGCAACAGGGGGCAACCACAACAGGGCAGGGAGGGGGGTGGGGCAACAGAAAGGGGGCAGCAGTGGCAGGCCCAGGACAACACCCGGTCAATAGGGCCAGTGACCCCGTGCCCGGCACCAGTGCACACCCTGCGCACGGTCCAACCGATGCAGTCGCTCCAGGACATGCAGGAGGAGCTCCAGCAACTCCCCCCTCTCCTGGGTCCACTCCACAATCATGGCCTGCACTGTACGGGGCTGGGGGAGAGGAGGCAGTCATCAGAGCCGGCCCCGGTCACCAAGGAACAGAACCCCCCACGGAGGGATACAAGCACAGGGCCCAACAAACTTCAAGCACGCTCACGGATGCCATCGAACAGCCCCCCTGCCACCCGCATGTCCCACACCACCCGCTCCAGCTGCAACACCATCGCGCCCAGGCGCAAGATCGCCAGCAGCACGACAACAGTAGCCGTAGGAGACAAGGGACAGGGCACTGGGGAACACCTGTATCAGTGGGCCCTGGGAGGGTTGGGGGCCACAACAGCACCAGGGGCACACCCCACACACTGACAGCCATCCCCCCCCTCGAGGAGCACCCGGACCCCTGCATGAAGGGGGATCGGTCGGGCCAAAGACCGGGTCCACAGAAACCCCTACGCACACTCAGCTGCCCAGTGCCCATGCATGGTGGCTTCAGGGGTAGTGCACACGCCCCCACCCACTCGTGGACATTTACACGGACGCTCTCCCACCCATTTGATGGGTGTTTCTGGGTGTTCATGGGTGGGTGGCGTCCGTGTAAAAGTGGCCTATATTAGATAGATTTAGGTGTTATTTTTTGTTTTTACTCCTCCCTGTGCTCAATCTTCCTTCCTCCCTCCCCCCTCCATTGAATCCTTTCCCTCTCCCTCTTATTCCATTCCTGGTTCCCTTCAGTTTTGGATTTATTTAGAGTAGGATTATTATTAGATTGATTTTCATTTCAGTTTTGTACCCCTCCCTGTGTTCTTTGTGTTTCCCCCTGTGTAATATTGTATATTATATAGCTAGATAGTTATTAGATAGACAGTTACTAGATAGATATACATAGTAGTTAGCTTAGTTATAGAGATCAATAGAGATACAGTGTGTTTGTGGGACAAGGCCTTGGTAGTTAATTATTAGGATATTCCATTTAGTTCAATAGGTTTTAGAATAGTTAATAGCAGTTAGATTTAGTGTAGAGATAGATAGATATATTAGATACAAAATTTAAATTAAAAAATAAAATAAAATAAATATATATAAAAACATTATTTTGGAAGGAGAAATGGAGAAGGGAAGGAGAGGCCAGTCTGCTGCCCATAGGGGAGGCAATGGGGTACATGCCAGAGGCGGAAGGGGCCGTGCCAGGGGAGCAGCAGCAGGCAGTAGCAGTAGCCCGAGCACATCACCACGCCCCAAACTCAGCAGGCCTGCTTTAGGGCAACAGGCTTCAGTGGTTCAGTGTTGCTTCCTGGCTGTGCCCTCCTTCACTGCCACGCAGGGCACTGGAAGGCCTGCAGGACTTGAGGCTGCATCTGACTCTGCTGCTGGTGGTGCTGGAGCAGGTGCTGCTGCTTCCGATGTTCCTACAGGGCTACTAATATCCCTGGCATTCTGTACCCTGGCAACCCACTGTCTGCTGCTGCTAGTGCCAATGCCCCCCAGGCCTATATGCTGTCTGTGCCAAGGGTTCTGTACCCCAGCAACCCACTTTCTGCTGTTGCCAATGGCCCCTCGGCCTATATGCTGTCTGTGCCAAGGGTTCTGTACCCAGGCAACCCACTGTCTGCTGCTGCCAATGGCCCCCAGGTCTATATGCTGTCTGTGCCAAGGTTTCTGTACACCAGGTTGCCGCCAAGCTCATAGCCTGCCTCAGCCTGCCTACCTGCCTCTCATGCCAAGGTGCCTGTCTGCCCACCCAGGTTGCTGCCAAGAGAGAGAGAGAAATAAGAGAGAGAGAGAAAGTCTCCCCACTGGTAGTAGGAGAGACACACACAATCCCACCCATGCTGTCACCTGCACTATATGGCCAGAGAGAGGGAGAGAGAGAGAGGCTCCCCGCTAGAACAAGGGTGATGGGGTGGAGGGGAGGCCAGCTCAAGCTGCCACCTGCCAGAACCAGGAAGAACTCCCATCTGTGTCCGATGCCCACATCCAGCAGCAGCAAAAGCATACCAGAATGAGATGGAATATAACAAAACGTGAAACATATTATGTGCCTGCCTGTGTGCGTTTCTATACCTACCTATCCCACGATTGAATGAAGTGTGCCCAACTATGCACGACTTCTAGGGACATCATTCAGCTTCCATAGGCCGTCATTCCACTGTACCTGAAGCAGTCATGCACGCCCATCCCAGGAACCATCAACGAGATTCTGGGACCATCATTCCAGTCACAGGGGACTGTCATTCCATTCTGGGTGCTACCGCTGCTCATGCCTGACTGGCCAGTGGCCACCATCACCCACCTGCAACCCTGCCCCCACCCCAGCCTACTCCTCCACACCCACCCATGGATTCCCGCTGCCAAAAGAGCCGGTCTCTCTTTCTCTCTGGCACGCCCACACAGAGACAAGCCCTGTCCCTCCTGGGGGGCTGTCTGCAAGTTGAGACCCTGCTGCTNACGGAGGGATACAAGCACAGGGCCCAACAAACTTCAAGCACGCTCACGGATGCCATCGAACAGCCCCCCTGCCACCCGCATGTCCCACACCACCCGCTCCAGCTGCAACACCATCGCGCCCAGGCGCAAGATCGCCAGCAGCACGACAACAGTAGCCGTAGGAGACAAGGGACAGGGCACTGGGGAACACCTGTATCAGTGGGCCCTGGGAGGGTTGGGGGCCACAACAGCACCAGGGGCACACCCCACACACTGACAGCCATCCCCCCCCTCGAGGAGCACCCGGACCCCTGCATGAAGGGGGATCGGTCGGGCCAAAGACCGGGTCCACAGAAACCCCTACGCACACTCAGCTGCCCAGTGCCCATGCATGGTGGCTTCAGGGGTAGTGCACACGCCCCCACCCACTCGTGGACATTTACACGGACGCTCTCCCACCCATTTGATGGGTGTTTCTGGGTGTTCATGGGTGGGTGGCGTCCGTGTAAAAGTGGCCTATATTAGATAGATTTAGGTGTTATTTTTTGTTTTTACTCCTCCCTGTGCTCAATCTTCCTTCCTCCCTCCCCCCTCCATTGAATCCTTTCCCTCTCCCTCTTATTCCATTCCTGGTTCCCTTCAGTTTTGGATTTATTTAGAGTAGGATTATTATTAGATTGATTTTCATTTCAGTTTTGTACCCCTCCCTGTGTTCTTTGTGTTTCCCCCTGTGTAATATTGTATATTATATAGCTAGATAGTTATTAGATAGACAGTTACTAGATAGATATACATAGTAGTTAGCTTAGTTATAGAGATCAATAGAGATACAGTGTGTTTGTGGGACAAGGCCTTGGTAGTTAATTATTAGGATATTCCATTTAGTTCAATAGGTTTTAGAATAGTTAATAGCAGTTAGATTTAGTGTAGAGATAGATAGATATATTAGATACAAAATTTAAATTAAAAAATAAAATAAAATAAATATATATAAAAACATTATTTTGGAAGGAGAAATGGAGAAGGGAAGGAGAGGCCAGTCTGCTGCCCATAGGGGAGGCAATGGGGTACATGCCAGAGGCGGAAGGGGCCGTGCCAGGGGAGCAGCAGCAGGCAGTAGCAGTAGCCCGAGCACATCACCACGCCCCAAACTCAGCAGGCCTGCTTTAGGGCAACAGGCTTCAGTGGTTCAGTGTTGCTTCCTGGCTGTGCCCTCCTTCACTGCCACGCAGGGCACTGGAAGGCCTGCAGGACTTGAGGCTGCATCTGACTCTGCTGCTGGTGGTGCTGGAGCAGGTGCTGCTGCTTCCGATGTTCCTACAGGGCTACTAATATCCCTGGCATTCTGTACCCTGGCAACCCACTGTCTGCTGCTGCTAGTGCCAATGCCCCCCAGGCCTATATGCTGTCTGTGCCAAGGGTTCTGTACCCCAGCAACCCACTTTCTGCTGTTGCCAATGGCCCCTCGGCCTATATGCTGTCTGTGCCAAGGGTTCTGTACCCAGGCAACCCACTGTCTGCTGCTGCCAATGGCCCCCAGGTCTATATGCTGTCTGTGCCAAGGTTTCTGTACACCAGGTTGCCGCCAAGCTCATAGCCTGCCTCAGCCTGCCTACCTGCCTCTCATGCCAAGGTGCCTGTCTGCCCACCCAGGTTGCTGCCAAGAGAGAGAGAGAAATAAGAGAGAGAGAGAAAGTCTCCCCACTGGTAGTAGGAGAGACACACACAATCCCACCCATGCTGTCACCTGCACTATATGGCCAGAGAGAGGGAGAGAGAGAGAGGCTCCCCGCTAGAACAAGGGTGATGGGGTGGAGGGGAGGCCAGCTCAAGCTGCCACCTGCCAGAACCAGGAAGAACTCCCATCTGTGTCCGATGCCCACATCCAGCAGCAGCAAAAGCATACCAGAATGAGATGGAATATAACAAAACGTGAAACATATTATGTGCCTGCCTGTGTGCGTTTCTATACCTACCTATCCCACGATTGAATGAAGTGTGCCCAACTATGCACGACTTCTAGGGACATCATTCAGCTTCCATAGGCCGTCATTCCACTGTACCTGAAGCAGTCATGCACGCCCATCCCAGGAACCATCAACGAGATTCTGGGACCATCATTCCAGTCACAGGGGACTGTCATTCCATTCTGGGTGCTACCGCTGCTCATGCCTGACTGGCCAGTGGCCACCATCACCCACCTGCAACCCTGCCCCCACCCCAGCCTACTCCTCCACACCCACCCATGGATTCCCGCTGCCAAAAGAGCCGGTCTCTCTTTCTCTCTGGCACGCCCACACAGAGACAAGCCCTGTCCCTCCTGGGGGGCTGTCTGCAAGTTGAGACCCTGCTGCTGGCACATCTTGGGGCTAATACGCTAACACTACATCTGCTGCTGCTTTCAGGTAGGGATCTGACACAGACAAGCTGTATATATAATGAGATTCTGCCACCTGCCAGAACTTCAGCACAGAGGGATAAAAGACTGGAAAGTTCAAACAAAGTTTGTAACAACAAAACAAATATAACTTTTATTAAAACCTTATAAACAACAATGAACATTCAACAATAGTATAGAACCAAAACCAAACATATATAAAAAGAAAGGAAACTTAACTTTTAACCTGGGGGATCTAGTCTTTCTCGGGCCTGTCCCCTGGAACTTGGGGGAAAGGCAAAAGCCGGGGCACAGCACAGGACCGAGGGGAGGGCACCCTGTGCTCTGGCATTTTGTACCTGTGGGTCGAGGCACAGTCCACAGCCCTCGCCATGTCTGCATGCCACCTGGAGACCGACTGGTGGTACAGTTCCAGCTTCTCCATCTCGGCGGAGACGTACTGGGAGTACGCCTCCACCTGCTTTTCCTCAAGTTCGAGCTCCTGGAACTGTTCCACCAGGCGGTTCTCCAACTTGACTGCATGCAGTCATAGGCCCTGTATAAAGTGGCGGGTAGGTCTCTCCACCTCGGCCCGAAAGGCCTTCGCTTCTGCAGACTCCCGGGGCCTGGGTGACTCCACATCGGAGCCAGAGGAGGGGGAAGGATTTTGATGGCATTGCCATTTCTTTTGGGTTGCCTTCCCTCCCTTCTTCTGGTCCTGATGCTGCACCACGGCCACGCCAGACTCCTGCCGCTTCACCTTCTCCCTGTGCAGCTTCTCGATGTGGGAGATTAGGTCAGATGTGGTTCCCTCCCTGGCCAGTCTGAAATTTTTGTTGCATTTCTAAAGAACATAAAAAGACAGGAATATAAGAAGTGCCCAATAGTCTGTCAAGCCCTGCCTGCATTCTGTCTCCACAAGTGGGTGGGTGGCCATTTGGCCAATCTCTCTCTGCAGGGCACTTCCATTCCTAACAGGTCATAGGGCAATCCATTCCCTGTAGTTCCAGCCCCCGTGCCTTACCGTGCACACAGTGTATGTGTCACCCTTCACAAACCACCTCCAGACATCAGATCTTCTCCGCCGACTGTCTGGGGGTGGCACTGGTGAATCCGACCTCCACCTTGATGACCTGCACCTGGCACCCTCTCTGAAACAGGAACACATAAACAAGTAGTTAGATAACAACACCTAAGTAATATCATGCATTTATGATGATGCCTCTAGTCCTCCCTCCTTGGGGTGCTAGGGATGGCAACCGGAGACAGTGACCCTGACTGGTTGGCATGTGTAAATCCTGCCCTTCTTTGGATGCTGGGGAGGGATGGCAATGGGGAGACCCTGGCTGGCTGGCACGTGCAAATCCTGCCCTTGTTTGGGGGTGCATGGGGATGGCAACTGGAGAGTGGAGACCCTTGCTAGCCTGGCACATGTTTGGGTGGGGGTGCTCGTGCTCATGCCTGACTGCTGGAAGAGCCCCCCCACACTACAGTACCCTTTCTCTCTGTCACATACATCCGCTGCCACCCGCTGATGCCCACTGTTTGTGCCTGACTGATGCCCACCACCCATGCACCCACCCGCATGCCAGTGAGCTCCCTCTAACAGATAGTATTCTTCTCATCCTCAAAGTAAAAAAAAAGTTTACAAACCTGGCAGCAGTGGCAGCACCCTCTGTGCCCTCCAGCTCTTGCTCCTCCTCCACCACCGAAGGTCCAGCAACAGCAGCAGGAACCTCTTCCTCCACCACCGGCTCCGCCAACTTGGCCTTCCCCCTGGCCCAGCATTTAGTCACCGTCTTCATTTTTTTTTTTTAACAATCACTCACCAACACCAACAGTCACCCACCAACACTCTCCAACCAGCCAAACAACAATCAAACCGAAACCAACACACAGTCCAACACAAACACAGCCAAAACAGAAGGGGGATGGACCAGTTAGGATGGTCCGCCCTCGGAGACTGATGGAACCGCAGCGGTTCCAGGAGGCTCTGAGGTAGATAACCCTGGACCCTGACAGTCACTCGGTCGATGAGCTGGTACAGCATTGGAACATCTTGCTGGGGGAAGCCATTGACAGGGTGACTCCGAGATGTCTACTGCCTCCGTCTCGTCACTGCATGGCCTCTTGGTTTACTGAGGGGTTGCGGTGTATGAAACAGGTAGGTAGGAGACTAGAGTGATGCTGGCGTCGGGCTCTCTCTGAATCTGATCGACTTCTCCATATGACCCATTTGTGGTCCTATGTTGCTGCGATGAGGACGGCAAAGAAGGAGTTCTTTGCTGCCCTCATAGCATCTGCAAAGTCACGTCCAGCGGAGCTGTTCCAGGTGGTGCGGGGACTGGTCAGTCTGGCCTCCCTCCACCTGGACGGGGACTTGTTCCAAGCCCACTGTGAGGAGTTTGTCACCTACTTCGCAGACAAGATCGCTCAGATCCAGAGTAACTTTGACAGTGGATTGGAAGCAGTATGCGAGGGGCACGAGGTTATGGAGGCCCTGTCTGGTCAATCTTTCTGGGATGAGTTTCAGGAAGTGATGCCGGCCAATGCGGTCAATGTCCTGAGGTCTGTTAGAGCCACAAGTTGTGAATTAGATCCATGCCCGTCCTGATTGGGAGACTTTGGGGACAGTGCTGGCGAGGGTTGTGAACGCATCCCTTTGGCAGGGGAGGTTGTCTCCCAGTCTCAAGGAGGCTGTGGTGCGCCCCCTGCTGAAGAAGCCATCTTTGGATGTGGACGCACTCGCCAGATACTGCCCCGTCTCTAATCTTCCCTTTTTAGGGAAGGTTATTGAACAGGCAGTGGCACTGCAGCTCCAGGCGCATTTGGACAGCATCGGTTTCCTTGACCCGTTTTCAATCTTGGTTCCACCCCAGCTATGGTACTGAGACAGCATTGGTGGCCTTGGTGGATGATCTCCGCTGGGAGATAGACACAGGATGTTCGATCTTTTTGATCCTGCTAAATCTTCAGCCACTTTTGATACCGTGGACCATGGGCTGCTGTTGAGATGGCTGCAAGACTTTGGGGGTCAGGACGGGACTGTCCTTGGATGGTTCCGCTCATTCCTCGAGGGTAGAATCCAGTGGGTGGTGCTGGGGGCTGAAACATCTAGCCCCTGGGTCTTGACCTGAGGCATTCCGCAGGGTTCCATTCTGTCTCCACTACTGTTTAATGTGTATATGCAGCCCCTGGGGGAGATCGTGAGAGGGTTCGGGGTGCGATGTCACCAATATGCTGATGATACTCAGCTGTACCTCTCATTTTCAACTGACCCAGGTCCTGCTGTCTCATTACTTTCCCAATGTTTGGAGGCCATGGTGGATTGGATGCGGCAGAACAAACTGAAGCTCAATCCCAATAAGACGGAGGTGATGGTGGTGGGAAGGGCGGGGGAGGTGCTGGCCCCCCTGATAGGGGGGGTTTGCCCGCCTGTTGCTCCTCAGATTTGGAGTCTGGGGGTGGTTTTGAATTTGGGCCTCCATCTGGATTGGCAGGTGGAGGTGGTGACTAAAGCCACCTTTCACCAGTTGTATCTGGTAAGGAGGCTTCGATCTTACCTCTCCGGGCCCGATCTGGGCACTCTCATCCATGCCTTCATCACCTCGAGGCTAGACTACTGCAACGCGCTCTACGTGGGGCTTCCTTTGTTTCTGGTTTGGAGGCTGCGGCTAGTGAAGAATGCAGCAGTTCGTCTCCTGACGGGGATAGGGTGGTGTGAGCACATAACACCGCTGCTCCGCGCTCTGCACTGGCTGCCTATAGTGTACCGAGCCAGATTCAAGGTGTTAATATTGATTTACAAAGCCCTGCACGGTCTGGGCCCCTCATATCACGAGGACCGCCTCTCCCTCCGTGCCTCAGAGCGATTCCTTCGGTCCACCGGGGGCACCTTTCTGGAGGTCCCCCATGTAAGACGGGGGGGCACAATGGAGAGGGCGTTCTCAGTGGCTGGGCCGCGGTTATGGAATTCCCTCCCAGAGGAAGTTCGCCTGGCCCCGGGCCTGTTGGCCTTTCGACGTGTCTGTAATACTTGGCTGTTCGCCCAGGCCTTCGGAGGGGAGGGCGGGTTAGGGGGACGTGGTTGGAGGAGAGGGATGGGAATGTTTGGGGGGGTTATTTTAATCATTCATATTGCTGGTTTTATGTATTTTATGGTTGTTTTACCTGTTGTGAGCCGCCCTGAGATGCCGTAGGCATGAGGGGGCAGCCAATAAGTAAATAAATAAATAAATAAATAAATAAAACAAAACACACCAAACACCGAGCCAGCCACAATGCACACACTCTCTCACCACACAGCTCCGCACGCACTCGAATTTCCGGTTTCCGACGCAATCATGGGACCACGGGATACCTTTTTCCGAACGCCCGAACCGAACTCCACCGAACTGAACTACCGAACCCAAACTCGATGACTGAACTGAACTACCAGACCATACCGGACTGAACCGAACGACCGAAGCCGAACCGTGATCTGTTCACACATCCCTATCCCGCAATGCTCCCCTGATACGTGCTGATCTTCTTACTAAAGTAGGGGTAAATCAGGCTAGTCAGGCCCAGCAGGGCCCGAGTTCTTTGTCACAAAGGGGCCCAATTAGTGCAAGACTGTTACAAGTTGCTATGGACTCTGTTTTACCAACAGCTGATCCCACTGAGGGTAAGTTAATATCTGGTGGTCTGGGCCCTCAAGGTAATTCTTTGTTAATGGATATGCCACTTTTTGATGAGGCAGCTAAGCCCATGATGACACCATTTATGGAAGGTGCCCAGCAGCCTTTCCCTTATATACCTTTTGCAGGACTGGGCCAGGGGACCTGCTCCCCAGTCAAATGTTTCAAGAGACTTGAGCTAGGCTGCCTTTACAGCTTCCCTCTGAGTTCGAGAATTGCAATTCTTATTCCCTTCCAGCGATCTCATATTGTGCTAAGGGTCATCCATGTGGGGGATTGGCTTGCCTGATAAGAAGGAGTGCAATGAGTGGGTACAGGAGGTTATGAAGTGCTCCCCGTTTCCCTTGGGAATGGTGCTGAAATATGATAGTTTTTTAATTGCTATTTTGAATATTTATATTCCGCCCCCAGAACTCCAGGTATTATGACTCCCGGGTGTGGGTCAAACTTGAATCTTTGCTGGAAGGCACTTTAATCCAATTCCCAGAACCTTCTCTTGTTTTGCTTGGCAATATTAATTCCAGACTTGGTAGGAGTGATGAGGCTCTGTTTCCTTACTGTGAATCTTCTGACTCCCTTGTCCCGCCCCCATTAAACACTAGACAATCAAAAGACGCTACACTTAATGCCTCGGGTATTAAGCTGGAAAATCTGGTTCTGGGTCTCAATCTCCACATACTCAATGGATCCTGTCTAAATGACATGGAAGGGGAATTTACTTAACTTGGTCCCAATGGCACCAGTGTAGTTGACTATGCTGTGGTCTCCACTAGTGCACTGACACTGTTGAAAGATTTCTCAGTAGGTTGGCCACTGTGTAATGACCATCTTACACTTAATGTAGTTCTGAAGTTTCCTGGAGTGGTTCCCTTACTTGAACTAGATAAACCCCCTGATATCCCTAGTGCCCATTCGGAAAAACACTGCCCTGCTAGGTGAAGCAAGGTTTTTCCTAACTCAGTTGAGCTGCTGCTGTTAGATGGGGACAATATTAGGGAGTTGAGAGATATTATTCAGGAGTGTGGACAGGAGTCTGAGGCTACTTGAGGCCTTTGACCAACTGAGTGGTCAATTTCATCAGTTTTTATGGCATTTGCCTCTTCTAGCAAGCAGCCTGGCCAAACCTATCAACAAAGCCAGGCTTGGTACGATGACGATTGTCGTAGGGCCAGAAGCAATAGTCTTCCTATTTATAGAACCTATCGACGGGGTCATGTATCCTATGTGCCAGTCTGTTACTTTCAGGCTAAAAAAGAATATAAGGAGCTTATTAAACTTAAAAAGCACAATTATTTTGTTCGTAGATGGAATTAATGGGAGTAAGGCCAGGGTTACCTCTGAGATACTCTCCCATGTTTGGTTGGAGCATTTTAGGGAATTATACATGGAGTCAGACTCCATCGATGTTTCTGGTAATGATAGGATGAACTTGACTGTATTGCCTGTGTGGCCTCCAGTTACCAGTGCTGAAGTAGCCATTCTGATTGATTAATTTAAAAGTAATAAGCCTCCGGGGTGGGACTTAATTCCAATTGAATTTCTTAAGTTATTATTATTATTATTATTATTATTAAACATTTATAAAGCGCCAGTAGTAACCTGGCGCTGTACAGAACATACAATCAGATGCGGTCCCTGCCTGTGGCTTACAATCTAAAAGACAAGGAGGGGGAGACAAGGAGAGGGGACAGCGGGAGAGACATGAGTTATATAAAGAGTGGTAGGTCCCTTTGCTTTCTGTCTCCTCTATTAATAGTTCTGGTTGCATGCCTTCCACTTGGAGATTGGCGATAGTGATTCCTATTTATAAAAAAGGCCCTCTTTTTATTCCATCTAATTACAGGCCCATCAATCTTTTAAGTTCCATAAGCAAAATTTATGCTAAATTTCTTTTAGGCAAATTAAACACCTGGATTGAGTAGAGCAAAATTATACATCCCGAGCAGGCGGGATTCCAAAAGAGACGTTCTATTGTAGAACATTGTTTGATTTTGACCCACCTTATTGAAAAATATATTAAAATTAATGGCCGTTTTTATGCAGCATTTCTGGATCTTAAGTCGGCCTTTGAGTCAGTCAGCAGGGAGTTATTCTGGACTAAATTGGACAAATCTTCAATGGATAAGAGACTGCTTTTTCTTATGCAGAACTTATATGCCGACTCTAAACTTGCTGTGAAAGTAAGCCCGACTGGCCATATGTCAGAGGAACTGGAGGTGTCATCTGGAGTGCGGCAGGGATGTGTATTGGCCCCCGTACTCTTCAACTTATTTATAAACCATGTCATCCCCCTCATGGCACAATTGCAATTCCACCCCCACCCCAGACTGTCTTTCCGGCATGTAGATTGTCTCCTTTATGCAGATGACCTGGTTCTTATGTTGCAGACCCGAATCGGACTTAAAAGGCAGCTTGATGCCTTTTCTCAATATTGTAACTCAAATAAACTGAAGATTAATTATAATAAGTCAAAGGTCATGGTTTTTTCTAATTTACGAAATTGGATGCTGCATAAGAAGGTCTGAATGATCACTGTAACCAAAATGGACATTCTCATAGCTGGGTTGTTGATTTTTCCTTCAGATTGTGGTGATGGGGGTTCTGAATAAAAGTGTGTGGGGGGAAATGTGAGTATTCTCCGAGGGTCGAGAAATGGTTGCGAATGTTCAGGCCGCCCCTTGGACCCTTGGAGAATACTCTGTCGAGTGTCCGAGGAGGGGAGATGGCTGGGGGAGTCAGGGGGATGCTTAAGGGGGGAAGGGGTCTTAACAGGGGGGTGCTTACCTTCTAGAAGGCCTGAATGACCCTTTCTGAGCATGCTCGGTCCTTTTCAAAGCTGGGGGTGGCGCGCTGATGCTGCCAGTGCCAACTCTGAAAAGGGCCAAGCATGGTCAGAAAGAGACACTCTGACCCCCTGCTAGGCCACCCACTAGGACCCCGTCCTCCTTTCCTTACCCCCACTGGCCTATTCCCTCCCTGGCCAAGGGGGCCAGGGAATGGAGAGCAGGAGCCTAGCGCTGGCCTCCCTTCCACTCCTACCTGCCCTCTGGCCTCCTTTCCTGCACTTGGCTGAGGTTTGGCCACGTTCCACAGTTCCAGGGACATTCCTCGAAACTTTGGAACTTGGAAAATCGAGGCCGAATGCCCTGGTCCTTGGCGTATCCCAAAGAAAACTGAAGACCGAGTTTCAACACTAGTTTGTGGTGTTCATGTATTTATTTTTTTCTTTATTCATCTCTCTGGATATTTGGCTATTTGTTTGGTTGGTTCTTTTATTTCCTGGATGGCTCAAATGCTGCTCTATGGTACGCTGCCATTGGAGCCACAGCAGCAATGGTAGCTTGGAACCTGAACTAGCTTTGGGTCCTTTCCCCCTCCCGGAGCAGCCTCATCTCATAGAGATAGGGAATTTATCACTGCCATTATGCTCCCACCTTTGGTCGTCCTCGGCCACCACCCTCACCTACCCTAAGGTCTCCTCCTTTCTAAGCCATGTTTGTTCTGTCCCCTGTGCCACTCCCTCCACCTGGAACTCCTTCTCAAGCTACACATGCTCTGCTCCCTCTCTCCTGATCTTCAAATACCTCTTAAGATGGGGGTGAAATGAGCGCTTAATTGCTGATGACAGTACATTTTGCCATATCAGGAACTGGGATCAATTTCTTGACCTTTTCCCAATACTGATGCGATTTCTCAATTATCGCAATACCCTGAGATACTGTCCCAATTTACCAACTTCCCACTTACTGTTTACCATGTACCATTCCTTTACCGCTTACCGCGTTTCCGAGGGTACTGTTTTACTCCTGGGTTTGTTGTTTCCTCATTTCTCCACCAATAATCTGCAATATCCCAACCCTTATCCTCCCCCCAGTGCTCCTTACCTCGATTCCAGGGCCTCCAATCAGAATTGTTCTAGACTGTTCCCTTTGCTTTGAGGCTACTTGAGGCTACTTGAGTCTACAACTGGATTACAGATTAGGAAAGGAATCTGCATCCCAGCCAATGACTGATAAGGAAGGGAAAATGGAGTGTAAGAAGTGTGGTTTCGTGTTGGTATTACCTCTCGGGATTGAATATGGATCACAAAGCAGTAAATGGACAGCAAAGTGGTAAACAGTAAAGCAGTAAATGGGGGGTATTTTCGGAAGTGACCCTACCACGTTTAGACCCAATCCGGGGTAACAGCCAACACCCCAGACCGTGGAAAGCCTGTACCCAGAACAGACATGATGGTGAGCCTTACCACACTTTGCCCTGAACCATGGTAGTGCTAACCACTGGTTGCTCCCTGTGGTTTTCCAAGAACACAACCAGTGGTAACTGCTACCACCGTTTGGGGCAAAGTGTGGTGAACATCTGGTGGCCGCCGAACAGAAGTGACAGTGGTTGTGACCCCAGGGTGGGGTTAAGTGTGGTAAAGTGTGACTAAGCGTGATAGCGTCACTTCTGAAAATACCCAGGATCATGGTAAGTGGGAAATCAGTAAATTGAAAAACAAAATGTCAGTCGAGATAGTACTGAATATCAAGAGGTTCTTGATGGAACTGAGATAGTATCAGGAACTGGGATTTTGATGGGAATTCCTGTTTTAGCAAAATCTCATTTCAGCCGTATCCTATAAACCTGCTGCCAACAGGGTTTCCCTAACTCCTCACCCCATACACTGCTCCTCATACTTCTCCTTAGACCATCTCATCCTTCAGGATCCCCCCTCCTCCCCTGTAACTAAGCTAAGCATGTGCACCTCTGACTTCTCAACTGTGAACTTATATCTGTTAGAGCCGAAATGGATTTTTAATTTAGTACCCAGGGTAATAACCACATTTCCGAGAACTGCATTGAGTACTTGATGGGCTACCCAGGTACCGATTGGGTGTCCAGATACGCCCCCCCCTCAATCAGTAATTTCCATTACTGTTTTTTTTTCCCTTCTGATTACCAATCGGTATATAGTATTTATTTTATTTTATTTCCACTTTTATACGTGAGTTTCACGTGATTATTTTAGTTGTGTTGTTCACGACTTGTGTATTTGTGGTTTGTATTGTATTTTGTTATGTATGTTACAATGGTCTATGACCACGCAATAAACTTATTAATTCAATTGGTATATCAGGAGAGAAAACTGAAAGATCAGGATGGAAAACAAAAAAATCAGGTCTGGAAGCCAACTTACCCGGCCAAAAAAAAGGATAAATAGGTACCAGAAGTCAAAAGATTGGTAAAGGAAGTCGACATTTCAGGACTGGAAGTCAACATTCCGGGACTTTGGGTACCCGAACCGGGTCGCAATTGGGTACCAATTGTCCCCAATATCCTATGTTGTCGAGTTGATTTGGGTACCTGCAATTCAACGGGTCTGGATTTAACTGTCTGCAGCCATGCCTTATCTGCAGGGACTATCTTTTATGTTATGTGTATTTGTACACTGCTTCGTATGACTGGTAGTGGTTTAGAAATGATAAGTAGTTGTAGTAGTATTACCCATTTTTGTGCATACTCATTGCAAATCTAATCCCTGCTTCTCCCTCTGTTCCCCTCCCACTTTGGAACCTCTCCCTGTGTCCCTTCTAGACTATAAGTCCCTTGGGGCAGGGATCTGTCTCTGATCATAACTGTTTAGCACCAGGCATATTGCCAGAGAGGGATAAAGTCCATTTTTAAACAGACGGGGTGTGTGTGTGCGCGCGCGCGCTCAGTGGAGTGTACACGCACTTCTGGTGGGGGGGGGTGTTAACAGGGGGTGGATGTGTGTGCACTTGGCCCTGAACATTACAACCCAGGGATTTTCAGGTTGCTCCATGTAGGAAGATGGGTGGAGGTAGGTGGGAGTGCGTAGGTTGTGGGAGTGTAAGTTGGGGATAAAACCTCTAGAGGTTAAGGACATAAGAACATAAGAACATCAGAAGTGCCATACTGGGTCAGACCAATGGTCGATCGAGCCCAGCATCCTGTCTCCGACAGTGGCCAGTCACGGGGGTCTGTGAGAAGCACCCAACAGGTCACAATGGGGAATCCATTCCCTGTGGGTCATCCCCAGGCTCACGACAGTAAAGGGTTTTGTTCCCCAATCCTATCTGGCTAATAGCTGCTAATGGAACTATCTTCCAGAAACTTGTCCAAATCTCTTTTAAACTCGGCTCTATTGCTGGCCTTGACCACCTCCCCTGGCAGTAAATTCCACAACCTAATTGTACGCTGAGTGAAAAAATACTTTCTTTTGTCTGTTTTTACTCTGCCACCTGCCACATATCTTCAGAGACTTACATTGTCCTAATATTTTCCCTGTTCTTCCCCCTGCACACACTTCTTTTCTGGTTCCTGAAAATGCAATAGTCACTGGTTGCTACAAACAGCTGACTTGGTGGCTAATCTTTATTTGCAAAGTTGTTCCTCCCAGAAAGAATACGTCCCTAGCTTCATCACCTGTCCCACGTCCTCTGATTAGCAGCCATTCCTTTTGCTTGGGTTTCATGCCTGCTTCCCCCTGGAACACACAGTCCCTCCCAGGACATTCCCAGACACAACCCAATCTTGTTGCCTGATCCGTTATTATGAAAAGCCTTGTTCTCTCCAGGGGGTTCAGTTCAGAACGTGCAGGGAAGTGGGGGCAGGAGGTCAGAGTTACCTCTAACGTCGGCCGAGGAATGCCTGGGCAGCTTACAGGACCCTGGAGAGGTTCTGATATGACGTCAATGAAACTGCTGTTGGAGTCAGACTGATTGTACAGGAGGGAGAATGGTGCCGACACCAGACGTTTCCCCAGGCCAGGATAAATATCTCATGGTTGCAAGCAAAATGCATTGCTTCTACTCAACGAGCGAAACAGCTTGCAGCTACACTCCGCTTCCCTCCACCTGCACCCAGTGCCAATTTTTCAATGTTAAATGCAAAATCTCATTGGGTGCAATCCAGTGCCGCAGTTACGCCGGTGGCAGGCGCAGCTTGGCGCTCGGTGGAATGTGATTATGTGCACAGACGCATGGCACGCCAAGCCAGCTGTTCTATACAGCTTGCTGCACCGGTGGTGTGCACTTGCTATGGGGATGATTTGGGGGGAAGCGGCGAGTTTGGTGGAATGGGGCTGCTGTGGGGAGGGTTTGGGGGGGAAGGGTGATGCTGGTGGATAAGGTGGCAGGGGTGACAGCCCCCATCATTGATGGGGTCTGTCCTCCGCTGGTTCCCCAGGTGCAGAGTCTGGGGGTGCTCCTTGAGTCACAGTTCCACCTGGATGTCCAGGTAAGGAGCGCCTTTCGCCAATTACATCTGGTGTGTCGGCTTCGGCCGTATGTCTCAGATTCTGACCTGGCCAATGTCATCCATGCATTCATCACCTCTAGGTTAGACTACTCTACGTGGGGCTACCCATGGTGACGGTTCGGAGACGCTGGTGCAGAACGCAGCGTCCCGTCTCCTGGTGGGACTGGGCCGCCGGGAACATATTACACCAGTTCTTTGTTCATTACACCGGCTGCCTATAGTCTTCCGGACCCGATTCAAAGTGTTGATGCTTGCCTATAAAGCCCTTAATGGCCTTGGCCTGACCTCTCTGCGGGATCGCCTCACCCCTCGGGTCCTGGATCAGCCTCTGTCATCTGGGGGTGCTCTCCTCGAGGTCCCCTGAGTTTCTTGGGGGGCTACGACGGGGAGGGCCTTCTCAGTGGCCGCTCCACAGCTGTGAAACTCCCCGCCGTTGGAGGCCTGTTTGGCCCCAGATCTCTCCTCTTTTTGACGCAGTTGTAAAACCCTACCCATCCTCCCCTCCACCTAGCGGGGAGGATGGGTAGGGTGGGAAGGGAGGGAGTGCATTAGGGTGGGTGATCTGGGATATTTTTATCCTCCCTTTTATGTGTTGTTTTAGCTGATGATTTTGTTTTATTTTGTTTTTATTGTGAGCCGCTCAGAGCTGCCTGTGGCAGAACGGGCGGGATAACAAGTTTTTAAAAATTAAATAAAATTTTAAAATAAAAAGGGGCTGCTGAGGGCATCTGGGGGAGGGTTTGCGGGAAGGGGCTGCTGGAGGGTGGTTTGGAGGGAAGGGACTGGGAAACCATTTGCTCGGACAAGTATTTGCAGAAAGGTTGATGAAAAAAGGCACAAATGCCTACGTAATGTGTGCCATTTAATTTGAAAGAACATTTTCAAATGCTGCTTTTCTACCTAGCGTCTGAGTGTTTTCTGTGCCGAGTGTTTTCTGTAATCTGTAAATCTGTAAATCTGTAATCTGTAAATCTGTAATCTGTAATCTGTACCGAGTGGTTTCTGTAATCTGGGCTAGCTGTTAAGGTACTTCTGTTTTCTCTGCTACTGTACTCCTGCCGTTACATTGCTTCCTGGTGGTTACTGGAGACAGGTCCCTGCCTAGCGGACTTACAATTTAAGAAGAGGAAGCGCTGGTAGCCCCCATGCACACTGGACTCACTTGGCTATTCTTTTTTTTATTGAGAGAGAAAGAGAGAGAGATTTGAGTTGTCTGGTTTTACCCTCGGCAGATTTGGGGATGGATGGAAAGCTTTGTGACTGCTGTTTGCCCCCTGTTTGCCCCATGCACTCTGGACTCACTTGGCTGAGGCGCTCTTGCTGGTTTCTGGAGCGGCTATCCTTCTATGCTTGTGCTATTCCATTGATCATGATCATGTGTGTCATTTTGGGGTTGGCTCCACCTACCATGCAGCTGGCTCCTCCTACCGTGGGGTTGGCTCTGCCTGTCATGAGATTGGCTCCACCTAGCATGTGGTTGAGTCCTCCGACCATAGGATTGGCTCCGCCTACCGGGGGCCACTTTCAGAAAATTTTCCGGTGCTGTTTTAAGTTCCCAATCTACCCCTGGATGCTGTAGATGTGGATTTCCTGAATTGCGCAGAAGCATCTAGACTGGGTGTTGTACAGAAGAAGCAAGCAGTCAAACATCTCATAGGGAAGAAGATTTGGGGCATGGCTTCTTTATTGCAAAATAAATAGAAAAGCATTGAAAAGCAATTTATAGGGGATCTGCACCAGAAAGAAAAACTGCTTCTGTTTCTGTTTCATTATCGTTTTTAAAATATTATTAATTTATGTTTTTATAATAACAAATGAAAACGCCCATTTTTGTTTGTTATTAACAATGAAAAACATTTTTTTAAATCAATAACATAAAACCAACACTTTTTGTTTCCGTGCCTTCAAAAACTACTTCCAAAAGTGCCTCTCTGACACTTTCCCTTCCTCAAACTTGCCGAGTGCGCCCCCAAGGTGGCAGAAATATCAGTGAGAGAGTGGTACGCAGCAGCTGGGTTAGGTAGAGGACAGAGCAAACACTGGCAGGCAAAGGATGTTGGCCACTGAAGCATCCAGGCACTTGCACAGGAGAAGATGCTGGTTCCCCAAGCACGTCAAGGCTTCAACTTGAAGAGAAAGCCCCATGGAGACAGAATGTCAGTGTGAGATTAGTAGGGATGGGACTATCGGCGAATTATCGGTTACCAGTTTTATCGGTATCGGATTAATCTGATATCGGATTTATCGGTATATCGTTTTTTTAACATTGCCGTTTTTCGGATCTTTACCATTGCGGTCATTGTTAAAATGGCCGCAATGTTAAAGATCTGAAAAATCGGCAATGTTAAAAAAACGATATACCAATATTATCGTATTATCAGATTAATCCGCATCCCTAGAGATTAACGTGTGGCAGGCAGACACAGGACAGAGAAACGGGCAGGCAAAGGGCACTGGGCACGGCATTGAAGCAGCAGGGACTCGCAGAGGAGGAGATGGTGATGCCCTAAGTATGACAACGCTTTTAGCTGAAGGGAATCCCCTGGGAGGCAGAAATATTAGTAAGAGAGCGGCACACATCAGGCAGGACAGAGCAGACACTGGCAGGAAGCGGGCACTGGTTGCCGAAACAGCAGGGACTAGCAAAGAAGAGGAGAAGGCTTACTCTCCCAACCAGCTAACATGTCATGGCTTCAAGAGCTGCTGAGAGCATACCAGTGGGGCAGGAGACATGAGGGAGAGAGACCATCATCGCAAATGGAGGGGCAGCAGCCCAACATGTAGCAGGGCGTCATCAGCTTGCAACAGGAATCGCCCCCGGGGCAGCACATCTGAGAGAGAGAACCCTTTGGATAGCAGCAGCAGGAGGCAGACCAGCGGACTGCCTGAAATTTCCGAGTGGCAGCTTTGCATTGAGCCCTATGGGCTCAATGCAAAGCCTCACCTGCGTGTTCGGTGGAGGCGCTCGGCGGCGAGATGTGCTGCAGCGCGCAGGCTTGAACTGAGTTGAGTTTAACTGCCGGGACCCCGACAACGGTGAGTAAATGCGCGGGCGGGTGTGTGTGTTGGGGAGCAGAGACTGGGGGTCTGGGATAGAAGGGGGCAGGGTGTGCGAGACTGGGGAAAAGGGGGGTAGGGTGGGTGTGCGCACCCACCCTCCCTCCATTCTCCAGTCTCGCACACCCTCCCCCCCTTCCATGATCCCAGGCCCCCAGCCTGGGAGACACTGGGGAAGGGGGGATGAGCAGCGGGAGGGGGAATTGGGGAGCAGAGGCTGGGGCCTGGGATCATGGAAGGGGGGAGGGTGTGCGAGACTGGGGAATGGGGGGGAACGTGCACTGTTCACCCACTCTCCCCCCTCCATTCCCCAGTCTCGCACACCCTCCCCCCCCTTCCATGATCCCAGGTCCCCAGCCTGGGGAGACACTGGGGAAGGGGGGTGAG
>QEPC01011365.1:2370431-2395722 GCA_003113815.1 Sphenodon punctatus
GTTAGTCTGGTGATCTGCCTGCTTTTAAACCTGGCAGAGGAGGTGAATATAACCTGCCTAACTGAAATTGCTGGATTAAGTAATGTAATGTCCATCCAATGTTAACCCTGGGAACTCCTTGCTTCTGGCTGGGTTATGGCCTGGCTCTGCCTACCGTATCCCTGGCTCCGCCTACCGTATTCCTGACTCCGCCTACCATATCCCTGGCTCCGCCCCTAGGCTAGGCTCCACCCCTAGGCCCGCCAGCCTTACTACCCCAGTGCCCCTCCAACATCAAAACCCACCAGCCGCCCCTGAGGCAGGCAGAGGAGAGGAGCAGCAAGCAGGCAGGCAAGAAAGCTGGCAGTGGCACAGACTTTTGTCATTCCAGGCACCCCAAGTTATGACAAGGCACTGTCAGCTTGCAGGAACACAGGGGACGAGGAACGTGTAATTGGAGGTGACTGGGGGTATGAGAATGGGAAGAGGGAGATGTCTATTTTTTAACCAAGGAATGTGGCTGAAAAGCGACAGAAGGCACACTGAGCAGTTCACACACAGAAGCCCAAGAGCCAGGCTTGTGAAACACTTGATGTGCACAAAGCAACAGGCAGCTAGCCACAGGTGCAGAGCCCAATGTCTCCTCAGCTTTTATAAGCTCCCCGTGCCCTCCCCCAAGCTCGTCTGATTGGTATACGCAAGTTGCAAACATATGCAAGCAAAGGCCAATCTCTTATGTCTATTGCAGGGGTCTGTGATCTTTCTGGGCTGCTATTTGGATAGCGGAGGCATCAATATTCAGCGGCCATTTGGGGCTCTCACTCCCCCCCGTCCCCCTGGCACCTGTAGTTTGCAGTCTGAGCTATGTGCCAAAAAAAAAAAAAATGAAATATTTTTGGGGGGGTGGGGAGGGTATGTTATTATTTTTTTATGTTTTATGTTTTTAGTAACATAAATGAAAACGGGCATTTTCATTTATGTTAGTATAAAACCATCAACAAATTGCACCCCCTAAAAAGCAAACCACATTGTGCCCAGCGCAGACTCCCAAAACAAATGCTCTGACCGCCAACAAAATAAAGGAACAGGACACTGCAACCCTCTTTCCAGAGCTTAATGACAGAAAATGAATCCTTTAAAGACTCTCAGCATGGACTCTGTCTGAACAAGTAATTAATCTCTTCCAAGAGTCTCCTCGATGAAGGGCCTGTCCTTATGGAAAGCCATGTTGGTGGATTTATGAGGCGATGTCAGTTCGAAGGCCCAAGTGGCATGTTCTGCACACTCATGCATTGTTTAACGGGCTTCTCACATTCCTCCATAAACCAGATTTTATTAAAAGAGGAAAGATGCAGTCGAGTGCTTTTCCAGAAGAGGAACGCGCGTTAGACGCAGTACTAAAAAGTTATTCCCCGTGGTCAGGAAATGAAGAACTGCAAAGTGCTTACAGAGACACTTTTAATGCCTTAAACTCTCGTGTTGTGTTAACAGCTAGTCACTTTTTGGGCTCAAACGAAAGAGATGGATTCTCAATCTGACCTATTTAAATAATCCCCTTGCAGAAAGGCAGCCAAAGACTGACTTTCTCACCAGCAGAAGGGAGGAGGCTTTTTACCAGGCTGGTGTGGGGAGGATCAGAGACAGGGCCTGAAGAGAGATAAACAGAGACAGAGAGAAACAGGGAGTGGGGGGAGAGAGACAAAGAGGCAGAGGGAAGGAGAGAGAAAGACTTCTATTGAAAATAAGGGGAGGAATATTTTATTAATGATGAATTATTGCCAGAAATGTGCTGGGCACTGCATAATCATTCATTAGAAATAGGTCCCTGCTCCAGAGGGTTTACAAATCTAAGATGGACAAGGGAACCTAAGACAGGAATACGGAGAGGAGGAGAGGACTTGCAAGAGGCCCCAGCAATTAAATTTACGATGGGAACTGAACCCTGAGAAATGTCTCCAGTAGAAATGTGCACCCCAAAGTGAAAGACTAAGAGAGAGGACATTACTGGCCATTTCTGGGTTGGAACTGAAAGCCAGAAAAAAACCTAGCTGGTTTATTTGGCTTCATGAATGACTTTCCTGCCCCGCCCTCTGCACTGGCCGTCCTACAGATTCCATCCCAAGAACTCCTGTTTTATACCCAGCTCTAGAGAGGCAGGTTAGTCCAATGATAGGGCTGTTAGCTGGAGAATAGGGATCTGTCAGCTGCATTTGACACTGTTGAACAGTGAGGTGAGCGCTGTTTCACTGTTCAGCAGTGAACAGTGAGGTGTTGGTGGGCACCTATGGCACCGTGCCTAGGGCTGATGCGGCAGCAGCTGTTACCGCGCCGCGATTCCATTCCGCCATTTCGGAATTGCCCGCCCCACACCGCGCCTTTTCTGCGGACATTCCGCTAATTCCGCCGAATTGCGGAATTGCTGGAAAATGGCAGAAACTGTCAGAAAACCGCTGTTCCGCTATTTTGTGGCGCTGGCGGAATGGCGGAAGTAGCGAAAATGTCATGTTTCCGCTATTTTGTGAAGTCTGTGGAAGTAGCGGAATGAAATTAGCGAAACTGCGGAAGTAGCGGAATGAAACTAGTGGAATGAAAGCCTCTGCCACGCCGTACCACTAATTGCGGAAACGCTGTTTCCGGCGGAAATAGCTACCGCTGCGACATTCCGCTACAGTCCTAACCGTGCCGGGGTGGGTGGAACCATCTTAGAATGGTTTCGCTCTTTCCTGACTGGGAGAACTCAACGGGCGGTCCTGTGGGATTGCACATCTTCTCCCCAGGACCTCTCAATTCTGTCCCACCCCCACCCCCCTTGTTCCATGCAGCTACTGGAGGAGGTCATGAGGGGGTTTGAAGGTGTGAGGTGTCACCAGTACGCTGATGACACCCACCTCTGCCTCTCATTTTCATCAGACCTGGGCCCAGCAATCCTGGTGCTTACCCGGTGTTTGGTGGCTGTGGCGGGGGCGGGGGGGATTCAATGAGTTGGGTTTGCCATCTGAAGCTGAATCCTGAGAAGATGGAGGTGATGTTGGCGGGCAAGGATTTTTGCGGGGCCTGGGAGTGGTGGAGTCTCCTGTCATTGAGGAGGTCCGCCCTCCTTTGGTCTCCCAAGTTCAGAGTCTGGGAGTGCTCCTTGATGTTCATCTGTGCCTCGAGGCTAAGGTGGAAGCTGTGGTGGGGAGTGCATTTTGGCAATTACATCTGGTCCGACGGCTTTGCCCATATAGCTCAGACTCTGATCTTGCTTTCATCATCCGTGCCTTTATCACCTCAAGATTCTACTATTGAAATGCGCTCTACGTGGGGCTGCCCTTGATGCTAGTCTGGAGGCTGCAGCTGGTGCAGAATGTGGCGGCCCATTTCCTTATGGGAACAGGTCGCAGGGAGCACTCCGAGCGCTGCACTGGCTGCCAAATTTCTACCGACTAAAGTTCAAGGTGCTGGTGTTGACCTATAAAGTCCTACATGGCCTAGGCCCTACATACCTGTGGGACCACTTCACTCTCCGTGTTCTTGATTAGCTCCTGCGATCATCCGGGGGTGGGGGGGCTTCTTGGAGGTTCATCGGACAAGGCGGGTGACCACAGATCATAGGGCTTTTTCGGTGGTCGCCCCCAGGCCGTGGAACTCCCTGCCCAAGGGGGTCAGATTGTCCCAGAGCCTTGTCTCCTTCCACTGTTGTTGTAAGACGTGGCTGTTCCGTCAGGCATTTGGTGAGGAAGAGGGGTAAGGAGGGGTGGGGTTATATTTTCCCATCTGTAGGTTTTTGTTAATAGTAATTTGTATATATTTTATACAGATGTTGTTTTAATTGATTTTATGGAATTGTATTTTATATTTGTTGTTTGCCACCCAAGACAACCAGAGGCAGGATAAAAATGTAAGAAATAAATAAATAAATTTCCCTGATCTGACAAGCTCTGGGCCAGGAGCCGTGGCTTTTGGGGAAGGGGACATGGTTTCTGGCATGAGGGGCATGACAACTGGGAAAGTCTTTGGCGCCACAATTCATTTTATTTTATTTTTTACAAATTAATAGGGCTGAAACTTGGGGCTCGGATTTACTCTCATTTTACCAAGTCTCAGGGCATTTGGCCTTGTTTTGCTGAGTCCCAAATGGCTGAGGAATCGGCCCACCCCTTGGGACTCGGCAAAATCCACAGCCAAGGGCAGGAAGGGGAAGAAGAAGACAGAGGGGGCAGGGAAGAGTGGGCAGCAGTGGTGCAGTGGATACAGTGCTGGGCTTAGACCTGGGAAGCAAACGTTTGAATACTCCCCTAGCTTGCTGAGTCCCTCGCCATGGACTCACTGGGTAGCCTTGGCCAAGTCACAATCTCTCAACCTCAGTTCCCCTCAGCCTCAGTTCCCCATCTGTGAAATGGGAATCTTTGTCTGTCCCTGTGTTCCCCTCACCCGTGTCCATATTTAGATTATAAACCCACTGGGCAAGGATGTGTCTCTGTGATCTGTGACTATAAAGTGCTGCATACACCTAGTACCGCTATAGAAATGATCAGTAGTAGTAGTGGTGGGAGCAGAGAAGGGAGGACAGCAAACTCATCTAAAAGCTGCAAGAACTGGGTGAGATGCTGTGGAATCACTTGGGGTGGGGTGCTGTTTCTTTGAATTATTATTATTATTATTATTATTATTATTATTATAAACATTTATATAGCGACAGCCATGTGCGTGGCGCTGTACAGAACAGGTTACCCAAGAGGAGGGGTCCCAGCTCTACAGGCCAAGGTAGCCCCTTGCAAAGCCCTCAAACAGCTGCCTGGTCAGTTTCAGGATGAAATTGACCAGTCAGCCACTTGTGACTTTGCAAGGAGCCACTCTGGCTAGCGCTGAGTAGCCCTTGGTAAAGACAGTTTCCCGGGGGGACCCGCTCTTCAGCATTCCATTGGCTGCTGACTCCTGCTAGCCAATAGCATGCTGAAGATGTCTGGTGAGTCTTCCCCCTCCCTCCTGTTCTTCCCCCTCCCATCTGGGATGGACTTCCAGATGGGAGGGGGAAGAGCTGAAGGGAAGAGGCGGGCTCAAAACAGCTTTTCAGCATTCAATTGGCAGCCAACTCCTGGTAGCCAATGGCATGCTGAAGATGTTTGCTGAGTCTGCCCCCACCCCTCGCTCTTCTCCCTCCCATTCTTGATGATGGGAGGGAGCTGTGCCCTTGTCATGGACAGATCGTTACCTTCTTCAGGCCTCCCTTCTAGCACATGTTTGCCCCTGGAAGGGTGTGGAACCCATTAGGATGGTCCGCCACTGGAGGATGTTGAACCCAGTGCGGTTTCTAGGTACTCTGTGGGAGTTACCCTCTGACAGCGATGACATCCCATCGATGACCTCGTCAGGCTATGGAACAGCTGGCTGACAGAGACCATCAATCAAACGGCTCCCTGGCGTCCGTTGCTCAGGCAGAGGCTCCGAAGGCCTCCTTGGTTCTCCGAGGACCTGCGGATGCCGAAGCAAGAGGGGTGACGGTTGGAGCGATGGTGGCATCATTCTCATGCTGAAGCCAACAGACTGCGGTATAGAGCTCATTTACGAGGCTATGCCATGGCTATACCGGCAGCAAAGAGGGAGTTCTTTGCTACCCTCATAGCATCTGCTAAATCCCATCCAGCGGAGCTGTTCTGGGTTGTACTGGTGCTGGTCAGTCCGGCCTTCCTCAACCCTGGGGTTGAGTCATCATCTGCCCACTGTGACCTTTTTGTGGATTATTTTGCGGACAATATCGCTCATATCCACCAAGACCTTGATGCCGCACTTAATACAGTGGAGGTGGTAGAGGGTGTAGAGGCCCCGGATTGTCCTATTTTGTGGGATCACTTTCAGTCGGTGACACCCGCTGACATGGTGCGTGTGCTTGGGGCAGTTCGAAGCCACTTCTTGTGAATTGGACCCATGCCCATCCTGGCTGGTTAAGAGCTGCCGGGAGACACTGGGGCCGTTGCTGGCCGGGGTGGTCAACGCCTTCCTGCGGGAGGGCAGAGTGACGGGCTGTCTCAAGGAGGTGGTGGTGCGGCCTCTGTTCAAAAAACCATCGCTTGACGTTGACTCCCCTGCCAGCTATCAGCCTGTCTCTAACCTTCCCTTTTTAGGGAAGGTTATTTAATGGGTAGTGGCTCAGCAGCTCCAGGGGCAGCTTGACCGTGTCGGTTATCTTGATCCCTCTCAGTCTGGCTTTCATCTGGGTCATGGCACTGAGACAGCACTTGTGGCTTTGGTGGATGATCTCCGTTGTGAAAAGAACCAGGGTTGCTCGACCCTATTGATCCTGTTAAATCTATCAGCAGCATTTGATACCGTTGGCCATGAGATGTTGGTGATGCACCTGCAGGACAGTGCCGGGGTGGGCGGGATCTTTCTTGAATAGTTCCGCTCATTCCTGACCAGGAGAACTCAGTGTGTTGTATTCGGTGACTGTTTTTCATCTTACCGAGACCTCTCATGTGGGGTTCCACAGGGTTCTGTACTCTCCCCTCTCCTGTTTAACGTGTATATGCAGCCACTCAGCGAGGTGATCAGAGGGTTCGGGGTGAGGTGTCATCAGTATGCGGATGACACCCAACTGTATCTCTCATTTTTGACCGACCCATGCCCGGCTGTCTCTGTGCTTACCCGGTGTTTGGCAGCTGTTGGGTACTGGATGAGGGCTAATCAACTGAGACTGAATTCTGACAAGACAGCGGTGATGTTAGTGGGTAAGTCTGTGGAGATGGCAACTCCCTCGATTGATGGGGTCTGTCCTCCACTGACTTCCCAGGTACAGAACCTGGAGGTGCTCCTTGATGCGCAGCTCTACCTGGCTCTCTAGGTGGAGTCTGTGGTGACAAGTGCCTTCCACCAGTTACATCTGGTGCGGCGGCTTCGGCCGTTGGTTTCGGTTCCTGACCTGGCCACAATCATCCATGCTTTTATTACCTTTCGGTTAGACTACTGTAACACGCTTTTCATGGGACTACCTATGGTGACAGTTCAGAAGCTGGCAGCCCAGCTCTTGGTGGGGCTGGACCACCGGGAGCACATTACACCAGTGCTTCTGTCTCTGCACTGGCTGCCAATAGTCTTCTGGGCCCAATTCAAAGTCTTAGTTTTGACCTATAAAGTCTTACATGGCCTGGGCCCTGCCTACTTGTGAAATTGCCTCACTCCCCAGGTTATGGATCAGCCGCTGAGGTTGGCCGGGGCCCGGGGGCACTGTGTTGGAGATCCACTGGGTTTCCCGGGGGGCCACACAGGACAGGGCGTTCTCGGTGGCCGCACCGTGCCTCTGGAATTCCCTCCCGGTGTGGGCCCATTTGGCCCCGGACCTCCCAGCCTTTCATAGGAATTGTAAGACCTATTCCGTCAGGTGTTTGGTGAGGGAGAGGGTGAAGGTGGGTGTGTTTTCTTTTATTATTATTATTATTATTATTATTATTATTATTATTATTATTATTATTATTATTTATAGTCTGGGATGACGTTTTTAATGTGCAATGATATTATTGTTTTAATTGTGTTGTTAGCTGCTACGAGCTGCCTGTGGCAGGAGGTGGCGGGATATAAATTTTTGAAATAAATAAATAAATAAATAATCCTCTATCCCACAGCTTCCCACAGAGATGACTGATAGCCCCTGGCTCTGTGCCCTGAACAGCCAGTCGCAGAAAAGGTCCGAGAACTGGGGAGGGGACAGTGTGACTTCCTTCTCCCTTCCTCCCCTTTCTGATTTCTCCAGGCTGCAAGACCAGCCTGGCACTGGGGGGCGGGAGGGGGGAAGAAATCTTGCAGAGATCTGAATCAGGGTAGAGATTTCTGCACAACCTTGACCTTGATTCTCGAATCTCACAAGAGTTTTGACGAGATGATTTTTGATTTCTTGTTTCAGTCCTATGGGTGTGTCCATGTGGCTCCCTTAGGAGCAAGAGAGAAGCCAAGGGGCCATTCCTTTGAGACCTCCTTTGAGTTGTGGAAGATGGATGAGCATGCCATGCATTTTTATCATGTGTAAAGTGTGGTGCAGTGGGTAAGGGCTGGATTTGGACCTGAAAAGCCAGGGTTCGAATCCTGCCCAATCCATGAACTCACTGGGTGGGCTTGGGCAAGTCTCAGCCTCAGTCCCCCATCTGTACAAATGGGACTAGGTGGTGTGTGTGTAACAGGGTGTTTCTGTTCCATGTGTAAAGGGCTGCTAGCCCTTTAAGAAATCAAGCAAAGGCTGCGGCGCAGGGTTTTAAACCCGCTACTGCCGTACAGATAGGGAAGGCAGCTGGAGCGGCGCTCCTGATAGCAGCAGCTGAGGTGGTGGGCTATTTAAAAGCCCAGCTGGCTGAGGCATGCAGGAGGAAGTGAGGAGAGAGAGAGACACGGCTGCGCGGAGCCAGGGGAAAATGGACCGGCATCCTTGTTGGGAGACAGGCTGTGGGCAGCAAGAAGACCTGGCGGAGGGTGAAGACCTGGAGGAGGCTGGGTGCCTGAGGTGTCAAGGAGCCTGATGGGGTCCCTGAGGCAGCTAGGAGCCAAAGGAGCCAGACTACCCAGATGGGGAGACTGTGGGTAGCGGCAGAGCCGTCTGCAGACAACCGTAGCCCTGAATGAGCCTTGCTTGTGCTGAGGCTGCCTGGAATCCCGGAGTGACTGTGTCGTTCTGCGGGGACCAAGGGAAGGCTGACTCTGGAGCCCAATGGCCGCAATGTTAAAAATCAGCAATGTTAAAAAACCGATATACCGATTCTGATAAATCTGATATCGTATTAATCCGATACCGATAAAACCGGTAACCGATAATTCACCGATAGTCCCATCCCTACTGCTAGTGGTAATAACATGGGATGAATAAATAAATAAATTAAATAAACATAGGGGAGCCCGGCCTGGCTGCGGGGTGCAGTTTTGTAAATAGATGGGACGCAAGTAAACACGTTGCGCGAATCCGCCGCTACAGGCTGTCTGTCTCCCCCTGTGTTCTCTTTACCCATGTCCATCTTAGATTGTAAGCCCCTTGGGGCAGGGCCCTGTGTCTGAAACGCTCTGAGTGTAAAGCGCTGCATACCCTAGCAGCGCTTTAGAGATGATTCGAGGTAGCAGTATTGCTGATGCCCCCTTTCGCCTCAGTGTATTCCGTCTTCCCGCCTCTTTCCCTTTTAAAAATGTTTTAATTGGATCTTCTGTTACTACTGCCTTTTAGGACCGTGATCGTTTTATGACTGTGAAGCGCTCAGAGTGCCATCCGGCAGGGAGCGTGCTATAAAAGTAACATTTATTTATTGTTATTGTTATTGTTTCCTTGTCTCTGACACCCACATCATTTGTAAAGTCTTGTTTTTAAATGACTGGCCTTCCCCTCTCTCTTTTTCCTCCCCATCTACAACCCCCTTTGGCATATCTACTCCTATCTACTCCCACCCAAATCACTGCCGTGCTTTCTCATGCAGCCCTGTGTCCTGCATGCTCAGTGTATCTATTTCTGACTGGCTACGCTGCATGCCTGAGGAGGTCCGGAAGCATGCATGTTCTCACCAATAGAAGATGCTCCAATAAAAGAGAACTTTTGACCTCCTTTGTCTCCATCTCTTACATTTGGGCTCAACAAGGCAACCACACTCTCTAGATGACTTCTTATTTCTGGGGGAGGTCTGATTCATTAGTTCTGATCTGAGCAACTGGGGATCTGGGATGGGCAAAACTGATTCCGGAGGTGATTTCAGATGAGATGGGGCAGCATTCGCCCAGTCCTGGAATCACCCACATGATTCCCCGCCGGGATCACTCCGGCACGTCCAAAAGACGTGCCGGCTAATCCCGGCAGGGAATCGGGAAGGGGGTGGGGCTGCATGGCTCAATGTGCGGCTGAACGGCCCCGCCCCCCCTACGCTCCCCCACCGCCCACCCTCTGGGGAGATGGGCGGGCACCGCGGAAAATGGCCACCCGATTTGACCACGACCCAGAATCCCACTGGGGATTCCGGGCTGTGGTTCCAGGCCAGACGTTACTTTCTGTTGGTTCCCGCCGGGGATCTCTTTGACCATGCTTTCCGGGATTGTCCGGCGGGGAGCCCTGGAAGCATGGTTGAGATTGACCCCATGTGGGAATTGACCATGGCAAACATCTGGCGGCCGCCTAACAGATGTTCAGGGCACTTTGACCCCATCTGGGTATTGACGGGGGTTCACTGTGATCTCGTAACGTCTGAAAATACCCCGGGAAGTTAGACTAGCGAGAGAGTTGCCATGTTGCCCTCACGAATAAAAGTTGGTCCAATAAAAGATATCATCTGAACTGATGATAGCTGAATGGATCACCCCATTATGACCTCTTGGGTACTTCTCTGAAGTAATAGAGGCTGGTCACTGCCAGAGATAGGATTCTGGGGTCAATGAACCATTGGTCTAACCAGACCCATTATGGCAACTCACAAGTATGTTTCTAATTACTTAGTCTCCAGAAAGTAAGGAAGAGATATGAAGTATTAACTCAGAGGTACTCAAACTATGAGTTGGAACCCCAAGTAGAGTCCTGGATGGAGTCAGAATGGACTTATCAATGGTTCTTTGCTGCTCTTTGGGGTCGTGGGATCCTAGGATTCAAAATGAAGCCACAGAGGCAAAAATTGGGGGATGGGCTTATTGACACCATCCCCTGGAGGTGCCTTTTAAACTGGAGAAGTTCAGGAACCAAATCCCAAGGCTCAGGTATCCCGCAATCATGCGTGACCTTTCTCTGAACCTCATATGGGAAAGGGGTCCGTTCCCTTCCTCTACTGCCGGCGGAGCAGCACGTACGACCTGGCTGACTGGAAAAGCCCAATGGCAGGGTGGGAGAGATGCAGATAAGGGCCGGGTGCTAGCTCTGACTTGCTGTGTTTACCTTGCGTCACGTTGTGAAAGCTCCTGAGAGATCCAAAGCAGATTACGGAAAGGACAACATGGGTGACAGATTAACAATTACTCTCAGCCGCATGCATTAAACCTCAAAGGGGCACAGAGAGTTCACGTCTAAAATGACAGCCGTGTATTTCATGCTCAGTAGAGTGATAGAGACAGGCTACTGGCAGGGCCGGATTAAAAGATGCAGCAGCCCCCATGCTGCACTGCACTGTGAGCCTACTCCTCACAGCCACCTAGAGAGCATGTGTTAGCTGGGAGGGTAGTGGGTCAATGTTACAACTAAGATGGGGAGAAGCAAAATTTGGGGCTAATTTTGCTGCCCCCACAGCCTCTCCAGCCTCACCCTGAAGAGGTGCCTAGCACAAGCCTCTGGAGTCTAGGGTGGCCACCATGTCCCCAATATTGCTGGGAGCAAGGACTCCCAGGGGTCTCCACCCCATGAATATTTCCAGGGGAATGGGGACAAGGCTTTTGGAAGCAACAGGCAGCACAGCCTTTCCTCTCTCCAGGCTGAATAACAGGTCTGAGGTGAAGTTCAGTGAGGCTTGGGTCCTACCTAGAACACTCAATCCTATTACATACTCGCCAACTTTTTACAGGTGAAAATTGGTACACACTTGTCCTGACCCACCGTTGAATAAACCCCACTCTCCTGTTGAATAAGTGCTCTCTCTTCAAGCATCCACGCACACATACCGACTCAGGATGCATGCCTACATTGACACACAAGAAAGGGGGTGTACACAGATGTAGGGGCATATTATTATTATTATTATTAACAAACATTTATATAGCACCAGCAGTGTACCTGGCACTTTACAAAGTAATAAAATAGACACGGTCCCTGCCCCTAGGGCTTACAATCTGAGAGACAGGAGCTGGGGAGAGGCATAGGAAGGGGAACAGAGAGAGAGACAAGGGGTCTAACATTCATGAAGATGCGAGGTCTCAAGTGCACGTACTTGGCTTGGTTACGATGAGAATGACAGCAGGCAGGTCCATGTGGCAAGGATAAGGGTAAACAGATCGTAGGTATAGGAATAGTGGCTCAGCAGGATAAAGAGTCAGACAGAGCAGAGCGAAAGAGGTGAGTTTTAAGGAGAGATTTGAAGGTATGAAGGGAGGGAGCAAGGCGGATGTGGACAGGGAGGGAGTTCCAGGCATGGGGGGCAGCAAGTGAGAAGGGACGAAGGCGCTTAGGGGAGCAGGGAATGCGTGGAAGGGTGAGAGAAGGGACAGAGGAGGAGCGAAGTGCACAGGCTGGAGTATGGAGGGCGATAAGTGCAGAGAGGTAGGGGGGAGCGAGGTTGTGAAGATCTTTATAGGCATATAAACACACGGAAACAGGGGCACACACACCCACAGTCAGAATGAGTGGAATTCCATGTTTAGTCCTAGCCTAGCTGGTTCCTCCTGATGCTGAAGGTAAAATATGTCTGCCAGGCTTTTCCAACCCTTGTACCATGTAGCTCTTTTTTATGTGTATCCCTCCGGTGGATAGAACATTCAAAATGAACAGCTGACACTAAATACAAATGAAAAGAGCATTCTATAAGAGCAGAGATTTGTCTTCTTTGGAACAGACATATGATCAGGGAAGCATTATAGCACCTGTCTCTGTCAGGTAATTATGAACTCAAACACAGCATTCAAGAACCCATTGTAAACACGGCAAATCCCATTTTGGGCTTCATGAGTATAAGTATTGTCTCAAAGACACAGGGTGATTTCAGACGTGACGGAACAACCTTCGCCCCGTCACGGAATCACCGCAGGGATTCCCCGCTGGGATCACTCCGGCACATCCAACAGAGGTGCCGGCTGATCCCAGCGGGGAATCAGGGAGGGGGCGGGCACCGAGGCCGATGCAGCCGCAGCTCCCGCCTGAATTGATCACAGCCCGGAATCCCGCCGGGGATTCCGGGACATCATTGCCGTCCAGATGGGATGATCCCCTTCATCGTGGTGGGGAATCACATTCACCACGCAATCGGCGCCGGCCCCGCCGGTCCCGCCAATCGCGTGGTGAATGTGATTCCCTGCCACGATTGACTATGGTAAACACCTGGGGGGTGGGACTTCCGGTTCCCCAACATACGATACGAGGCCATTCCCCACCACAGGGTGCTGACTGTGGTTGAGCGTGGTCTCGTAACGTCTGAAAATACCCACAGAAAGTAATTCTACTATTGTATTCGGCAATGATTAGGTCCCAGATGGAGAATGGTGTCCAGGATTAGAGCTTGGAAGAATATCGGACAAAACAAATCTATCTGATGAAAAGGCACTATCTGATTCAGTTTTGAGGAAATGGATGATGACCACTATTTGGTTCCATTTCTGTGGACATCAATTTGGTTTAATTTTAAGGCTGAATGAGCAGTCATTTTTTTCTCTCGTGAAACTTCTCGTGAGTGCAGCCACTGGGATCGATTTCCCGGTAATTGTCATAGCCCAGGACAAATACTTGGTAAGAAATAATAATAATAATAATAATAATTAATAATACGCCATGGCAGCCTGTAATTGGCCACCATGGCTGTCCATCATGTCTGGGGATGGGGGTGCTGGGGGTGTGCCTGAGGGTGGGTTCCCTGGGAACGCGTTTGTTCTGTTCCCTCGTGGAGGGGGGATGGGGGGAGCTTGCAGGTTGACCCTGTCAGGCGCATGTTTGTTCTGTGCAACAATCTGTCCCTGAGGGTGGTGGCCGCCATCTTCCACACCCCAGGCATGGCGGCCGCACGATTATTTTTACCCAGTGTTCCTCTTTGGCAGGTTTCTGGATACATTTTTTAAATTCAGACTTGAATTGGATTAGCCCATCTGTGTGACTAAATGCAAGAGAAAGTAAGAAAATTCCTGAATAACAAACTACCGAATAATCAGGTGAGCAATGTAAACAAAGCAAAATACCAAAGTATTCACAGTAGAAATGAATAAAGATATGGATATTCATCTCTGAAAACAAATATGTGGATTTTCATTATTCATTATTAATTATTATTAATTATTATTATTATTTATTATTATTATTATTATTATTATTATTATTAATGGTGGGGCTGATTCCATGCCTTGTAGAGTGCTGTGCGGAGCATGCACAGCTCATGAACACATGTACAAACCATGCACACCCCTGGCACAGGACATATGGCGCCCAAGCAAACTGTGCTGGTCGCGCACACGGGTGTGTGTGCAGCTGCGCGCATGGGGCATGGAATTAGCATTATTATTATTATTATTATTATTATTGGTATTGTTTTGTTATTGTTATTGTTCATAACAATATTACATTTTATTTTTAGAGCGCACCAATGTCAAAGGGGGCTCGAAGACAATAAAAACAATATATAAAATTTATTTAAAATATAAATCCACATAAAAACAATTAAAATGGAAATTAAGCAGGGGGAGGACAACATACAAGAATGGATCTTAAAAGCACTTAGAGAATAAATAAGTATTTAGACACTGCATAATTTATTTATTTATTATTATTATTATTATTATTATTATTATTATTATTATTATTATCTCTGTAGGTATTGTATGAATCCAAGAGAGAGCAGAGAGTTTGAAGAGAGACCATGAGAGTTCCGTAGCCCAAACCCAGGCTTCGATGCAGGATGATGACAGTTTATTTATTTATTTTATTTATTTATTTCTTGACATTTCTATGCCACCCCCTCATGCCCACGGCATCTCGGGACAGCTAACAATGCAGTAAAACAATAAAATACATTAAAACTGACATCAGTTTAAAAATAATTTTAAAACCCCCAACCCTAACCCTACCCTCCAATTCCCCCAAATTCCCCACCCCACCAATCTCCCCCATTTACCCCTCCCTCCCCCCCTCCCCTCCAAAGGCCTGGGCGAACAGCCAAGTCTTGCATGCCCGCTGAAAGGCGAGCAGACCCAGGTCAGGCGGACTTCCTTCGGAAAGGAGTTCCAAATCCACAACCATGGCCCGACCACCGAGAAAGCCCTCTTCATGGTGGCCTCCTGCCTTACATGGGGGGGGCCCCCAGATAGGCGCCCCCGGTGGATCGGAGGGTTTTCCCTGAGTCATGGAAGGCGAGGCGGTCCCCGAGATAAGAGGGGCCGAGACCGTATAGGGCTTTGTATACCAATACTAGCACTTTGAACTTGGCTCGGTACGCTATAGGCAGCCACTGCAGAGAACGGAGCACTGGTGTAACGTGCTCACAGTGACTCATCCCCGTAAGGAGACGGGCCGCCGCATTCTGCACCAGCTGAAGCCTCCGAACCAATATCAAGGGAAGCCCCATGTAGAGCACGTTGCAGTAGTCAAGCCTCGAGGTAACGAAGGCATGGATGAGAGTGGCCAGGTCGGGTTCGGAGATGTATGGACGCAGCCTCCACACCAGATACAGCTGGAGGAATGCGGCTTTAGCCACCGCCTCCAACTACCGATCCAGGCGGAGATCCACATCCAAAATCACCCCCAGACTCCGAACCTGCTGGGCAACGAGAGGGCAGACCCCGCCCTCCATAGGAGGAGCAAACACCTCCTTCACCCTCCCCACTACCATCACCTCCGTCTTGTCTGGGTTCAGCTTCAGTCTGCTCTGCCTCATCCAATTCGCCACGGCCTACAGACACTGGGAAAGTATCGAGACGGCAGGACCTGGCTCCATTGAAAAAGAGAGGTACAGCTGTGTGTCGTCAGTATATTGGTGACAACACCCCCCGAACCGTCTCACGATCTCCCCCAGGGGCTGCGTATACACATTCAATAACAGTGGAGACAGAATGGAACCCTGCAGAACACCACAGGTCAAGGTCCAGGGGCATGATGTTTCAGCTCCCAGCACCACCCGCTGGCTTCTGTCTGAGAGGAATGAGCGGAGCCATCCAAGAACACTCCCGTCCAGACCCCCCAGATCTCGCAGCCGTCTCAACAGCAGCCCATGGTCCACGGTATCAAAAGCAGCTGAGAGATCTAGCAGGACCAGAAGTATCGACCATCCTGTGTTCATCTCCCGGCGGAGATCATCGGCCAAAGCCACCAACATCATCTCAGTACCATAGCCAGGACGGAACCCAGATTGAAAAGGGTCAAGGAAGACGATGCTATCAAGATGCCGCTGGAGCTGCAGTAAAAAGGGAAGGTTAGAAACAGGGTGGTAGCTGGCGAGCGCATCCACATCTAAAGATGCCTTCTTCAGAAGGGGACGCACCACAGCTTGCTTAAGGCTGGGCGCTAATCTCCCCTGCCGAAGGGACACATTGATAACCCTCGCCAGCACCGTCCCTAGCATCTCCCTGGAGGCTTTCACGAACCAGGACGGGCACGGATCGAGTTGACAACTGGTGGCCCTAACAGACCCCAGGACATCAGCAGCATCGGCTGGCATCACTTCCTGAAACTCAACCCAAGAAGATGGACCAGACGGGGCCTCCGCAACCTCACGCTCCTCACTTACTGCCTTCAATCCGGTGTTGAAGTCGCTCTGGATCTGAGCAATCTTGTCTGTAAAGTAGGTGGCAAATTGCTCACAGTTACACCATTCCCGAAAATGGCTGTTCAAACCTCGAACGATGGAGCGCCTATGACCCCCCTAGGCAACTTGCTCCATTGCCAAATAGCGATTATTGTTAGGAAGCTTTTCCTAATACTTAACTGAAATCTTTCCTGTAATATGAGCCCATTAGCTGGCTCCGTCTGTGAATCTGAATCAATATCCAATAGATCAGAGGAGAGAACAGCCAAAGGGAGTTTCTCTAGGGAGGAGAAGTGCTAGGAGAGCACCTCCAGTGGGGCATTGCAGCCTCTCTCAGAGGGGAATGTACCTCTGCATTCTTGAGATGGGCTGCTGAGGTACTTTACTACTGGTTGCCACTGGGAGGGGTCCTCAGGGGCACAGCTATCCTAGATGCCACAGGTGCAGCCGCACTGGGGCCCACCTCCCTGGCAGGCCTACACACATGCAGAATAGAGCTACAACCAGGCACCCGCAGATTGTGGCATCCTCACTGAACCTGCGGTGCCCAAATGGACCCCGCCTGTTTGGGCACCATCGATGCCTGAACGGGACCCAATGAACTGGTTAAATGCGCTGACTGGCCTTTGAAAGTGACAGACTCCATCTGGGACCATTGCAGAGGTAGGCTCATTCCATCTTATGCCCCAGGGCCCGTTCCCCCCTAGTTCCCCCCTGTACATAGTGCAGACACACACTGGAGCGGAGTGCCCCAGCAGGGCCCATTCCCCCCTAGCTCCCCCCCTGTACATAGTGCAGACACACACTGGAGTGGAGCGCCCCAGCAGGACCCATTCCCCCCTAGCTACCCCCGGTACATAGTGCAGACACACACTGGAGTGGAGTGCCCCAGCAGGGGCCCATTCTATCTCCTGCCCCAGGGCCCATTCCCATCTAGCTACCCTCCTAGAGGTCTGTGTAAATCTCCTGAGGTGAATACTTTGATCCAGTGGATTGTGTGCACTACATGAAGGGTCACCCCTTTCAGCTTTCATTACTATTCAGATCTTTAGAGCAAGCTGCAGAGAGCTTTGGACTATAGGTAAAACTACAATTCATGGTAAATGCTGTTTTTGTCAAAAACAGTCTATTCGCTCCCTCCCCTGCAATGTGGAAACCTACCGGGGTTCCACCATATTCATTTGTTCCCATTCAGGAATGCCCATTGGTAGGTCCTTTTGGTACTTTCTTTTTGGTACATGCCAGCACATTCGGCACGTTGGCAGGAGAAGGAGGCAGTCATAGTATATGGACACCAGACACAGCAGGCACAGCCTCCTTCTCCTCCCACTTCTCACCCCATGCCTCCCTCCCGATTGGGACAAGACCACTTGGAGATGAAAAAGGCATGGGGCAGTGAGCTGGGAAAGCGAGGACATCAGGGCATAAAGCACATCCTCATACCAATGTGCTGAATGTTCCAAGAAGACACAGAACGTAATAGAAAAAAGACCGAAAGTACCTGGAAAATACAGAAAACACCAGAAAATTATGGAAGTTATGAAAAAATCACCACCTGTGACCCCCAAAGCAACAGAATTGTGACAGAGTTTCCAGACTTGTAAATTCTACCGAACAGTCGGCAACGTACCCAACGTGATGGAATTTCCCGTTGATTCGGGAACAGCTGTATTTTTATTCAGCCTTACTCTGGACATCCCTGTTTTAATCCTAATTGTGAACTAAGTAGAGGCAGCAAGTGCGACGGTTTCTTGGACGGGAAAGCTACATGACCAGACCTCACCCAACAGTGTTTCTTTACAATGTTTGTGAACAAACATTTATATAGCGTTATTTTTAATACGTGACTCCTTAACTGAAACTTCAGGTTTCGAAGAGTCTCTTATTCCTCCTGCCTTGCTGACCTGTTGTTAGTTAAATATTTGCGCATTGTACGGCGTGCAGCACAATATGCAGGCTGTGTCCTGACCTGACCTCCTTCGAGGTAGCAATCTCTGGAAGGTCAATATTTATACACAGAGCGCTGAGGTTTAACTTCAATAATTAAGTCATAACGATCTACCGGCCGAACATTTTCAGGTTGGAGGACTAGTGGCAGAGGTGGAAGCAGCCTGAATTGACCTTAGCCAATCATTACATTTCCAAGATTTACCTGCACCTCAGTCTTTAATGCTAGAATAAAAAAGAAAATGACATTGATCGGCATCGGAGGTGTTGAAGGTTTTTTTCTATGAGTTTCTGATGACACATGATGTTGCACACATACAAAAAGCCAAATGCATTTATATTAGGGATAATTAATATAAATATTATATTATTTATTATATTGAATTATATATATCCATATATATTATATGGGATATAATATTAAATATGGGATATATTAAATTAATTGACATATTTAACATACCAGGAATAATTGTTCTTCTTTACTTGGCACTGATCAGACCTTGCTTTGAGAATGTCTTTAGTATTGGGGACCACATGGTACAGAAAATGTGGAGAAACTGGGAAGGGTTCAAAGAAGAGAAGAACCAGGTACCGAATTTGTTATTCGCAGGTAATACCTGCTCTTTCTGGTGCCGTTTCAGGTATTCCAATCGGTAGCAAAATACCATTTGGGTACTCAAAAACTAAAAGTTCAACTACCAATGTTTCAAGTCCCCCAAATTGCCCCAAAAAACCACAACACCGAAATAATGCCCCCAAAACTACAAAAATCTGGGACAAAATTAATTGTTTATTTATTATTAAAATTTATATGCCGCCCCCTCCTGCTACAAGCATCTCGGGGCGGCTAACAACATTTAAAAACATATAACTAAAATACAATTAAAACAACCTAAACCTGCCAGATTAAAATAACCCTCCCTAACCCAACCCAACCCAACCACCCACCCACTACCCGTCTCCCCCACCCTTACCCACTCCCTTACCCAAAGGCGTAAACAAACAGCCAGGACTAACAGACCCGGCGGAAGGCCAGCAGACTCAGGGCCAGTCGAGCTTCTCCAGGAGGGTGTTACACAGCTGTGGTGCAACCACCAAGAATGCCCTCTCTATTGTGTCCCCCTGGCTAATCCGGGGGACCTCCAAGAAGGTGCCCCTGGTGGACCGAAAGGATCACCCCACGACCCGAGGAGTGAGTCAGTCTCTCAGATAGGAGGGGCCCAAGTTGTGTAGGGCTTTAAAGGTTAAAACCAGCACCTTGAATTGGGGTCAGAGTGCTATAGGCAACCAGTGCAGAGCTCAGAGCACTGGTATTATGGGCTCCCTACAGCCCGTCCCTGTCAGAAGATGGGCCACCGCATTCTGCACCAGTTGTAGCTTCCGAACCGTCACCAGAGGCAGTCCTGCGTAGAGCACATTGCAGTAATCCAGTTTAGAGGTGATGAACGCATGGATGAGGGTGGCCAGGTTGAAGTCCAAAACATATGGCCAGAGCCTTTGCACAAGATTTATCTGGCAAAAGGCTCCCTTCACCACTTCCGGTACCTGGCAATCCAGCTGAAGGCTGGGGTCCAATAGGACTCCCACGCTCTGGACCTAGGGAGCCAACAGGGGGTGGACTCCCTCAACGAGGGGAGCCATCACCCCCGCCACCCGACCCACCAACATCACCTCCGTCTTATTGGGATTCAACTTCAGTCTGCTCCGCAGCATCCAGTCAGCCACTGCCTCCAGGCACCGAGACTGCAGGGCCGAGACCAGTTGAAAACAAGAGTTATAGCTGTGTGTCATCAGCATATTGGTGGCAACACACACACTAAACCATCTCACAACCTCCCCCAGGGGTTGCATATAGATGTTAAACAATAATGGAGACAAAATAGAACCTTGCGGTACGCCGCAAGACAGGTCCCGGGGGCTAGATGTTTCAGCCCCCAAACCACCCGCTGGCTCCTTCCTGTGAGGAACGAGCGGAACCATTCAAGGACCATCCCTTCCACCCCCACCCCCCAAGGGACCACAATCGTCGCAGCAATAACCCATGGTCCACTGTATCAAAAGCAGCCAAGAGATCTAACAGGACAAATAGTGTTGAACGCCCTGAATCGTCTCTCGGCGGAGGTCATCCACCAAGGTCACCAACACAGTTTCGGTGACATACCCTAGCTGAAACCCCAATTGAAAAGGGTCTAGAAAACTGATGCCATCCAGGTGACCCTGGAGCTGCTGGGCCACTACCCGTTCAATAACCTTCCCTAAAAAGGGAAGGTTAGGGACAGGCCGGTAACTGACTGCTGCGTCAATGTCCAAAGATGGTTTCTTTAACAGGGGCCGCACCACCGCCTCCTTGAGGCAGACTGGCACCCTCCCCTCCTGAAGGGAAGCATTGATCACCCTCGCCAGCACCAGCTCCAAGGTCTCCCTGGAGGCTTTCACCAACCAGGACGGGCATGGATCTAATTCACAAAAGGTGGCCCTAACAGACCCCAGGACACCCACAGCATCAGCCGGCGTCACTTCCTGAAACTGATCCCACAAAGATGGAGCAGATGGGGCATCCATAACCCCAAGCTCTCCTTCCTCTGCATCAATCTCAGCCCCGAAATTGTGCTGAATCCGAGCGATCTTCTCTGCAAAATAGGTGACAAACTCCTTACAGCGGGCCTGGGATATCTCCTCCTCCAGGTGGAGGGAGGCCAGACTGACCAGACCCCTCACCACCCAGAAGCGCTCCGCCAGGCGTGACTTTGCAGCAGCTATGAGGGTGGCAAAGAATTCCTTCTTTTCTGCCCTCATGGCCACAGCATAAGACTGCAAATGGGCCCGATGCTGTAGCCAATCGGATTGGCATTGCCTCAACCACCGTCCATCCCGCTTCATACACCACAGCTCTTCAGTAAACCAAGGAGCCCTACAATGATGAAGCGGTGGCAGCGGACACCTTGGAGCCACCTGGTTGATGGCCCCCCTTCAGCAAGATTTTTTATTTAAATAAATTTAGTATCCCACCCCTCCCACCACAGGCAGCTCGGGGCGGCTCACAACAGTGTAACAACCACAATCATAAAACTATCAAACACACCCCTGCACCCTTATCCCTCTCCTCCCCCCACCCCCTACCCATCTCCCCCACCAAACGCCTGGCGGAATAGCCAGGTCTTGCAGCTTTTACGAAAGGAAGGGAGGTCCAGGGCCAGATGCACCCCCACCGGAAAGGAGCTCCACAGCCTCGGCCACCGAGAAAGCCCACCCCTGTGTGGCCCCACTGGAAGACTCAGGAGACCACAAGGAGGGCATCCCCCAATGACCGCAGGGGGCAGTCCAGTACTCGGGGGGTGCGGTGGACTCTCAGATAGGCAGGGCCCAAACCATTTAGGGCGTTATAGGTTCCATGGTTGGACGAGTTCATCAGTCGAGTGGCCATCAAGATCCAAGGACACCTCCGCCAGCATGTCTTGGAACCGCTGTGGTTCCATCAGCCTCCAGGGGCAGACCATTCTAATAGGTCCCACTCCTTTCTAGGGGCTATTGTGCGCTAGGAGTCTGGCCTGCAGGAGGTAATGATCTGACCATGACAAGGGCATAGAAGTAACCTCCCCCACTACCGGATCACCCACCTCAAGGCCAGAGCAGAATACCAGGTCAAGCAAATGCCCCCCCTTGTGCATCGGACCATTGACCATTTGGGACATGCCCATGGTTGCCATGGCAGCCATGAACTCACGTTCCGCCCCTGCAAGGCCAGTGCCAGTGTAGATGTTGAGATCCCCCAGGACCAAGGCCCTCAGGGAGTGCAAGACCACCTCCAACACCAGTTCTGCTAGAGCGGAGAGGGATGCCGCTGGGCAGGAAGGAGCCCAGTACACCAGCAGCACTCCACTTTTGTCCCCCGCCAAATCAAACACCACGTGGAGACCCTCAATTCCTGGAATAGAGTGCACTGGATACCTCCTTGCAGTCCAGGACTCCTTAAAACCATAGCTACACACACACCCCCTCTCTAGCCTTCAAGTCAAGTCTGGTGCTGCATGGAGTACCCCTTCGGAATGAGGTCCATCAAAATTGGGCCCACCTCCTCATCCAGCCATATTTCCGTGAAGCATGCAAGGTCTGTGGCCTGATCCAGGATTAAGTCCTGGATCACTGGTGCTTTGTTAGCCACAAACCTCGCATTCAACAACAGCAGCTCCGAACAAAGGGACCTCAGACTTTGATCCATCCTCCCATCTGAGGGGGGGCAGGCTCTGGGAATAGGTACCAAGCACCTTGGTCCCTGGGCATCCCTTTGCCCCCCATGACCATACATCCCCTGCCCCAGAATGATTCCTATGACTGATTTACCCCCTCCCTCCACTCTAGCCCAACCCCAACCGCTGGCTACCCTGCCCAGGCCTTAGGGGAACCCCTCCCCCCACCAAAACTGNCTCCCCCATTTACCCCTCCCTCCCCCCCTCCCCTCCAAAGGCCTGGGCGAACAGCCAAGTCTTGCATGCCCGCTGAAAGGCGAGCAGACCCAGGTCAGGCGGACTTCCTTCGGAAAGGAGTTCCAAATCCACAACCATGGCCCGACCACCGAGAAAGCCCTCTTCATGGTGGCCTCCTGCCTTACATGGGGGGGGCCCCCAGATAGGCGCCCCCGGTGGATCGGAGGGTTTTCCCTGAGTCATGGAAGGCGAGGCGGTCCCCGAGATAAGAGGGGCCGAGACCGTATAGGGCTTTGTATACCAATACTAGCACTTTGAACTTGGCTCGGTACGCTATAGGCAGCCACTGCAGAGAACGGAGCACTGGTGTAACGTGCTCACAGTGACTCATCCCCGTAAGGAGACGGGCCGCCGCATTCTGCACCAGCTGAAGCCTCCGAACCAATATCAAGGGAAGCCCCATGTAGAGCACGTTGCAGTAGTCAAGCCTCGAGGTAACGAAGGCATGGATGAGAGTGGCCAGGTCGGGTTCGGAGATGTATGGACGCAGCCTCCACACCAGATACAGCTGGAGGAATGCGGCTTTAGCCACCGCCTCCAACTACCGATCCAGGCGGAGATCCACATCCAAAATCACCCCCAGACTCCGAACCTGCTGGGCAACGAGAGGGCAGACCCCGCCCTCCATAGGAGGAGCAAACACCTCCTTCACCCTCCCCACTACCATCACCTCCGTCTTGTCTGGGTTCAGCTTCAGTCTGCTCTGCCTCATCCAATTCGCCACGGCCTACAGACACTGGGAAAGTATCGAGACGGCAGGACCTGGCTCCATTGAAAAAGAGAGGTACAGCTGTGTGTCGTCAGTATATTGGTGACAACACCCCCCGAACCGTCTCACGATCTCCCCCAGGGGCTGCGTATACACATTCAATAACAGTGGAGACAGAATGGAACCCTGCAGAACACCACAGGTCAAGGTCCAGGGGCATGATGTTTCAGCTCCCAGCACCACCCGCTGGCTTCTGTCTGAGAGGAATGAGCGGAGCCATCCAAGAACACTCCCGTCCAGACCCCCCAGATCTCGCAGCCGTCTCAACAGCAGCCCATGGTCCACGGTATCAAAAGCAGCTGAGAGATCTAGCAGGACCAGAAGTATCGACCATCCTGTGTTCATCTCCCGGCGGAGATCATCGGCCAAAGCCACCAACATCATCTCAGTACCATAGCCAGGACGGAACCCAGATTGAAAAGGGTCAAGGAAGACGATGCTATCAAGATGCCGCTGGAGCTGCAGTAAAAAGGGAAGGTTAGAAACAGGGTGGTAGCTGGCGAGCGCATCCACATCTAAAGATGCCTTCTTCAGAAGGGGACGCACCACAGCTTGCTTAAGGCTGGGCGCTAATCTCCCCTGCCGAAGGGACACATTGATAACCCTCGCCAGCACCGTCCCTATCTTCTCCCTGTAGGCTTTCTCTAACCAGGACGGGCACGGATCGAGTTGACAACTGGTGGCCCTAACAGACCCCAGGACATCAGCAGCATCGGCTGGCATCACTTCCTGAAACTCAACCCAAGAAGATGGACCAGACGGGGCCTCCGCAACCTCACGCTCCTCACTTACTGCCTTCAATCCGGTGTTGAAGTCGCTCTGGATCTGAGCAATCTTGTCTGTAAAGTAGGTGGCAAATTGCTCACAGTTACACCATTCCCGAAAATGGCTGTTCAAACCTCGAACGATGGAGCGCCTATGACCCCCCTAGGCAACTTGCTCCATTGCCAAATAGCGATTATTGTTAGGAAGCTTTTCCTAATACTTAACTGAAATCTTTCCTGTAATATGAGCCCATTAGCTGGCTCCGTCTGTGAATCTGAATCAATATCCAATAGATCAGAGGAGAGAACAGCCAAAGGGAGTTTCTCTAGGGAGGAGAAGTGCTAGGAGAGCACCTCCAGTGGGGCATTGCAGCCTCTCTCAGAGGGGAATGTACCTCTGCATTCTTGAGATGGGCTGCTGAGGTACTTTACTACTGGTTGCCACTGGGAGGGGTCCTCAGGGGCACAGCTATCCTAGATGCCACAGGTGCAGCCGCACTGGGGCCCACCTCCCTGGCAGGCCTACACACATGCAGAATAGAGCTACAACCAGGCACCCGCAGATTGTGGCATCCTCACTGAACCTGCGGTGCCCAAATGGACCCCGCCTGTTTGGGCACCATCGATGCCTGAACGGGACCCAATGAACTGGTTAAATGCGCTGACTGGCCTTTGAAAGTGACAGACTCCATCTGGGACCATTGCAGAGGTAGGCTCATTCCATCTTATGCCCCAGGGCCCGTTCCCCCCTAGTTCCCCCCTGTACATAGTGCAGACACACACTGGAGTGGAGCGCCCCAGCAGGGCCCATTCCCCCCTAGCTCCCCCGTGTACATAGTGCAGACACACACTGGAGTGGAGTGCCCCAGCAGGGCCCATTCCCCCCCTAGCTCCCCCCCTGTACATAGTGCAGACACACACTGGAGTGGAGCGCCCCAGCAGGGCCCATTCCCCCCTAGCTCCCCCGTGTACATAGTGCAGACACACACTGGAGTGGAGTGC
>QEPC01011365.1:2398585-2410294 GCA_003113815.1 Sphenodon punctatus
AAGAATGAAAACTATTGGTGTTTAATGATGACTAGTGTTCACTGATGTGTCCTACTCCGGAGTGGCACTGCCCGTGCCCCGAGAGTGACCATGATCCACCTCCCTATTGAATCTCTCTCTAGTCTCTCTACCTGGATGGATGGTCCCACCCCACCTCGGGTCATTTACTTAGCAATAGACGCAAACCAATAAGAACAGTTCTTCCCTGTGATTGACAGCTGACAGCCACAGGCATTTAACACAGGGAGGCTGGCTTTATTTCATGTTGGACATGTGCTGCGTGTTTTCATGTCAAATCTATCTCAATTCAAATCTTGCAAAAATGGCTTTCCAGGGGTTTGCTGCACTGCTGGATGGGCTGATTGGAGTTGGTAAGTAATATTTTATTATTTTTTAATGGGAACACTCACTCTATTCTTGACATTAGTGGGGCTACTGTCATTAACAGTGAATTGATATGTTTTATTTTACAATCACATTACAGGGGAAATAGTGGTATATATTGCCTCAGCAGTATGGGCCATCGTATGAAACACAGCAGATGCTGTTAATAACCTGTTAGCCAGACAGGAGCAAATTGGTGAGTATTTCCCATTCTCAAAGCTCCATTGTTAGTAACTATTACCCTAGGAGTAGTGATCACATAATATAAATACCTTTGCTGCTGTTCTAGAAAGCATACACTAACTGAACTCCATTTTTACAGAAGAACAGCTGGCTACAATAAGGGAGGACACCGCCGCCATCAAAACTATGCTGGCAGAAGTATTGGAGGAGGCGCGGAGCAAGCACTGAGCCAGCGTGCCCTCCAATACGTAAATATTTGTCAAGAATGTAAATAATGTAAATATTTTTTAATGTTTTAAAAAAAATTTATTAAAATTTTTGTTTGCTACATATGTTCCTTTGCACTCCTTATTTTTGTGCCTGTCCTGTTGCTTCACACCAGTGAAGTGACCAAAGCTCACAAGTGATACAACCACCTAATTGTGCTATTTCACTACCCTTGTGAAAAATAAAAAAAGGTAGTTGGCAGGCGCGGCTCCCCTTCAGGGGCATTGGGGGTGTTGACCCCCCAAGCACCCCGACAGGCACCGCACCCCCGCTCAAAGTAAAAAAAAAAAAAACTCCCCCGCCAAACCTCCCTCCCACCCCCCCAGCCATCCTGATGCCACCAGGGGCTGGTAGGGACCATATACCCCCGCCCATCCCCTCTCTCACTGGATATGGGCTCCTCCCCCCTTCCCCCCAATACTCCCCCCAGTGATTTCCCCGCTGCCACTTCATTCCAGGCTACACATCCAAGTTGTCACCAGCTGCCGCAACAAGACTGGGGAGTTTCTGGAGTGGGGGGGAGGCTCCCTACACCTCCTAGTCACCGAACGGCCACCTAATAGCCTGCGCCGTTTGGTCAGCCGCCCAAGGGCTGTTGCCCCTGGGAGCTAGGGAAATCAGTATTTCAATATACCGGTTGTCAGTAGGCCAATATTTCAGTGTTCCGGTTGTCGGTATTTTGGTATTTATTTGGGCCTCATTTGTTCTGAATTTTTTTAATATTTTATATTGTATTTTATATTTCTGGATTTATGTGTTTTACTGTCTTTTCTTAGCCGCACTGAGCTGCCATTAGACAGGAGGGGGGCGGGTTATAAATTATGAAATAAATAAATGAAATCAATAAAATATGAGGAAAGGTTGAAATAATTGGTCATATTTAGTGCTAAGAATGAGGTGTGAATGTGACCATTGTTTTCAAATGCATAAACCATTACTATAAAGAAGACAGAGTCTGAATAGATTCCATGATTGGTGAAGGCAGGGCTATTTTGGAAAAGGGCAGCCAATCTGCACATGCACGGTGGCCATTTTGTGCATTTGCAGACTGGCTGCCCTTTTCCAAAATGGTGCCAATGAATAAAAATTTACACAGGGAATTGTGCCTCTTTATCATGTTAGTTCTTTCAGCGGCTTTTGATACAGTTGAGTTTGAGGTGTTGTCGATGCGTCTGCAGGACCTGAATGGGATGTGTGGGACTGCTCTTGAATGATTCTGTTCATTCCTGTCAGGGAGGTCCCAGCGGGTGGTGATGGAAGATTGCTCGTTGTCCCCTCAGGACCTCCGTTGGGATGTCCCACAGGGTTCGATTCCATCTCCCGTCATGTTCAATGTGTATCTGAAGTCACTGCGTGAGATCATCCGGAGGTTTGGGGGTAATGTGCCATCAATATGCTGATGACACTCAGCTCTACCTCTCTTTTTCATCCGACCCAGGTCCCACAGTCTCGGTGCTTTCCCAATGCCTGGTTGCTGTTGAGGACTGAATGAAGGTGAGCTTCAGTTGAAGCTGAATCCAGACAAGACTGAAGTGATGATGGTTGGCCGATTTTGTGACCTGGAGTGTATTGGGACCCCTGTTATTGATGGAGTCTGACCCCCTCAGGTTATTCAGGTTTGCAGTCTTGGGGTGCTTCTGGATCCTCTGCTGCGCTTGGATTGTCAGGTTGTGGCAGTGGCCAGGAGCGCTTTTCATCAGTTTTATCTGCTGAGAAGGCTGTGGCCTTCTCTCTCTGACTCAGATCCGGCTACTGTCATCCGTGCTTTCATTACCTCGAGGCTAGAAGGCTCTACATGGGTTTGCCCTTGATGACTGTTCAGAAGCTGCAGCTGGTGTAGAATGTGGTGGCCTGACTCCTTTCTTGGGTGGGTCATCATGAGCACATTACACCAGTGCACTGCTCTATAGTCTGCAACGGCTTCCGATAGCTTTCCAGCCACAATTCAAGGTGCTGGTTTTGACCTTTAAAGTCCTAACTGGCTTGGGTCGGTGGGTCCCATATACCTGAAAGACTACCTTTCCTTCCATGATCCACTGCAGTCCCTGTAGTCAGATGAGCGACTCTTGTTGGTACGGCCAATTAAACTTGTTAATACGACAAGGGCCCACAGAGAGGCGTTCTCAGTTGCTGTCCCAGTACTATGGAAATCCTTTCCCTCTGAGGTCCATCAGAGCCCGAACTTGGGCCTATTCCAGAGGCAATCTTAAACTTTTCTTTTGGGCAGAGATTTTGGCAGGCGGGGATAGAGGTTGGGTTTGTGTGATTTTGGGGTAAGGATAGGGATTTTCATTGTATTGCTTTAGATTTTTATGAATTTTTTTTCTTTTTTCTTGTTTGTTCTTGTTTTTGTAAACCACCTTGAGCCTTTGGGGAAGAGTGGGGTATACATTTTAAATAGTAAATAAATAAAATAAATAGAGATAATGGGTGAAATCCTATACCCTATGATAAAATGCGACTATGCTGGGCTCAGAATAGATAACCTACGCTGGCACACTCGTGTGTATGCGCACCCCTCCCCCCGTGAAGCAAGCTTCTGGGCACAATAGAGGTGCAAACCAGGGGCCCATGTTGTTTCCGTTTTCATTTTTTCTTTTTCGTTATTTAAATCTGCCATTTTCGTTTTCATAAATATCAAGTTTTCATTTTTGCTTTCGTTTTCATTTTCCATTGGTTTCATGGAAAATACATTTTTGGCTGTAACATTTTTGTGCCTCCAATGGAATGCATTAAGTATACCAAATTACAAAACAATTGGATAAAGGAATCCAATTTTATAAGCAGTTGAATTATATTATTTTGCAAAACTCTTCATATACATTCCTAGCTGTAACTTCTTTGCCTCACTTTTAATGTAGATGAAACTTGGCAAGTTTACACCCCTTCCCATATTTACTATCTCTGCCAACTTTTACAATGATTGGATATAAGGGTCCTGGTGATATATGCAATTAACTTATAAATGTATGTCTGACTGTAACATCTTTGTAGTCCAACCAGTGTACATGAAATTTGGCAGGACTGTATATCATACTTTCATGATCATCTGTGCCAAATATCAGAAATATGTGATAAAAAGTCCTAATTTTATATTCCTGCACATCATATGCAGAGAAGGAGCCTATGACAGGGATTCTCTTACGTGTCGCTGTGGTATAAGAGCAGTTTGTGATGCCAATTGGCCAGAAGAAATGCCAATCAAATATCCTCATTCTGTGCTGTGACCATCCCAACATCTCTCCCCCACTTGTTAATGGGAATTCAGAAGCATCTGTTTAGGAAAGAGCCAATAGAGATTCTCTTATGTCCTCTGTCACAGTGCTGTAGGATGTGATTGTGATGATAATTGGCCATCCTGGATGTGTAAACCATGTCTCCTGATTGTGGGGATGCTATCCATAAAGTCACAGTTATGTCCCTTCTATGCCCACCTGAGGGCCACCTTCTATGCCCACCTGAGGGCCACCCCCTATGCCCACCTTTACAGGACTGATTGGTCCTGTAAAGCTGGAAGCATGCAGCAATTGACCAGTGAATGTGTCTGTCAGGCTATTGCAGAACATCCTCCCTCCTACAGCCTCTCTCCCCCTGCCATGTCAGGTGCCTGCCTCTGACTGGCACTGCATGTGCTGCTATTTCACTGAATAATGGTCTTCAAGGGGACAAACTTCAATTGGTTATAAAATTTTGTCCCTTTATCAAATTCTCCTGTAAATTGTCAGAGATGACAGGGAATGTATGTGATATATTACTGCCAAATTTCCTGTAAACAGAATGGAATATAAAAAGGTTACAGCCAGAAAGGTATTTTCAAGAGAATAGCTTATAACATCAGGACACCATATCCAATCTTTCCAAAAGTTGGCAGGACTTTTAAGCTTATGGAGCTACATAATTTTTCCAGGTTTCATGAAAATCAGATGGAAGATAAAGATGTTGTAGCCATGAATGTATATAGAGCTTTTCTTAAACTCACAACATTCAATTGCTTGTACAATTGGTTCTCTTTACTACTCTTTTTGAAAATGGGCACACATAGTGCCCTCCATTGAACGTGCAATGTCCCCAAGTTTCATCAGAATTGAATAAGAAATAAAAAAGTTATAGCTGGAAATACATTTTTCATTTTTTCCCCTTTATTTCAAAAAAAAATGTTGTTCTTGTTTCTATTTTTGTTGTTATTGTTTGTCATTTTTGTTATTGCAATAACAATAACAAAAATGACAATTTTCATTATCGTTATTGTAATAATGAAAATGGCATGCACATCCCTAGGGCACAATGGGGAGCCCCTGCTGATATGACCTCCCCAAGCCCACACACCCCGCAACCCAGGGGATGGATCAGGCATCATGCCTGATCCATCCCCCGGGACTGTGAGGTGTGTGGACTCAGGGGGATTGTATCAGCAGGGGTGTCCAGTTGCGCCCAGCAGCTTGCTACATGAGGGGTGCGTATGCGCACATGTGCACCCATCACCTGACCCGGCGGTGTGCTGGTGTGCCGTGTATGCACCCAATGTGTCTAGCTGAACAGAACATGAGGCTTTGTCTTTTTGCTGTTGTTGAGTACAGGCCTTGGTTTGCTTCTCTTGAAGGATGACATGGCTCCAGAGATTTCTTGCAGAACTTCAGAAATAAGTTGGGTTGTAGACTGGTGGAAGAATTCAGTGGAACCTTACAGACATGGTCTTGAAGCAATATACAGACCTAAATATGTCCAAACTTTGGCTCCTATCTCTGCTCTTGGCTGAAATTAGAGCTGGAGAGAAGTGACCTTTAAAATTTAACATCTATGCCATATTCGCCTGGTCAAATTTGAAATAACTTCATTGGGACCGATCCCCGCGGATCCTACGCACAACCCGTGCAGATGTCCATTGAGAATTCAGTGTGCCGTATGGAATCTATGCAGGACCCACCTGGATCCTGTGCCAGTTCTACACCGAGGGATTTGGGATTGTAACCATTGTCTAGATTCCAAAAGTTTGTTTTTCAAAAGTTGCAGGTTTGTGATGAATTTGCTCATCGTTTGTCTACCACTTAACAAGGTTATCGGTTTTTTGTGCTTGGTTTTGTTTTTCAAAAATGACAAGCCATTAGTTGATCTGTGCCACATTGTGTACCAAAATATTAAACAGCAAAAGTGACAAATAATTAGAGGGGATCTGAGCAGCTAAACTGCTGCTCGCAAGCATTTTTCGCTATGTTGAGAACCGGGACCAAGATTTCATTGATCTTGGTCCCAGTTTGAGTTCTCAGTGAAATTTTAAAAATAAATAAATCATTGAGCATGCAAAAATGGCCTGTAGGCTGTTATGCACATGTGTAAAATGGTCACCGTCCTTAACCAAAATGGTGGCAATAGCATCAGTGCCATTTTGGTTAAGGGTAGCGGCCATTTTGCACATGCATAGTGATTATTATTTTTTTCTCACTGAGAAAATACCCTGGGGTTTGGGTTTGTCCCAGGATGAAACAAGCACCGGGATTTTGTCGCAATATCAAGGAATCTCAATATTTCAGTCCTACGAATAATCAAGGTATTGAGCAACAAAGCAATAAAGAGCTGAAGTAATTAATTCAGCCCACTTTTTACAAATACAGTGAATTCAGATTTGGAAATTTTAAAGAAATGAAATGAATTCCCAGATTTGATTTGCAAATATAACATGAAACATTAATTTCAGTTCACTTTGGAATATCCAAATGGATGATTTTTGGGGTCATGCTGGAGATCAGGGTCTGGATTATAGATCTCCATCAAAGTTCCTTGTTCTGTCACCAGAGCTGGGGAAGGGTAAAAGAATGGGGATGAAAGATGCAGCCAGCGCCAGAGTCTCATAAAATCAACATGTCTCCATCTCGGTTAAGGTTGGCACAGTGGACTTCTCGGAAATATATGTATATACCCTGCGGGTTTGGAGAGATTTGTCATTTTTATAGAGGGCTGAAATATATTTGGAAGCCATAGGGCTGTGGCCATTCTATATCAAAAGACGTTTCATAACAAAACACCATCATGGCCCATTTATAGAAATAACGTGCTGTGCTCGAGCGGCTGTGGGTAAAAGCTAAACACATTCCCGGCTTTTCTGAAACAACACAAACAACACGGCCTTCCCCCAAAAGGGCTGTTTCCTTCACAAGGGATGTACAAATTAAAAATAATGAAAGTCTCATTGGACAAAGGGGTCAGAGGGAAACGTGAGCAAAGTTGCCAGCCCGAGCTGTCACTTGGTGGAAATGACAAGGACCAAGAAACGCCTGCCGAGGATGATTTATGACTCTGTAATTTGCTGTGTTGAAGCACAAGCAGGGAAGAGGGGTGGGGCAGGAATTTATTTTTGAAAGGAACATTGAAGCCCAAAGCAATCCCTTTTCTCTGTTTTGTGGCGCTAATCTGCCATTTCAAAATGAGCTGAGCAGGTCCAATGTGTATTTTCGCCCATGCTGAATCTTTGTGGTCTGTTCTGAGTGTTCCCCCTCCACCAGCGCAGTCTCATTTGTGCATGTGCGCTAATCAAAAGACCTTTTTGCACATGCACAAGTGTTTCCATCACAGAAACATAACCAATTACCGATCAACATCACTGATCGGTAACTGGAAAATTGAAAAATCGGTAGCAGGAAGTACCCATTTCAGTTCTACACAGGATCCCCAAAGAGTGGGTGGAACTTCAGTGCAGATAACCATCAGGGTGAGGTTCCGGGAGTCAGTCTAAAATATAGTCAGGGCCTCTAACATTGAGGACCTTCAAATAATACAGAACAGTACAGGCTGTGCAACTGCAGTCTGCACTTGGCCTAATTTGGGGTTGGACTACAGGGGCCCCTAAATACATGAATAAACACGAAATGACAGCTTGAGTGTAAGAAGCACTTATGTAAAATACAGGCCCACAGAGCCTCCATCACAGGGAGCTCTGGCCTATTAGGGACTTATGCCAACTGAGAAATAGGGCTGGTTCAAAAGAGCCATTCCAATTTCACAGAAAGGTTCCAGGGCACCAATGTCTACCAATTGGACACTGGAAATCACGTTGGCCATCATCTTTTCCCATGGATTCACCTAGCACAGGGAGGGGAAAAAAAGGTCCTCTGGTTCTCAGACGCTTCACAGGGCACCATCCTCAGACTCACGCCTAGACTAGACTCCTCTAGCTCAGTTTCCCCCCAAATATCTTTAAAAATTGCCTTATCCCTCACACCCCAGCATGGCCTCTGAGGTCAGCCAGGAGCACCCTCTTGCAGGTACTATCTGCCTGACAATTTTCCTCAACAAGGGCAAGCCGATTCTTGACCTATTCTCATGAGCTTCTTGCACAGCCATAAACTGCCTCTGTACATGGGAAAAATGACCGCCTGCTCCGCGTGTGCATAAATGGCTACCGGGGGCTGTGCATGCACAGAATGACCGCCTGCTCCACGTGTGCATAAATGGCTACAGGGGGCTGTGCATGCACAGAATGGCCAGCTGCTCTGCGTGTGCATAAATGGCTACCGGGGGCTGTGCATGCACGGAATGACCTCCTGCTCCACGTGTGCATAACTGGCTACCGGGGGCTGCGCATGCACAGAATGACCTCCTGCTCCACGTGTGCATAACTGGCTACCGGGGGCTGTGCATGCACAGAATGGCCACCTGCTCCGCGTGTGCATAAATGGCTACCGGGGGCTGTGCATGCACAGAATGACTGCCTGCTCCGCATGTGCATAACTGGCTACCGGGGGCTGTGCATGCACAGAATGGCCACCTGCTCCACGTGTGCATAAATGGCTACCGGGGGCTGCGCATGCACAGAATGACCACCTGCTCCACGTGTGCATAAATGGCTACCGGGGGCTGCGCATGCACGGAATGACCTCCTGCTCCACGTGTGCATAAATGGCTACCGGGGGCTGCGCATGCACAGAATGGCCACCTGCTCCACGTGTGCATAAATGGCTACCGGGGGCTGCGCATGCACAGAATGGCCGCCTGCTCCGCGTGTGCATAAATGGCTACCGGGGGCTGTGCATGCACAGAATGTCCGCCTGCTCCACATGTGCATAAATGGCTACCGCGAGCTGCGCATGCACAGAATGGCCATGGCCACCATTTTGCGCATACACATAGCACTTTTGAGGTTTCTCGAAATTCTCGCCACAGTCTCGAGAACCCTTGTGAGAATGTGCAAGATCCCACTGGGGGTCGCGAGAACCTTGTGCCTTCTCACAAGAATGACTTGACGTTCTCATTTCGACCCTGATACAATGGTTCTTAAACAAAAAAAAACCTGTGTCATTCTGCAGTCAGAAGTACCGCTGAAACGATTCTTTGCTGAGAACACCATTTCCATCAGAAATGGCACATTCTTCACTTTTCCAACAACGTGAACATTTACTGGTGCTTCTGATGGTTCTTCAGGTCTCCTGTCCAAGAACGTCTTTCAGCACAACCACCATATGCTGTAAAGCAAGGCTGGGGAACCTTTTCTGTCCTGAGGGCTACGCTGAATATTAATACGAGCTCCGAAGGCTACATATATGTTGGGGGAGGTGGTGCTTAAAGGGTTTATTCAAGAAAAGGAGGGCCCAGATCATGGATCTGTGATGTGGATCTGTCCCCTATGCTTGTGTACATGCCCTCCGCTCTATTCCATTATCATGAGCTCAGTTTTTCAGTGCTTGGGGGTAGAGAATGGATCCAGGGTCCACATCCAGGCACTGGAAAGGGGCCACATAAAAACTTGCCTTGGGCCACATTTGGCCCCCGGGTCTGAGGTTCCCCGCCCCTGTGGTAAAGTGTCATCAGTGACATAAGTAGAGCTGAAATGGGTACTTCATTTAGTACGCGCGGGTAATACCCACATTTTTGACAACCACATAGAGTACTCAGTGGGCTACCCGGGTACCAATCAAGTTCCCAGTTACCCCCGCAAATTGGTAATTTCTGTTACTGATTTATCCGTCTTACGGTTACCGATCGGTATATCGGGACAGAAAACTGAAAAATTGGGATGGAAATTTTAAAAATCAGGACCAGAAGTTGGAAAATCATGAGTCGACGTTGATTTTCCGGGACCGGAAGTTGGCTTTTCGGAACCAAAAAGTGATAAATAGGTGTTGGAAGTTGAAAAGTCAACATTTTGGGACCAGAAGTCAACATTCCAAGACACTGGGTACACAAATCAGGTCAAAATCAGCTACCAATCGGTACCTGAAGTTGGCGGGTCAATTTGAGTAGCGGAAATTCAATATGCATCTTTGCAGCTCTAGTTGTAAAATGTCTTCAAAAATAGGAAATGAATTAATGGAAACACCAAAAGTGGCAAGTGAGCAAATCTCAGTTCAACCTTCAAATACCTGCAAATGTTCCTGAAGGTTCCCAATAAAGATGAAAGTTCCTGTTGATTTTGGAACAGCCAATTCGTTTCACCTCTAGTCAGATGTACTTAGGGTAAGAGGGTTACCTCCAACACCTCCTGGTATCTACTTTGCTTCCTCCTTTTGAGTCCTCCTGAAATCCAAACACTCTTCTCCACCTCTGTTGGTTCTACCCTCCACATTATAGTTTTCTGCCAACTCAGCTGACTGCCCAGGATGCCACATCTCTTTTAAAGGGCAGTACGTTCCATTAAACAGAGAAAATAACCTTCAGTTTGAGAATTCCTTTCAGATGGAGGCCTGGGTGAAAAATTGCAGTGTCCTATTCTAACAGACTAGCCTAGTAATCAAAACCAAATGTCCAGCTCAAGGGGTGTGAGCTTAGAGAGGTTGGGACAGGGGTGAGAGATGCAGATGGAGAATTGGTTTTGATTAGAAGCTGAGAAGGAAGATTTGAACCAGCTGGCAGGAAGGCGTTTGCTTTCGAGGAGGCAGTGAGGTCTTCACTTGTGTCTCACAAAAGTCATAGACAACAATGGAAATGATCATGGGCAAAGCAAGTCATCAGTCACAAGGAAAATATGTACAAAGTGGAAAATATAGAAGTTAGAAGGCTTTGCATAACCACTCGGGACAGCCAGCCAATCAGATTATTCTACCACCCGGCCACTGCTAAATCCATCACAGCTATATGACTTTTAAAACAAAGGAACACGAGATTTTGAAAATTCCCCAAGGTGGGGATGCTACAACGTCCCTTGGAACCTTGTTTCATTGCCCAACAATTTGTATAACTAGAAAATTCTTATTAACCTAAATCTTTCAATTTAAGCCCATGACCCGTGCTCACAAAACAAAAAAGAAAAGAAAAGAAACTAGGTTTCCATCCTGCTGATGGATCCCACCTTTTTCATATTTGAAAAGTGTTCCCAGGCCCCTCCCCACCAGCCTTCTCCTCTCTAGACTAAAGATTCCTAGTTGGGGAAAGAGGAGGCTCGAGTAGAGAAAAAAGACAATCCCCACTCCTGCTCTTGGTCCTCCCTGCCCTATGTGCGGCCATTTTACACATGAATTTTGCACATGCAAAAAATGGCACCTTCCCTAACATTCAGGGCAGGTGACAATACACAAAAACATATTCAGAAATACACAGAATAAAACCAAACAAAATTCCCCATGCTCTAATAGATTGGAATACAGCAGTAAAACCAAGTAAAAGAATGTAAAATCTCCTAATGCACAGATCCCCAAACCCTACCCCTCCTGTTAACTGTCTGGCCAAACAGAAATATCTTACATGGCCTCCAGTAGATAAGCAAGTTTGTGCTTAGATGAACCTCCAAGGGAGGAGTTCCATAATTGTGGGGCAGCCACCAAGCCCACCTCGCTGTGTGTCCTTAGACATGTGTGAACTTGATGGACAGATGGTACCCGAACGATGTTAGGCGGGGAGAGGGTGGCAGAAAGGTTTCTAAGTTAGAGAATATTATTATTATTATTATTA
>QEPC01011365.1:2426446-2448054 GCA_003113815.1 Sphenodon punctatus
GCAGGGGGGGGGGGTTTTGGTGGGGATCTTAGGGGGGGGTGCTGCGGGGGGAGGGGATGGGGCCCACCAAGGTGGCTCACCGAGGTGGCCCACAGTGGCGGCCCATGTGGCAGTGGCACCAGCAGGAGTGACATTCCGTTTGGACTTTATCCTGACAACACTCGCCCACAGAGTGGGACCTTGCTACGCATGAACTATCATCTCACTTGTTAACATTAACCTTCAAGATAACCTTTACCTTCAAGTGAGCCTTTAACTAAGCGTTAACCTTCACCTTCAAGACTCTTCATGGCCTTGCTCCCCCATATCCCTCCACTCTTGTATCCCACCATGCTCCTGCTCAGAGCTTCGCTCCTCCTCTGCCCCCACCCTTGCCTGCTCATGACTCCCTTGCTCCTATAAGAGGTCTTTGCCTCTTCTCCCTTGCTGCCCCCCATGCCTGAAACTCCCTCCTCGGATACATTCACTCTGCTCCCTCCCTCCCAACTTTCAAATCTCTCCTGAAAACCCACCTCTTCCTTCAGGCTTTCCCTAGCTTGTCATGAGTGAAACTGCATCCTCTTCCCCCTCACTCAGAACCTAATTCCCTGCCACTAAGTGAAGTACGTGAGCCTGCAACTTCTCAACCTCATGAATGTCCTCTTGTCTTTCCTGATGTTTACCTCTCCCTCGTATCCACCCCTCCCTTGTCTCTCATATTGTAAGCCCCTTTAGGGGTAGGGACCTGTCTCTGACTCTGGATTGTACAGTCCCATTTCTGGTGCTATAATAATAATAATAATAATAATAATAATAATAATAATAAATAAATAAGTGGTGATATAACAGTCTGAAAATATCTGAAAGACTGTGATAACAAAGATGGAGAACAATTATCTCTCGTTGCGGAGGGCAGGACAAGAAGCAATAGGGCCAACCTACAGAAAAGAGATTTAGATTGAACATTAGGCAAAAATTCATGACTGGAAAGGGCAGTCAAGTAATGCAACAGGCTACCGAGAAAAGCGGTGGGTTCTCCATTACTGGAGGTTTTTAAGAAGAGACTGCGGATGGTCTAGATATTGGAAAATCCTACAGAAAGCAGGGGGATGGACTCAAGTGACCCTTGTGGTCCCTTAAAACTCTAGGATTTGAACTGAAACAGATAGGGTTTTTTTCCCCCTATGTGCTGATAATATCTGGTATTCCAGATAGCTTGGCGGCCATCCAGGAATGATTTGGAATCGCAAAACCGAACTAACGGAAATTACCGTTTACAAGTTACTGTAATACCGCTTAACGCATTACCTCAGAACTGAATCAGTCTTACAGAGGGAGGGAATTTAAAAAAAGTCAAATATTATTATTTATTATTATTATTAACAAACATTTATTTAGCGCCAGCAGTGTACCTGGCACTTTACAAAGTAATAAAATAGACACGGTCCCTGCCCCTAGGGCTTACAATCTGAGAGACAGGAGCTGGGGGAGAGACTTAGGAAGGGGAACAGAGGGAGAGACAAGGGGTCTAACATTCATGAAGATGCGAGGTCTCAAGTGCACGTACTTGGCTTGGTTACGATGAGAATGACAGCAGGCAGGTCCATGTTGCAAGGATAAGGGTAAACCGATCGTAGGTATAGGAATAGTGGCTCAGCAGGATAAAGAGTCAGACAGAGCAGAGCGAAAGAGGTGAGTTTTAAGGAGAGATTTGAAGGTATGAAGGGAGGGGGCAAGGCGGATGTGGACAGGGAGGGAGTTCCAGGCATGGGGGGCAGCAAGTGAGAAGGGACGAAGGCGCTTAGGGGAGCAGGGAAGGCGTGGAAGGGTGAGAGAAGGGACAGAGGAGGAGCGAAGTGCACGGGCTGGAGTATGGAGGGCGATAAGTGCAGAGAGGTAGGGGGGAGCAAGGTTGTGAAGAGCTTTATAGGTGAAGACTAGGAGCTTGTGCAGGATTCGTTCAGGAAGGGGAAGCCAGTGAAGCGAAGAGAGGAGGGGCTGCACATGGTCGAAGCGACTGGCGAGGTAGATGACCCTGGCAGCAGAGTTTTGGACAGAGATGAGGGGAGAAAGGTGAGACCGGGGAAGGCCAGTGAGAAGGAGGTTACAGTAATCGAGGCGAGAGATGACCAGAGCATGAACAAGAGTTTTGGCAGACGAGACAGAGAGAAAAGGGCGAATCTTAGCAATGTTATGGAGGGAGAAGCGACAGGATTTAGCAACAGAGTCAATGTAGGGTTTAAAAGAAAGGGGTGAGTCAAAGATGAAGCCTAGGCTACGGGCTTGGGGGACAGGCAGGATGGTGACTCCATCAATAGTTATTGACAGTGAGGAAGGAGAGGAAGGATGAGGGGGGAAGATAAGGAGTTCAGTTTTAGCCATGTTGAGTTTGAGTTGACGTTGAGACATCCAGGTAGAGATGTCAGAGAGACAGTTGATGAGACGAGCTTGAACAGAGGGAGAGAGAGAGGGAGTAGAGAGATAGAGTTGAGTGTCATCAGCATAGAGGTGGTATTGGAAGCCATGGGAGGCAATGAGTTTGCCTAAGGATGAGGTATAGATCGAGAAGAGGAGAGGGCCAAGAACAGAGCCTTGAGGAACACCAACTGAGAGGGGGAAGGAGGAGGAGGCGGAGTTGGAGAGAGACACATTAAAGGAGCGGTCAGAGAGGTAGGAGGAGAACCAGTTATGGACAGAGCCACAAAAGCCAAGGGAGTGAAGGGAATCCAGCAAGAGTGAGTGGTCAACAGTATCGAAGGCAGCAGAGAGATCAAGGAGGACAAGAATGGAATAGAGACGTTTAGATTTAGCCACCAGAAGATCGTTGGTGATCTTAGCGAGAGCAGTTTCAGTAGAATGAAGGGGGCGGAAGCCAGATTGGAGGGGGTCAAGGGAGGAGTTGGAGGATAGGAAGTCAAGGCAGCGGGAGTAGACAACACGTTCAAGCAGCTTGGAAGCAAAAGGAAGGAGTGAGACAGGACTCCTTGGAAGCAAAAGGAAGGAGTGAGACAGCACATTACCATAATTAAATGGTAATGTGGTAAACGATAGATGGTAAACGGTATTTTGGTAAACAGTAATACAGTAAATGCTAATCTGATTATCTGGAAATCTGACGGATGTTAAATCAGATAGATACCACGATATCCAGAAAGTTAACAGCTGGTAGAGGTTACACTATTCAGCGCTAACTAGGATTCTAAAATAGGTATCTGATCAAATATATAGGGCATTTCATTTTCGTTATTATGATAACGAAAACAAAAATTGTGATTTTCATTTTTGTTATTGTCATAACAAAACCAACAAATAATAATAATGTAAACAGAAATGAAAACAAAATTTTGTTTTTGAAATAATGGGGGAAAACTGAAAAACGTATTTCCAGCTATACTTTTTTTTGTTACTTATTTAATCCTGATAAAACTTGTGGATACGGCACCCCCAATGGAGGGCACTATGTGTACAAACTGCGAAACAATTGGATAAAGGAGACCGTTTCGAGAAGCAATTGAATGTTGTGATTTTAAGAAAAGCTCCATACACATTCCTGGCTACAACATTTTCATCTTCCATCCTATTTTCATGAAAGCTGGGAAGATTATGTCCCTTCATTAGTGTATCAATTCTGTCGAATTTCAAAAAGATTGTCCTGATGTTATAAGCTATTCTCTTGAAAATGCCTTTCTGGCTGTAACATTTTTATATTCCATCCTGTTTACAAGTAATTTGGCAGACATCTATCATACACCTTCCCTGTAATCTCTGCCAAATTATAGGACATTTTGATAAAGGGACACAATTTTAGAAGCAATTGACGTTTTCCCCTTGAAGACCATTATTCAGATAAATAGTCACACATGCAGTGCCAGTCAGAGACAGGCACCTGGCATGGCAGGGGGAGGGAGGCTGTAGGAGGGAGGATGGGGAGCAACCCAAAAGACTGACAGACACATTTACTGGCTAATTACTGCATGCTTTCAGCTTTACAGGACCAATTGGTAGTGGCTTCGAGGTGGGCATAGGGGGTGGCCCTGATGTGGGCACAGAAGGGACATAACTGAACTTTGGGGATAGCATCCCAGAAATCAGGAGACCTAGTTTACACATCCAGGCTGGCCAATTACCATCACAATCACATCCTGCAGCACTGTGACAGAGGACATAAGAGAATCTCTATCGGTTCTTTCCTAAACAGATGCTTCCGATTTCCCAGTAACAAGTGGGGGAGAGATGTTGGGATGGTCACAGCACAGAATGAGGATATTTTGTTGACATTTCTGCTGGCCAATTGGCATCATAAACCGATCTTATACCACAGTGACACCTGAGAGAATCCCTGGCATAGGCTCATTCTCTGTATATGCTGTGCAGGTATTTAGAATTGAAACCCTTTATCATATCTTTCTGATATTTAGTAAAGATCATCCTGAAGATGTGAGATACAGCCCTGAAAAATTTCATGTACACTGGTTGGACTATAAAAATGTTACAGTCAGATATATATTTATAGGTTAATTGCATATACCACCAGGACCCTTTATCCAATCTTTCTGTACATTGGCATAGATAGTAACCATGGGTAGGGGTATAATTTAGCTAAGTTTCATCCACATTATTTTTGATACAAAGAAGTTACAGCCAGGAATGAATATGCAGATTTTTTCAAAAGTGCATAATTCAACTGCTTATAAAATCTGATTACTTTACCAAATATTTCTGAAGTTTGGTACACTTATTGTATTCTATTTGAGGTACACTTCCCCTCAGTTTCATCAAAATATAATGAAAAACAAAAACGTTACAGCTAAAAATGTGTTTTCTATTAAAACCAATGGAAAACAAAAACAAAAGCAAAACCAAAAACTAAATTTTGATATTATTGAAAAAAAAAAGACAGATTTAAATAATGAAAACAAAAAACACAGGGGCAGCCACAAAAAAAGTTCTAAAATCGGTGGTCACCCGCCTCGCCCGGGGAACCTCTAAAAAGACTCCCACTGATGATCTCAAGGGTCGCACGGGCACATGGGGAGTGAGGCGGTTCCATGGCCCAGGACATGAAGGGCTTTAAAGGTTAAAACCAGCACCTTGAACCTGGACCGGTGCTTTATAGGCAGCCAGTGCAGAATCTGGAGCGCTGGTGTCATGTGCTCCCTGCGACCCTCCCCGTAAGGAGACGGGCCGCGGCATTCTGCACCAGCTGCAGCCTCCAGACCAGCTTCTCAGGCAGCCCCACGTAGAGCGCGTTGCAGTAATCCATCCTCGAGGTGATGAAGGCACGGATGACAGTGGCGAGGTCGGAGTCTGAGAGATACGGCCGAAGCCGCCTGACAAAATGTAACTGCCGAAACGCACTCCCCGCCACGGCCACAACCTGAGATTCCAGGCTGAGCCATGAATCGAGGAGCACACCCAGACTCCGTACCTGAGAGACCATGGGAGGGGGGGAACCCCCCCAACAAGAGGAGATTCAACCACCCCCAGGCCCCCAAGCCCTCGTCCACCAACATCACCTGCACCTTGTCAGGATTCAATTGCAGATGGCTCGACCTCATCCAAGCCCCCACAGCTGACAGGCACTGGGAAAATAAGGACACTGCATGACCTGGGTCAATGGAAAAGGAGAGGTAGAGCTGAGTGTCATCAGCATACTGATAGCACTGCATGCCCTGAAACCCTCTCACAATCTCCCCTAACGGCTGCATATGAATGTTAAACAAGAGGGGGGACAGAATGGCACATGAGGTCCCGGGGGAAGACATACACTCCCCCAAGACCACCCTGTGAGTTCTCCCAGCCAGGAATGAACGAAACCAGTCCAAGACCGTCCCACCAATCCCAGCATGGTCCCACAGCCGAGTTACCAACACCTCATGATCGACTGTGTCGAATGCAGCCGAAAGGTCTAGCAGGACCAGTAAGGTCTGATGACCCTGTTCTAACGCCAGATGGAGCATCTCCGTGCATCTCCCCACCCCCTTCCCAGTCCAGCCGCTGTCATGTTATTCAGTGGGTGGGCTGGATCCCCCCGGAGTGATGGTTCCCACCACTGCCCAGGAAAATCTGTGGCAGTGGCAGGAGTTTTCATCCCATCTGAAAACACCCACTGTGACTGTAACACTCTGAACCTCCATGGTGACTGTGATGGGCCACACAAAAATTCAGCACCAGAGCTCAAACAGGTCACTCGTTGACTAACCGCCGGTAATAGCCATATTTTTGAGTAGTCTGCTGTGTTCCCTGTTGGTACCCAAGTAGTGAGACGCCCTTTTGTTCTTGTGAGCTATCCCCTGAGATTTCAGAGAAAAACGTGGAATTCTGACTTTGGGGGGGAAATTTATGCCTGCAAAAACTCACTGGCAACAGTGGTGGCAGTGGAATTTTAAAGCAGATGAAGTTCTGTCAAGGTTCTGGTGTGTGCCAGAGTCTGAGAGAAGGGATTTGACGTGACACAACACAGCTGCATCTGGCTTCTGGAAAGGCAGAGGTATGTCAGGGTCTATACCGGGGCTACCAGGGAGGAGGGAGCTAACGCAACACCCTCATACACACCTGCACTGGGAGAGACTTGGGCTCCGTGCCGGGACTGACTGGGATGAGACATTGTTTAATTTTGTTATTTGAGTGGCAGTGGCAACCAGTGCATCAAACTGTCACCAAAAATGAATCAACTGCAATAAACACTTTCTAATTTTAACAGCCGAAAAAATGCAAATTTTGGTGTGTTAAATCAGCAAATTTTGGGGGGTGGGGCTCAGAGAATGTCCAATTTTTTCGCAGAGAAAACTAGGAACCCTGCTGATCAGTCACTAACTATCTGACGATCCAAAAAACAGTCATTTCCATTACAGAATTACCGATTTTCTGGTTTCCAATTGGGATGGAAACTTGAAAAAACAGGATCAGACGTTGGTACTCCCGGATTTATTCCTGGAAAAACCAAAATTCTTGGGTCAATTTGGGTACCTGAAATTGTATGAGTCTCTGTTTTTGCAGGTACTTCTTTCTGCTGTTGTCTACACCCCTGGTTCACATTCCTGCTAAACTTGTTGAAACAGTACCGTTTTAGGCTTAAATTGATTGCCAAATCTGACCTTAAAATACTGGATTAAACTGGTTTAAGAGGTGAATTCAAAAAGTAGTGGAAAGAACTGTATGGATGAACAAATTCTTTTACTCAGCTAAGAGGACTTAAACCAATAAAAGAGCTATCTATAGATCTGAATATTCAGGGTATTATTTTACGGCTGAGTTAACTGAGGGTGTTCATGTCCCGTGTCCGCTGTGTCAGTCACCAACCTCCGAGTTCCCCAGTTGCTGCCATGCAACTGGGGAAAAGTGAACGACCTGTGAAACCAAAAGCAAAAAAATCCAGCCTCATCCTTTCCTTTAAAAAAAAAAAAAAATTTAAATGAAAAATAAAATTGAGACATGTTGAGAAATACACAGTGCTGGGAACGTAGAAAAAAAGCAGTCCCATTCATCCAGAGTTTACAAGCGGCAGGCTCAGAGCTAGCGGGGTTTGGCTGTGTTCACTGTGTAACGGTATATTATACAAATGTTATTCAAAGGCCAAATTTAGGCATAGCCAGGGGAGAAGAGAAAAAAAAAAAGAAAGAAAGAAAGAAAGAAAATACTTTGAAAGATAAATAGACCAGTTTGGGAAGGAGACTTCAGGCCTTTCCTTGTGCTTGTCTTTTAATGTGTGTTGGATCCAGTCCCAAAGTTCAGAGTATTTTGAGCAAGAGGAGAAAACCAACAGCTTGCTTTTCCTGTGGATGAGTGCAAAGCCCTCTTGGTGGAGCCTTCCATCCTGTTTGGGCAGGATCCGTTTAGTTATGGAATAAAGCAGCAATGCATGGTGGGAAAATGAACTGCAAGTCAATTCAGGGAGGCTTCTTGTGTTTGAAAGACCCGTTGAGAGATTCTCTCCAGGTCCCATAACTTTTGCGCTATGTCACAAACCCTGCTGAAGCCCAGTGGATGCTTGTTACCCCTGAAAATTAGGTGCCGAGTGTTTCAAATCTGGCACCGAGAAGCAGAGAGACAGGTTTGGAAAACATTGGTCTCATGCTCGTTGTGAGAGCTGGTCGGAAAGAGCAACGTGCTTTTTCGTGAAAAAGAAGACAAACTTAATCCAAGCCAACTAAGGTATCAATTGAAAGTGCAAATGTATCTCCATGGAAACGACAAAGCTACATAAACATGGGGGGAAAGCAGAGGAGACTGAAACTTTGTTCATTACTGTGCTCCAATAAGATGGGGAATGTAACCGTTTCTCCTTCACTGGGTTGCCATTATCCTTCTAGTCTTCATTTTCTCTCCTAATAAGGTACAACTTACAAGTTCTCCTCAGTTCTCTTTGTGAGCCAGTTATTTTTCTTACATCAATCTTCAAATGCAGATTCATTGGGTGGAGCCACATGAGACTCCATGGGAAGACTACCGCACCTTGAGGAACCTCAACCCACTATGGGCAGTTGTCAATGAGAAGGAGTGTATTTCGCGGTCAGCAGCCACCAGATGTCATCCCCCCACCCCCCATCTCAGGGTGGGGGGAGCAGCTGGTTGCTACGCGATGCATCCTCGGAAAAAGTCTGAGGATGGGGCGGGGCACATAACAGCCTTACTCTAAATGGGGTAAGGCTACCCATGCCTGGGACATGTCCGCCCCACCACGTGGTGAACTCTGTCATGGCTTGGGGTGGGATCTTGCTCAGGCCATGGGAGGGGCTGCCTTGGGGGGCGGGGGAAGCACCATCTGCCCAGCTCCTCACACTTGCCTCGAGTGTGGCAGCAGCGTTTGCCCGCCAGGGGGCCACATGGGGATCGGGCCCTTCACAGCTTGTGCGGCTTCATCCTTTTGCTCCGGTGGCAATCTTGTCCAGCCCTCGTTGACCCTGAGGCACCACACTCTCTTGCCACATAACCATAGTCTCTATTTCTTGCTGTAGTCGTCCTTTCTCCAGGCCCAGCCCTTGAATGTCCTTACTCTATGATGGAGGAATCTCTTCAGATTTCTCGGTCTTCCATAAAGCTTTCCAGTAGGCTCCTCTTTCAAACCCCTTGCTGATCTGGAGGAATCTCCTTGATCCCCGTTGGACACAGGACACTAGGCTTGATGGACCATAGATTTGGCCCAGTAGGGCAGCTCTGAGGTTTTTTATGTGCTTCCAACATATCATGACCCTCTCAAGATCTCTCTGGAGGTCTCTCCTCTTGAATTTCAGTTCAACCATTTTATGTGTTTACCTCAGCTTGTTACCCACTCTCTCAGCGGCTTGCTTCATTATGGAGTAATTAGTCCCAGAAAGAATGGCAGGGGTGCCTGACAGCTCAAAGGTTCTCACCCTGCAGAAAATTAGGGTGGTATTCTGCTACAAGACCTGTCACCTAGAATACTTGGGTAACCTCAATCAAGCTGATACTTACCTGTTTCTTTTCCCAAGCTTTATGCACCTGCTCACTTGGGCTAGATGATGATGATGATGATGATTAATATAGTGCCAGCGATGTACCTGGCACTTTACAGTCAGTAGTTACAGACAGATCCCTGCCCCAAGGGGCTTACAATCTAAGAGACAAGGAAGGGGGAGATGAGGGAGAGGTGACCATCAGGAGAGACAAGGATACATTCATGAGTGTGGGAAGATGCAGGTGCAGGTGCTTAATTCATACCGCAGTCAGGCACACCTTACGGTGGCGCAGTGATGGCACTCCTGCGACAAGAAGATGCATTGGAGGAAGGAGGCAGAGGCTGTCGCAACTTCCGGTGTGATTGGGGATTGCGACAATACTCACTGGATTTTGAGCCCTGTCTTTTGCGAGTGTTGTCATGGCAAAACCCTGTTCCCACCCAAAGTTGTGATGGCCTCCTTCCCCCACCGCGTCTTCTCCTTGGAGGAGCGCCAGCACTGCACCGCCGTGCAGTGTGAATGTGGTGTTAGTGACAGGGAAGAGAATCTGAGTTAGGGAGAGAGGAGGAGGGTGCTGTTTCACTCAGGACGAGCTAGGGCGGAAGAGGCAGGTTTTCAGGAGGGATTTGAAAGTTGGGAGGGAGAATTAGGGTTAGGGAAGGAGCAGAATGAATGTATCCAGGGAGGGAGTTCGAGGCATGAGGGGCATCAAGAGAGAAAGGGCAAAGACATTTAGAGAAGCAGGGGAGTCACAAACAGGTGAGGGTGGGGGAAGAGGTGGAATGAAGCTCCTGGGCAAGAAAGTGGCAGGATACAAGAGCAGAGAGATATTGGGGAGCATATCCCAAGAGTCGCGTCCATTTACCACAATGGGACAAAGGAGCCACATGTGCCTCTACAGCCAGTTTCTCCACTTCTGCTCGAGTATCTTCAGGACAAATGCATTTATTATTATTATTATTATTATTATTAACAAACATTTATATAGCGCCAGCAGTGTACCTGGCACTTTACAAAGTAATAGAATAGACACGGTCCCTGCCCCTAGGGCTTACAATCTGAGAGACAGGAGCTGGGGGAGAGACTTAGGAAGGGGAACAGAGGGAGAGACAAGGGGTCTAACATTCATGAAGATGCGAGGTCTCAAGTGCACGTACTTGGCTTGGTTACGATGAGAATGACAGCCGGCAGGTCCATGTTGCAAGGATAAGGGTAAACCGATCGTAGGTCTAGGAATAGTGGCTCAGCAGGATAAAGAGTCAGACAGAGCAGAGCGAAAGAGGTGAGTTTTAAGGAGAGATTTGAAGGTATGAAGGGAGGGGGCAAGGCGGATGTGGACAGGGAGGGAGTTCCAGGCATGGGGGGCAGCAAGTGAGAAGGGACGAAGGCGCTTAGGGGAGCAGGGAAGGCGTGGAAGGGTGAGAGAAGGGACAGAGGAGGAGCGAAGTGCACGGGCTGGAGTATGGAGGGCAATAAGCGCAGAGAGGTAGGGGGGAGCAAGGTTGTGAAGAGCTTTATAGGTGAAGACTAGGAGCTTGTGCAGGATTCGTTCAGGAAGGGGAAGCCAGTGAAGCGAAGAGAGGAGGGACTGCACATGGTCGAAGCGACTGGCGAGGTAGATGACCCTGGCAGCAGAGTTTTGGACAGAGATGAGGGGAGAAAGGTGAGACCAGGGAAGGCCAGAAAGAAGGAGAATGCATCTCCTCTCACGATGTGTCTATAGAGTGCCTGATCTTGTTTGGAGATTTGTAGGCACAGCTGAGACAAAGGAGGGAAGATAATACCTTGTACTGGGCTGACGTCAGTTGGGGAGGTTACACAAGCTTCCAGGCTGCACAGAAGTCTTCTCGCATACTCGCCAAGAGAAACTGATCCAGCAAATGTCAACTCAGCTAGGCCTGAAACAAATATTTCAAGCAGAGGTAAAACGATCACCAGAAGGGGGGTGGCCGGGGGGTGGGTGTGTTTGGACAGGTAGCAAAATTTGTCAACACATTTGAGCAACTGATTTTTCCCAATTTTGGGTCATTTTGTTGGGTTGGTTTATTTCTTTAGTACAGCATCTCAGTATTCAGTACTCTGGGGCTTCAGTGGTATGATCTTTTTTTTAAAAAAAAGGTGACTATGAATGCAATTGGTCCCCCTCTGTGACATAATAATAGAGTGGGAAGTCCCCAATGTCCCAAATAATCATGAAAAGTGTAATGGAAGGAATCAAAATCTACGATGAAATGAGAACGTGAATTTTGCTGTGCAGCAAAGACGAATGGGGGGTATTCACTCATGGGAAGAAATGTACAAATTATCTTTGGAAATACAAGAATGCACATTTTGTTTCTGTCCTAACAAATTATTTTCTCGCTCATCTCTCTTTTACTTGTGATCCGCTCAGCAGCCAGTCTAGGTCTGACCCTAGATATGACTATAATAATCATTGCCATTTCTGATGAACTATGAGATCAGAGGTCCTTCAGAAGAAAAGCTCTGTTATTCATTTCACATCTTGCTGACATTTTAGATGGGCCAGTGTAGCCTAGTGGTTAAGGGCTTGGAATTGGGTGACTAAGGTTTAAATGATGGACTTCCTGGGTGGCCTTGGGCAAATCACTTTCTCTCAGCCTCAGTTTCCCACCTGTAAAATGGAAATAACAATGACCTACCTCACAGGGTTGTTGTGAAGATGAACTACATAAGGATTGGGAGCAGAGCTGCAAGCAGGTACCTGGCCAGTCAGGAACATGGGACCCATTGAGGGGCACATGCAGGCTACACTGGAACCAATGCAACCCTGCACCATGTATTTGTCATAACTGTCCTCTTTTAAGGGGGTGGAATGGCCACCCTACTGTCTGGTGAGATGAGTGGAGAAACACAAGACAAGGGGAAAATAGTAGCACTGAAGGAAAACCAAACAAAAGAAAAAGCTACTATAACTCTAAAAAATGTTACTGTAATTAAGTATACAACATATCAACAATATATAAAATAAAAATGCACCAATAACAATCCAAAACCATCTGTCCTATAAAATACAATGACAAGTCCATACAACCCTAAGCCAACGCGTTTCGGGTGTGAACCCTTTGTCAGGGGCATGAGACGGATTTGTAGCCCAACAATACTGTATATGGGCAAAGAATCTCTCACTTGGATTCACTTTATTATTATTATTATTATTATTATTATTATTATTATTATTAACAAACATTTATATAGCGCCAGCAGTGTACCTGGCACTTTACAAAGTAATAAAATAGACACAGTCCCTGCTCCTAGGGCTTACAATCTGAGAGACAGGAGCTGGGGGAGAGACTTAGGAAGGGGAACAGAGGGAGAGACAAGGGGTCTAACATTCATGAAGATGCGAGGTCTCAAGTGCACGTACTTGGCTTGGTTACGATGAGAATGACAGCAGGCAGGTCCATGTTGCAAGGATAAGGGTAAACCGATCGTAGGTATAGGAATAGTGGCTCAGCAGGATAAAGAGTCAGACAGAGCAGAGCGAAAGAGGTGAGTTTTAAGGAGAGATTTGAAGGTATGAAGGGAGGGGGCAAGGCGGATGTGGACAGGGAGGGAGTTCCAGGCATGGGGGGCAGCAAGTGAGAAGGGACGAAGGCGCTTAGGGGAGCAGGGAAGGCGTGGAAGGGTGAGAGAAGGGACAGAGGAGGAGCGAAGTGCACGGGCTGGAGTATGGAGGGCGATAAGTGCAGAGAGGTAGGGGGGAGCAAGGTTGTGAAGAGCTTTATAGGTGAAGACTAGGAGCTTGTGCAGGATTCGTTCAGGAAGGGGAAGCCAGTGAAGCAAAGAGAGGAGGGGCTGCACATGGTCGAAGCGACTGGCGAGGTAGATGACCCTGGCAGCAGAGTTTTGGACAGAGATGAGGGGAGAAAGGTGAGACCGGGGAAGGCCAGTGAGAAGGAGGTTACAGTAATCGAGGCGAGAGATGACCAGAGCACGAACAAGAGTTTTGGCAGACGAGACAGAGAGAAAAGGGCGAATTCACTTCCACCGAGAATCTGTAATCTGCACCTTCTGCAACAGAAAATGGCTTTACTGGTCCATATAAAATCTCATGGATAGAGTAGAAACGGGCCTTATTTATTGGGAGCTCCTCTTCACTGGGCAGTTAGTTTCCACCACCGGCCAGGTCTTGCACGAAGCTCTGCAGTATTCCTGAGATTGCTTAGATAAGGCCTATTTCTACTCTATCCATGAGATTTTATATGGCACAGTAAAGTCCAGAGCCCAGGGAGTTGTGAGTGGTGGATTTGGCATCCTGAGGTGTCAAGCTGTCCACGGGACACCCCAGTCATACTCAGATTTTGGGGCACTAAAGTGCTAGCCGTACCCAATGCAGCTCTAGTTGGGAGGAGCACTGAAAAAGCCTAGTGAAATAAGTAACAGCAATGAGATCTTACTCCATCCCACTGTCCTGTACCATCTTCTTTTCATACCATCTTTTTTATTTTATTTATTTATTTATTTATTTATTTAATGCATTTATACCCCACCCCTCCTGCAAGCAGCTCGTTAGTATCTTCAGTAGTCTTGGTTAGACTACTGTAACGCGCTCTACGTGGGGCTACCTATGGTGACGGCTCGGAAGCTGCAGCTGGTGCAGAATGCGGCGGCCCAGCTCCTGGTGGGGCTGGGCCACCGGGAGCACATTACACCAGTGCTCGGATCTCTGCACCGACTGCCAATAGTCTTCCGGGCTCGATTCAAAGTGTTGGTTCTATAAAGCCTTACACGGTCTGGGCCCTGCCTATTTGCAAGACTGCCTCACTCCCCAGGTTCTGGACCGGCCCCTGCAGTCATCTGGGGGCTCCCTGTTGGAGGTCCCCCGGGTTTCCCGGGGGGCCACGTGGGACAAGGTGTTCTCAGTGGCCACACCGTGCCTCTGGGACTCCCTCCTGGTGGGGACCCATCTGGCCCCAGACCTCCTGTGTTTTCGTAGGAATCGTAAGACCTGGCTGTTCCGCCAGGCATTTGGTGAGGAGGAAGGGTAGCGTGGGGGTGAGGGGTGTTACGGGGGGGGGGTTTGTCTTCCCATTCTTATTATTGTTTTTATCTAATGCTTTTATATATTTTAGTGTATTTTTGTTGTCGCATTTTTGTTAGCGGCCCCGGGCGGGCAGTGGCAGGAGGGGTGGGGTAAAAATGTCTTAAATAAATAAAATAAATAAACACCAGGGTTCAGGAGATGACTGATACATTTTGTAGCCACTGGAGAGAAGGAGAAGTGAGATCTTTTGGACGTTCTCATCCCACCTTTCAGTAGGTGCAAGGAGCATTCCTCCACAAGATGATCTGGACAAAAATGGCAAAATCTCAAGCAGGGGAATCCTTTAAAAAACGACGACCCCACAAACCAACATTCAATGAATAGGTCCACACCAGTTCCCAGGTAGTTAAGGACACTTCACTTCCTCTGGGACTGGGAGAGAAGACAAGCAGAAAGCTTGGTTGAAAGGAGACACAATGCAAGGTGTTCAACTTCCATGTAGATAGCCACAAGTCAACAGACCAATGATGTCCATCAGCCAAAGGATTACTGAGGAGAAGGCTCTGTGATGTTCTTAGAAGAAGAGGTCAGTGGCTTTTAAGTTGTTGCAGTGGAGGCTGTGTTATAACTTTGTTATTCAGTGGATGATCTTTCAGAGGGGAGTCTTCAAAATATCCCTGTGTGTGGCAGATTCCTACCAGATATGATATGGGGGGATACCAGCATGTATTGGTAGAGATAGCAAAAGAGGATAAAACAAGAGCATCCTGTTATTATTTATATAGCACTTTCAGCATTCAGAGTGCTTTATAGTCTATGGCCCTTTTTACACGAGATGCACCCATGCATGACCACGAAGGTCAGAACCAGAAGGAGCAGTCTCACTGGAGACAGGGATGCAGAGCAGGTCCGCTACGTGGGCATGCATGGCTACCTCCCATGTGAATGCAGCAGCGGGTGGGTGGGCGTGCACGCGTGAGCACTAGGGATGGGTGAATGCGGTTCGGAAGTTCGGAGTTCAGACCGAACTCAACCAGTTCGGTCGACCGAACCAAACTTCTGAACCGAACTCGATTTTCGAACCAAACCAAACCGAATTTCTGAACTCGCCCCGTTCGCCCATCCCTAAAAGATAATATTCCATTTAGTTCAATGGGGTTTGAATTTCCAAACTTTGTTTGGAAGGTCAGAGTTCGGACCGAACTTGAATAGTTCGGTCGACCGAACCAAACTTCCAAACCGAACCGAATTTCTGAACTGAACCAAACCAAACTGAATTTCTGAACTCGGTTCTGTTCGCCCATCCCTAGTGAGCACTTCCGCGAATCACACATGCCCACCCACCTCTACCCATCGCCCATGCACAGAGCAATTGGACAAAATGGCGGTTGCTCTATGTGTGCGAATGTGGTGGGGGATCAGTGTGTGCCCGTATGCACCGCCCCCACAGCGTTGTGCACACCGTTCCGCAGCCCATCTAAAAAGGGCCTTTATCTAGTTTGTCCTCACAACACCCTGCAAAGTAAGGCAATTATTCCAGAAGAGAAACTGAGTTTGGAAGAGAGTGACTTGCCCAAGGCCACCCAGTAAGTCCACCGCTAAGGCAGGCTTTGAACCCTGGTCTCTCAAGTCGAAGTCTAACACCTTAGCCATTAGATTACACTGGAGATCATGAGGCACTTATGAATGATCTGAAGAGCTTCATTAGAGTGGGAGTCCATCTTCTTAGGATCTTTTTACCCGGGCTGTGGTGCAGGAGGGTCGGTGTGTGCCACGGTCTGTGTGCGGTGGGTGGGCAGAAAGTTTAGATGAGTGCACACCAACCTCCACCCACCTCCCACACACAGAGCAACCAGCATTTTTGCCGGTTGCTCTGTGCGTGGGTGATGGGTGGAGGTGGGTGTGCATGCATGTTCTCAGGAGTGCGCATGCATACATGCACACCCACCAACATGCCACGGATTTCACATGAGACGCACCCACACATGAACACCCAGATTTCTGGATGTTCACACGTGGATGCCACCCGTGTGAAAAGGGCCTTAATGTGAGAACCTCTCCCCTTGCCATCAAGAACATGAGGACAGACCAATTTTTAGCAGATAATTGAGTGGAAGATTAAGAAATGAAAGTGGATATGCCATCCAATAATTATTAAATCTTTCATCAGACTCCATCCACCTCCAGAGAGAAGGACCCTCATACCATACAGTTTAAAATAAAATACCATTATTAATTATTATTATTATTATTATTATTATTATAAACATTTATATAGTGCCAGTCGTGTGACCTGGTGTTGTACAGAACATAGAATTAGACGCGGTCCCTGCCGGTGGCTTACAATCTAAAAGACAAAGGGGGGGATACAGGGAGAGGGGACAGTGGGAGAGACGGGGGAGAAGACAAACAAACATTCAAGCAGATGCGAAATCTCAGGTGCGTGTTCTTGGCTTGGTTACAAAGAGGTTGGTAGCAGCAGTCAGCAGAGGAGGGCCGACAGTAAGTGTACGGGGAAAGACTAGCAGGCATTGGGAAAGGCAGCAAGGAAAAGGTGGGTCTTGAGGAGGGATTTGAAGGAGCGGAGGGAGGAGACAAGGCGGATGTGGGCAGGGAGGGAGTTCCAGGCATGGGGGGCAACGAGGGAGAAGGGTCGAAGGCGGTTAGATGAGCAGGAGAAACGAGGGAGATTGAGGGAGGGAACAGAGGAAGAGCGGAGAGCGCGTAAGAAATAGTCAACCACTCTTCTCCCTACTGGCACCTCAGCATCAAATTAACTCTGACCGCAGTCCTCCTGCCACCCTGCCTTCCTGGTTATCAATTACAAACAGGGCTCTATTAATCTTCCTGAAAGGAAAATATTAGGGGTACAATGGCAACCCTCCCAAAGAGATGGCATGTGAGTGTCGGCGACAGCATAGAAGACCGGACTCATGGGGGGGTTGCAATCACAGCTTACAAATTCCGCAAGAAGATTAATGGGATACTTGACCATACGGTAAGGCTACATTTTCCTGTGCTCTGAAACAGGTCTTTGCTAGTCATGCCTTCATTAGTTGTATTTTTTTTGGCTGGCACCATGGAGAAGAATGCTCCGTTTTTCTCTAAATTCCCCATCCCTCCCCTCCCTCAGCCATTCCTGGCAATTAATAAAGTGCCGCAGTTAGAAAAGTATCAGGAAATTTAAGAAGGCAAATCATAAAATGAACTGAACATCAAAAAAGTTGGCTCTGGGTTCTCTCACCCACTTGATTATAAGGGCCTCGTTTCAATCCAGGCCTGTGTTTACCTCAGCGTCACTTTTGAACCAGATTTGCCAGGTGCTCAGGGGGCGATTTAACATGAAGAGCTCCTGCTGATGCCAGCATGTATAAAATAAAAATGCCCTCAAATTCGGTTGAAAGCATTCCTCTCGATTAGGACTGAAACTCAGAATGTCTGCAATTGTATTTCCATTGAAAACAACATTCACCACCTCCTGCATGATGCAATATCTTCCTGCTTTCTTGATGGTTTCTTCAGTTTCCATTCAGGAACGCCTTTGTTTGATCCTTCTAGTCCTTTGGTACTTTTGGCATTTTTACTGGTTTGTTTGGAACTTTTTCTGCTTCTTTAGACTTTATCTATGACCTTTGAACCATAAATGACAAAACAGATGCCGGAAAGTGACGGAAATTGCCAGAAGTGACAAATGCTGGGAAATGACAACAGATTGCTATCGGCATTCCTAATTTCGGCAAAAGCACAAAACACTTTACATGGGGCTGCCCTTGACGACTGTTTGGAAGCTGCAGTTGGTGCAGAATGTGGTGGCCCATCTTCGGTCGGGGACACCGGTGCTTCAGAGTCTGCACTGGCTGCCGATAGCTTTCCGGGCATAATTCAAGGTGCTGGTTTTAACCTGTAAAGCTCTAGACAGCCTGGGCCCCAGGTATCTGACATATCACCTCTTCCCCTATGTTCCGTCGTGGCTAGGGCTGATGCGGCAGCAGCTGTTACCATGCCGCGATTCCATTCTGCCATTTCAGAATTGCCCACGCCACACCGTGGCTTTTCTGCTACACATTCTGCTAATTCCGCCGGCATTCTGCAAATTCGGAAACTATCGGAAAAATTGCGGAATTGTTGGAAACTGTCAGAAAACCGCTGTTCCGCTATTTTGTGGCACTGGCGGAATGGTGGAAGTAGTGGAAATGTCATGTTTCTGCTATTTTGCGAAGCCTGTGGAAGTAGCGGAATGAAATTAGTGGAACTGCAGAAGTAGTGGAATGAAACTAGCGGAATGAAAGCCTCTACCATGCCATACCACTAATTGCAGAAACACTGTTTCCGGCGGAAATAGCTACCGCCGCGACATTCCACTAAGGCTCTAGTCATGACCTCTGATGTCAGCTGGGGACATCCTCTTGAGAGTGCCAACTTCCCATGAAGTTGTTACAACAAAGTCACACAGGAGGGCATTCTCGGTGGCTGCCCCACAATTATGGAACTCCCTCCCCTTGGAAATCTATCTAAGCCCAAGCCTGTTTGTCTTCCAGAGGAGATGTAAAACCTGTTTGTTTGGCAAGGCCTTTGGCAAGCTGGGATAGGGTGGGGTGGGATGATAGGTGGTAGGGGTGGAGTGGCTGGGATGGTGTTGGATTTTTAGGGGATTTTAATATATTTTACTGTAATTTATATGGTTATTAGCTGCCCTAAGTCTGCAAAGAAGGACGGGGAAAAAATGTAAAAAAATAAGTAAATAAATAGTAAATAATATGGAGCACGGAAATACTGACCAGCATCCGTCAACACTCCTGAAAGGTATAAATTTACCGACAGTACGGGCACAGTCGGTCCTAATTCAGCCCTACTGATCAGAGGCCCCCAAACTCTGGGTTGGGATCACATCATCTCTGGGAGGGGTCATGAAGACAGCAAGATTTTATATACTTTACATGTCTCTGGGTGTTAACAGAAATTACAGTGGAGTTTCCACCAGGAAGAGCTTCCACCAAACAGGTGATCGGGGGGGGGGGGGGGAAACAGAGGAACAGAGGAGTCCTCTCTCCCCTGCTCAGCTGTTTGGTGGCTGGGGTGAGCGTGTTCCTCCAGGCCCCATATCAGCTGCTTGGCAGTGGGGTGAGTACACTTCTCCACGCCTGCCCATCAGCTGTTTGGTGGCTGGGGTGAGCTCACTCCGCTGGTTCCCCTTAATCTGCTGTTTGGTGACCAGGGTGAGTGGCCTGATCTTCAGATCTCGCCCCGCAGTGGGGCTGAGTGGGACTTAACAGATGGCAGGGTGTACGTTAGCCTAGGGTGGCCCATCTGGGCAAGCCTTAGCTTCTGCCATGTCAGTGACCTTCTCCAGACAATGTATCTGGTAGCAGATGGCCACCAGCCATGGGGCAGGTGTGGGTGAACATCTGGCTTTTGCCAAATGGATGAGCAGGTGACTCGCAAGCTACTGCAGTCCACTACAGGCTACTACCTTGTTTGTTTTCACTCCCAGTCTCAGTTGGGCCCCCCCCCCCCAACATGATAACATATATAACACTTAACACAATAGTATTATGGTTAACTATTTAAATCTTTAATTAATATTGTTATTGTTAAGTATTTACATAGTGCCAGCAGTGTACCTGCAACTGAACAATCATTAATTAGAGACAGGTTCCTGCCCTGAGCAGCGGACAATCTAGAGGAGGCAAGAGAGAGGGGAATTGTAGATTATCTGAACGATATTCATCAAAATGTTCAAGTAACCGATTTTTTTCTTGGGTGCAATTTTGGTTTGTTAATGTAAAAGGTTTTAGCTGGTACTTGGGTAAGTCTCTGCAGGATACTGTTCACACAGTCACTTTCTCTTGGGGAATCTTTAGCTGAAGTCCTTTATTGCAATGTAATTCTCCTGTCCACCACCATACACGGTTCCAGCCGCTCTCTCTGGTCGAGCACAGATCTCCTCAGTAGGCCCCCTCACAGTCTCCCACCACTTCCTGGTATTTGCAAGCTTCGCGGTCCAGGCACCAATCCTTCCTGTAGCCTGCCAGACTTGCAGAACACACTTCACGTAGGGTTGAAGCACTCTCTTTGGCTGCTCCCCCGGGCAGCGCTCCTTGTCTGAGGCAGAGATCTCCCCTAGTTACACCTCCTGCCTCTTTCAGGTTTCCCGCTTACTGATCTCTCAGCTCAGCTTTATTCTGTGCCTACTCAGTCATGGCCAAGGCCAGGGGTGCGGCATTAGGAGCTGTCCTCTCCATTCTAGCACCTACATCTCAATTAGAAATGAAAGAGGTAGGTTTTCAGGAGGGATCTGAAGTATGAGAGGGAGGGAGCAGAACAAACAAATGTATTTATTAATTATTAATTATTATTATTATTATTCGCACTTGTATAGCGCCAGCTGTGTACCTGGCACTTTACAGAACAATGAGATGGACGCGGTCCCTGCCTACGGCTTACAATCTAAAAGACTCGGAGGGGGGAGACAAGGAGAGGGGACATAGGGAGAGACAAGGGACAAAACATTCACGCAAATGTGAAGTCTCAGGTGCACGTGCTATACATATGTGGATGTCTCCCCCCCCTACCCCCCGTGCATTTTTTTGAGGTTTCTCAAGAATCTCACACAATTCTTGCATTGTGCATGCGCAAAGCCAGTTTTTGGTCACACAAGAATCTCCCAAGAACAAGTCAAGAATTGGCCGATTCTCGACCTGTTCTCGTTCTTGCAAATCTCACCGAGATTTGTGAGAATAGCAAGGGTGAGTTTCAGCCCTAATAAGGAGGCAGTCAGGACCGCCTTATCCTGGTGCCCCATTTTCCTAGTATTGACTTGCTTGAGAAACAGGACACAAGGTGCCAAGTTTGGGTGCTCAGTGTGGGGTCCACCTAAAACCCACAGGTTGGATCCCAGTGAGGTGTGGCTGGAACAGCTTGAAGGGGAGCAAGAAGTGAAGTTGAAAATGGCATGTAAATGTAGGGCCATGTTGTGAAATAAATATTCATTTTATTTATTTATTATTTAACAGATTTTTATCCCGCTCTTCCCACTTCAGTGGCTCAGAGCGGCGAACAAAAACATAAAAACAACAATTTGAACACTTGAACAATTTAAAACATTAATCATAAAAACACACCCTCGCCCCGAACCCTACCCCTCACCCCCACCCCCAACCATCCTACCCCTCATCCCTACCCACTCCACCCTACCCCTACCCCTC
>QEPC01011365.1:2448095-2458948 GCA_003113815.1 Sphenodon punctatus
CCAAATGTCCGATGGAACAGCCATGTTTTACAGTTCTTCCGGAAGGCCGGAAGGTCCGTGGCCAGATGCGCCCCCACCGGGAGGGAGTTCCACAGGCGCGGTGAAGCGACTGAGAACGCCCTGCTCTGTGTGGCCCCCTGAGACACCTGGGGGATCTCCAACAGTGTGCCCCCAGCCAACTGCAGGGGCCAATCCAGAACCCGGGGATTAAGGCAGTCCCGCAGGTAAACAGGGCCTAGACTGTGTAGGGTTTTATAGGTTAAGACCAACACTTTGAATCGGACCCGGAAGACTATTGGCAGCCAGTGCAGAAACCGGAGAACTGGTGTAATATGGTCCCGGTGGCCCAGTCCCACCAGGAGCCGGGCCGCCGCATTCTGCACCAGCTGCAGCTTCCGAGCCGTCACCAAAGGTGACCAAATATATACCATAGTGAAAGAATCAGTTGGAACTGTTTGGGGCTGGATCCTGTAAAGGCTTTTATTAGGGCTGAATTGAGAACCATTCCCGGTTTCTCATGAGAATCAAGAAATGTTACCGAGATCTCGGCAACGTTCTGACATCTCGTGAGAATGTCAAGAAAAATTCAAAAACCTCTCTGCGTCTGCACAAAATAGCCAAGGCAGCTGTTCTGAATATGTGCGGCCCTTTTCCAAAATGGGATCCCTGCTCCCCGCCCCCCTCCCGGTAGTGGGGGAGAGGTAAAAAAAAAGTCCCTTTGCAAAACCTTGCACAAGGAAGAGAGAGCAGGAATCCATGTTCTCTCCCCCAGCGCCGGGCTTTACACGCTGCCGAGAGCAGTTTGGGGGGGCTTTACCTGAGGGGCTGTCCTGTCAGGGGGTTGTCACCCACCCCTCCTGCCAGGGTAGCCTCTCGAGAAAAGCCCCCCATGCAGCGTTGCAAAGTGCTGCACTGCAGGGAGGCGGGGGGAGCAGATCCCTGCTTTCTCCCCGGCACAGGGCTTTGCAAAGCAAAGAGCATCATCCAGCCTTTGCAAACAACCTTTCTAACTGACACCGCCCCAGCCTGAGTGCACTGAGGGCCAGTTCTTGTCAGTTTCAAAGGCCTTGGAGTTCCCGGTGAGAAGGCAGCGAGAAGCTGCCATTTCTTGGCTCGTTCTCGTTTCCCAGAACGAGCCCAGAAATGTGTTTCCTGCCAAGAAACTTGAAAAAATTGAGATGGAGTTTCAGCCCTAATTTTGGACACTGCTTAATGGCAAGGAGCTGGACTAGACATCCTTTGATGTTCCTTCCAGATCTATGATTCTAGGAAGAAGGGCCCACGTATTTACAGACTTGGGGCCCTATGCCGAGAGCCCCAAATCTACAGCATCTTTCCCTTTAATTTGTGCTCATCTGTCAAAAGCATCTTGTTTGTGTTTCATTGAGTTTATTTCCGTTGCTGAGCAGTGAGCGGATGAAGCCTGTGTTTTCACAGAATCCGCATGCCAGCTGGGGAACGTTGCTTAGAGATTGCTTCTGCGCCCTCTGACATTTCTCTGCTGTTCGTTTATTTTATATTTTTGAGCATCCGCGTGGGTTGGAGAGCATCTTCTAAAATTTGTCTCGGGGAGAGGGGGGGAGTGGTGCTCTTCTGTAGGCTAAGCTTGTGTGGTTTTCAGAGACCCTTGGGAAAGCCTTGACTGGGACATGCAAATTAGAACCATGTCTTACTCGGTTGGTCAGACAAGGTTGGGCAGGCGCTGGTGCCATTACTGAAATTAACTGTCAGCCTCTCCTTGCAAGGAGACAATTTGTGTCTGCTGCTTTTAAGGGAGTGGCCGATTGTCCTTGCACAAGAAACCTTCCCCGAGGCAAAACATCATTTCAGTAACTCCCTGGTCACAAATCTTCCTTTGTTCAGCAATACGTTTACGACGCAGCCGTTTCTGGTCTATGTTGTGAGGTCCTCCTCTGCTCTTGTTTCCAGTTTGGTAGGCTGCAGGACTGGGGACCATGTGCAGAATTATCTTTAATTATATCTGGCATGTTTTGGACAGAACTCAAGTGTCCGTGGTTATGATTAGAGCTGGGTGGAGATTCTGCAACAAAACGAAATTTGGATGGAAAAATTCCATTTTGGGGTGCAATGGATATTTAATTGGGTTTTATAAAATAGTATATGACTTTTGAAAAAATGGGCTAAGGTTGCCATTAGGCAACTTGATGTTTGGAATTTCAGCAGTGGAAATCATAGGACCATAAAAGGTCAGCGTTGGAAGGGGCCAGGAGAGTCACCAAGTCCAACCCCCTGCTTGGATGCAGAATAATGACTGCTGCAGTCTCCCAAACAGATGCCTGTCCGGCTTCTTTTTGAAAACCTCCAGTAATGGAAAACCGACAACCTAACTTGTTCCACCGCTGCACAGCTCTGACTGTTAGGAACTTTTCCCTGTATCTTAGCGAAATTTACTTTCCTGTAAATTTAACCCATTATAAGCCACCCCAAGCTGCTCTGTGAGCAGGAGGGTGCGGGATAGAAGAGAATTAATTAATTAATTCCTAGTCCTGCCCTTGGTAGAGGCCTTGGGTCTTCCTCATATGCACTGCTCTCCCCTTGCTGGCTACTCAGTAGGATAGGGCCCCACTAAAGCACGGAGAGTATGGTGGTGGGGGGAGAAGGAAAAGAGAGGGGGAATGAAAACCGCCTTCATGCCACTCGTAGATGTTTCTGCATGTCCCTACCCTTCTGAGCAGCCAAGCAGGGGAAAGGGGAGAAGGCTTCACACGCTGTGCCTACATATATCAGGAACTGAGTGGATGTGTTGGGGACCTGCTTGCTTCAAGTGTTGACAGGGTCAGATCCAATGGTTAATGTTTTCAGGATCAGACCCAGGCAGGAATAGATCAAGATAAACCAGAATTGAGTAGACAGGCCAGGAGTGGAGATCCAGGAGATGAATCCAAGCCAAACAAACAAAACCAAGGAGAAATCCAAGGCTGTAGTTAAGTAGCAGGCCAGAAGGTCAGAACCAGAAGGAGCAGTCTCACTAGAGACAGGGATGCACAGCAAGGGCTGGAATGCAGGTTAAGGAAGAGGAATTGGACAGGCTGGGCTGGAGCACAACACAAGTTGGGTCAGAAGCGAAACTTAGCACCAGGAAGGTAGGGATGGGAGAACAGAACACAGTTCAGATGTTCGGATGTTCGGTCGTTCAGTTCGAAACCCGAGTTCGGGTTCGATGGTTCAGTTCAGCCGAGTTCGGTTTGGCCGAACTTGGCCGAACATTCAAAAATAGCGAAAACAAAACGAAATCGAAACCGAAACCTAATTTTCTGCCCTGAAAAGACATTTTTCCTGCCACCGAACTCATCCGAAGTCATCTGAACATGACCAAACTTTGGTCGTTCGAGATTTCAGTTCAGACGTTGGGTTCGGACATCCGAACAGACCGAGTTCGGTCCGAACTCCGAACATCCGAACCGCGTTCGCCAATCCCTACAGGAAGGCTGACAAAGGAAGACCTTCCTGTGAGAGCTAGGTGGCCTTATATATGTCATGGAGCCAATCCAGAGCTCGTGGAGGAAGGCGTAGTCATAACATGCAGCAGGAAGGCTGGAAGGGAGAATGTTGGCTAAAGCCATAGTGCCGTGGTTTCAGCTGGCAGGGCTGTTGGTTCAATTATGGGTACTGATAGGACATTCGTCCATTAGTATGTAGAGAATGCCAGCAACATACCTGATGCTATACAATCCTATTAGAGACAAGTCCCTGAACCAAGACACTTACAATTAGAGCATTAAACAGGAAACCACTATTATCCGGTATCTGGCAGAATATTACAGTATCCCATATCTGGTTGAATATCAGTTGGTATCCAGTTTAGTACCTGGTGATTATCCAGTTTTTTAAAAAAAATCCTTCCCTCTGTCTGGACTAGTTTGGGCATGTACTGATAATGCAGTAAACAGTGGGCATTTTTACATACACCTTAAAGTGCTGGTCTTTCAATTTTCTGGGTTTACAAGTCCACAAGTAAGTTCCCAATTCATTTTTCATGCTGCCCTGAGGCAGTTCCTGGATGCATTGTTCACACAAACACTGCCCTGAAGCAGCCTAAAGTAGCCGCAGCTGTAGATGTGACAGGCTGCCATGGAAACCAAGTGACCACAGCTGCCTGTAGCAAAGCAGTTTACCAGGAGAATTTTTTACACACAAAAGTTCTTGGAGAAGTTCTTTGCAGAAGTTCAAAGAGCCAGATGTTTAAGATCTGGGTGAGTGATTTAGACACACAGAAAGTTCAGGATGTAACAGCAAACATGCAGGAGAAATGTGTGTTTAAAAACACCCAGTGACTCAGTAAATAGTGATCAGTAAATCAGTAGACCCAACGCAGTCTGGCTTTTGTCCAGGGTATGTCACTGAGACTGCGTTTGGCCTTGGTCAATTCTAGGTCTTGATCGACAGCCTTCGCCTAGAATTGGATAAGGGAAATGCAACTTTATTGATTCTATTAGATCTGTCAGCGGTATTAGATACCGTTGATCATGAAGTGTTGGTGACTTGCCTTCGGGACTTAGCTGGGGTGGACAGAACGGTATTTCAATGGTTCCATTCTTTCCTGGCCGGGAGATCTCAGTGGGTGGTTCTGGGGAGGGGATTGTTCATCATCTCCCCAGAGCCTCCCATGTGGGGCCTGACAACGTTCTATTTTGTCCCCTCTTCTGTTTAACGTGTACATTGGGCATGGTGATTGGAGGGTTTGGTGTGCAGATGCTGGTGGGAAAGGCTGAGGGAGTGGTGGCACCCGCCATTGACAGGGTCTGCCTTTTGTTGGTTCCTCAGGTTCTCCGCCTGGATGTCCATGGGACAGATGTAGCAAAAGCAGCATTTTGCCAGTTACATCCGGTGCGTCGGCTTCGATCGTATGTCTCAGACGTGGACCTACCCACCATCATCCATGCTTTCATCACCTCCAGACTGGACTACTGCAATGTGCTCTACGTGGGGCTACCCTTGGTGATGGTCCAGAGACCGCAGCTGGTGCAGAAAGCGGCGGCTCGTCTCCTTACGGGGATGGGTTGCCATGAGCACATTATACCAGTGCTTCGTTCTTTGCACTGGCTGCCTATAGGGCCAGATTCAAGGTGTTGGTTATTACCTTTAAAGCCCTATATGGCTTGGGCCCCACTTACCTGCAGGACCGCCTTGTCCTCTGTGGTCTGCGGGCCCCTGCGGTCAGCTGGGGGTTCCCTCTTGGAGATCCCCTGGGTGTATTTGGGGGCTACATTCAAGAGGGCGTTCTCACTGGCCACGCCACAGCTGTGGAACCCCCCCTCCCGGTGGAGATTTGCCTCTCTCTGGACCTCCCCTCCTTCCGTAGACAGTGCAAAACCTGGCTGTTTCACCAGGTGTTTGGTGGGGGGGACGGGTAATGGACGGGTGTGTGTGTCTTTTTTCTTTTTCTTTTTTGTTTGTGGGGGTGGTGGGTGTCTGTTTTCTTTTGGGCCTCAGTTGTGTTTTTGTTTTAATTGATGTTTTATAGTGTTTTATATTTTTAAATTTGTTTTAATGCATTTTGTTCACCGCCCCAAGCTGCCATTGGGCAAGAGGTGGCAGACTATAAGTACTGAAAATAAATAAATAATAAAATATAGTCTTCCGGGCCCAATTCAAGGTGTTGGTATTGACATATAAAGCCCCAAACAGCCTGGGCCCTGCTTACCTGCAGGATCACCTCACACCTCCAGGTTCTGGACCGGCCCCTGCGGTCGGCCAGGAACGCCTCCCTCAGAGTCCCCCAGATGTCTCTGGTGGTGATGATGGCAGGGGGGATGTTCTCCGTGGTTGCACCACAGCTGTGGAACTCTCCCACGACGGAAGTCCTCCTGGCCCCGGACCTTCCCTCTTTCCGATGACAGTCTAACCCAGCTGTTCCACCGGGCTTTCAGTGATGGAGACAGGAGACAGGGGAGGGGCTGGAATGGGGGAGGGTTTTCCCACCTGAGGTTTTATTTATTATTGATTTCATATTGTTTTTATAGTGTTGTTATTTCTTGACAAACTATATTTTTATATTTTAACGTTTTTAAGTATGTTGTGAGCTGCCCCAAGCTATTGTAGCAGAAGGGGGCGGCCAAGAAATCGAACAAAATGAATGAATGAATGAATGAATGAATGAAATATGCTGATGACACCCAGCTCTACCTCCCATTTTCATCTCACCCAGACCCGCTGTCTCAGTGCTGTCTCGGTGTTTGGCGGCTGTAGGGGACTGGATGAGGGGGGAGTCGATTGAAACTGAATCCCAACAAGATGGAGGTGATGGTTGTAGGCAAGGTTGGTGTTCTGGGGGATGGGCGGGAGACTCTTATTATTGATGCAGGTCGGGCGCCTGGGATGCTCCTGGATATGCAGCTGCGCTTGGATAGTCAGGTGGCGGTGGTGGCTGGGGGTGCCTTTCGCGAATTACATCTGGTGAGGAGGCTCCGGCCCTATATTTCTAACTCTAATCTTGCCACCATCATCCATGCCTTCATCCCCTCGAGACTAGACTACTGTAATGCCTTCCACGTGGGGCTGCCCATGGTCATTGAATGATAGAATCTTAGGCCACTTTTACACATGACAAAAATGGGTGCTTATAAGTGCTTGAGATTGACAGCGGGTATTATAAATGCTGGAATTTTGTAATGTGTGAACGCACTATTCCAGATGTGACTCTTGCAAGGCTGCGAGATCTCGCTGCATAAAAAGGGAAGATTGTGCTCACACATTACCAAACTCCAGCATTTATAACATCTGGTGTTATCTTGAGCACTTATAAGAATCTAGATGGCCACTCTGTTGCGGTGGAACTTCGGCCGAGCAGAGATTTGCCTCTGCCTAGATATACTCACCTTCCGGTGGCTGTTCCGCCAGACATTTGGTGGAGGAGACAGGTACTGGGTGGGTTGGGATGGAGGATTGGGGGCAGGGAGGTTTATTGAGTTTTTATGTCCCTATTTATATGTCTTTTATTGGTTCTAATTCACCCTAAATTGCTGGAGGCGGTTACTGGTTATTATGCTGTTGTAATGGCCGTGCAGTTACAACATTTAATAAAAATTACTTACTTACTTACTGGACCTTATTGAATAACTGCCAAGCAATCCAGAATACTGGATATTAATGCAGATAATTTCCCCCCCTATCATTTCAACTCTAATCTAGGAAAGACAAGGGAAGGGAGACACTGGAGAGGGAAACATAGGGAGAGACAGGGGACAGTCACAAAACTGAAAAGTCACAGATGAACATGCTTAGCTTAGTTACTGGGGAGAAGGGAATGTTGAGTGTGGCAGTGTGGAGCAGCTGAAGGCTCCTCCTAGCCCTTTAAGACACTGACTACTGTAGCCCTAGATGAGCCAGTGAAGAGGGTGCACTTGGGTAGGATGAGGATTTGAATAAGCTTGTCGTCCAGAGAGAGAAGGAAGTTCTGGGGAGAGTGGAATTTGGAGCTTAGTGGAGAGGACTGTGTGAAGAATCTATCTGTATGGGCGGAGCAAAAAGCCCAACTGAAACTGGAAGAACCCTGAACAAAGAGTTGGGCTAAGGGAAGCCCCAGCATACAGGAATGCCTAGTTGCCTTGCAAGGACTTCCTAAAAGGACCCAGGAGTCAGCTGGAACCAGGTGGAAGCATTCCTTATCTATACAGTGCCTAGGGGAGCTGAGTTGATATTTATAGAAGCCCGGAGGGGCTAAAGTTGTGTTGGAGAGGCAAACTCCCCCAGTTTGGGGGAGAAGCCCCAAACTGGTGGATTGGGCTGGCTATAGGGGAGTTGGGAGGCCAGACTCAAACATATCAGGGAGGTGCTCCAGCTGGTTTCACAGTGTAGTTGAGCTCACAGCCTGATTGGAACAGTGAGACCAAGCTGATTCCCCACAGAGTGTTTGCAGGACTAGGTCACGCTGTTATGCTGAGATGAGAGCAAGTGTTCCCATTCCACAAGGAAATACCGACCTTTCAGGAGTGTTTGCAATTGTCCATTGGTGCTTCATCAGTTTCTGGTGGTTCTGCATTTCTGTCATTTCCCCCCTCATTTTTGTCACTTTCTGGGACTTTTTCTCACTTTCATCATTCTCCAGGACTTTTCATCATTTTTGTCTCCCTCTGGGACTTTTTGTCACTTTTTGTGACTTTTTAATCACTTTCTGGGAATTTTATGACCGTTTTACAGCACTTTTACAGCACTTTTGAAGCCATTTACAGCACTTCTCTGGTGCTTAGCTGACACGTTTTCATCTCCACAGCCCCTGGGGTGCACACGTGGCTCGGTACCAGCCCATGGAAGCTCTGTTCGACTTGTGAAAAATATCAGAAAATGGCAAAAACAACGGGAACGCTGGTAATTTTCCATGACACGAGAATGTCAATGTATGCCCTGTTTCCGACAGAAGCAGCACTCACCGAGATTTTTTTGTTTCAGGCCTACTGAGAAATAGAGCTACCACTCGTATAGCTCCTGGGAGCTGAAGTGATTCCTACAGAGAGGAAGTTGACCCTTCTTCAACTGCCCCCTGCTCTGTATAAGTTCCCCGCCCCTGATCTAATGAATCTCGCACCATCTCACCAACAGACGTTGGTCCAATAAAAGAGACTATCTTGAATGACTTTGTTTCCATCTCTTGCTACAGGAAGCAAATCCTCAGCTGTACTCTGCCTGCAGACTAGAGACAGAGAAAAAAATACAACGAAAGCTGAACCTCTGGCAGTGGGCCCATTTCTTTTGTCTAAACCCTTTCACTTGTTCTCCTCAATCAATGGCCAAAATCCCAGTCTCCCGTCCATGAGTGCCTGCCTCATTCTTTCTGCACGTTCCCAATTAGACGCTAATACAGCAGGGCGATGACATCTTCCTCCTTTATTTAACTGTCGTCCCCGTCGCGGCTCCGAGGGAGAGCGAACGTGCTGACCTAAGCGCTCTGGTTTTCAGGTGCATGTTTCTTTTTTCTCCCCCCAGAGAGCAAATGCAGTCGAAGAAAGTGCCCCTTCTCTGAGCCAATTTCTCTTACTCCTTGGCTTTCCGCCCAGTCCCATTTGGGAGCCATATTGCTCTGTGAGCAAGGAAACAGCCAATAAACAGCGGCTCCAGATTTGGCTTTTCTTAACGCACTCATCAGGGCCAATGCTCTTATTTGAGAGCCCAGAAACATCTGCTTTCTTTTCCAAGTTGTTTTATTCCCCCCACCCCACCCCCTTCTATTTCCCCAAGCACCTTCGTAGAACAGACGCTGAACATGAGTTGAAGTTGGGGAGGGAATGAGTGGGGGAAGTTTTCAACTAAAGCAAAGGAGAGAAAACTGACCGCAGATCTCCAGATAATTCTCCTGGGCACCCAAGGGCCAAGGCAATTACCCTTCAATTTCTTTCACGCCCAACAGATGAATGACTTGCTCGGGGTGTGAAATACATTTCCCTTTACCCTTTGCCGTCCAAGTTCTTTGCATTGGCTGCCTGTAGAGTGATGGATTAAAATTAAGATTTCGCTGCTGGGTTTAGAGTCGTGAATGGTTCAAGCCCTGGCTGTGTTTGAGACCTGCTCCTGGAGTCTCGCGCTGAAAGTTATCTGTGCTCAGAAGCTACTTGCTGTTTGGGGATCCCCCCATCGCACCTTTAGTCAGTGGGTGATGGGGCCTTTGCTGGGGTTTGTCCCTCAGTGTGGAACTCGCTCCCTGCAGATGGTCATCTCAATTCCTGTCTCCTTTCCTTTTAAAAAATGCCCAAAGACTTATTTATTCTCCAGGTGCTTTTACTGCAGGTTCCCCTTCATGTGCTTTCAGGCCTCCTGAGAAATCGAGCTACCACTTGTGAAGGCTCCTGGGAGTTGCAGTGATTCCAACCGAGAGGAATTTGCCCCTTCTCCAGATGCCTCTTTTCCTGTCTCCTCTTTATCTTCCCTTTTAAAGTTGTTTTTAAATGTATTTGCATTTTAAATTGATTTTATATTGTTTTATTATGTTGTGTTGGGAAGTGCCTCAAGCACTAGTTAAGTGCTATAATGGTGAGGCAAACTCCTTTGTAGGCTCAGCTTCCTCTGAGGAGAAATTTTTCATATGTAGCTTTATTTATTTATTTATTTATTTATTCGGCACAACACGGTGACACACCAAAAAGCCGTTTCTGAGCCAATCTTCAAGGCGCTGGTGTATAGTAGGGGCCAGAGCCCTGGAATACTGGGAAGGTTGTTTCCAAACAAGCCTAAGGTGATAAGAAAGTCTCTGAGTCTGCTGGCTCCTCGTAATCCCGTGTGGGAGCATCTTTCTAATTCCGGTAAACACACATGTATTGAAGTGGTTTAAAAAGATGGTTTGGGTGGAAGTACTGATGAAAACAGGCATGCCCGTTGGGTTTCTCAGACTTCAACTGAACGAAAACAACTGAGAGCTTTTCGGTACCGAAATCGTTTTTTGATCGGGTACCTGAAATACCGAAATGTCAAAATACCAACAAATAGGCTACTAAAAAATGTGGGCAGCAAAGGCCCAACCTGTTTCAGAATGAAGTTGCATTCCCTCCCTGCCCCTGCTGCATCTTCTGTGGTTTGTGGTTGCAGCTACCTCTGCTGCTGAGCCAGAGAGGTGGGATAGAAAGAGGGGGGTCCCATAGCTCAAGTGGTAAGAGCGCATGTTTTGCATGTAAAAGGTCCCAGGTTCAATCCCCAGCATCTCCACTTCAGGATCCCTGGTAGCACGCCTGGGGGAGGCCTCTGCTGGGGGCTTGATGGCCTCTGCCGGAGCTGGATGGCCTCTGCCGGAGACCCTGGAAGAGCTGGATTTGGACCCGAATTTGAAACCCCTGCTGCCGTGTCAGGTTGTGACAATACTGGGCTAAGATGGACCATTGGTCTGACTCAGTTAGGCAGTTTAGTTA
>QEPC01011365.1:2478318-2489976 GCA_003113815.1 Sphenodon punctatus
TCTCTGACATCTCTACCTGGATGTCTCAACGTCAACTCAAACTCAACATGGCTAAAACTGAACTCCTTATCTCCCCCCCATCATTCCTCTCCCTCCTCCCTGTTGATCCCGTCCCCCAAGCCCGTAGCTTAGGCTTCATCTTTGACTCACTCCTTTCTTTTAAATCCATTATTCATGCCCTGGCCATCTCTTGCCTCAATTACGGAAACCTCCTTCTCACTGGTCTCCCCCGCTCTCCCCTTTCTCCCCTTATCTCCGTCCCAAACTCTGCTGCCAGGGTCATCCACCTAGCCTGTTGTTTCTACCATGTGCAGCCCCACCTCTCCTTTCTTCACTGGCTTCCCCTTCCTGAATGAATCCTGCACAAGCTCCTAGTCTTCACCTATAAAGCTCTTCACAACCTTGCTCCCCCCTACCTCTCTGTGATAATTTCTCTCTGTAGTACAGTCCTTGAACTCCGCTTCTCTTCTCTCCCCTCTCTCATCCTCCCACACCTCCCCATACCACCTCCATCCCTTCTCCCTAGCTGCCCCACATGCCTGGAACTCGCTCCCTGCCCACATCTGCCTCGCCCCCTCCCTTCATACCTTCAAATCCCTCCTCAAGACCCACCTCTTCCACTTTGCCCTCCCCGACTCCTCGCTTCCCTCTCCTAACTCCTGCTGATACCTTCCATCCAGTACAATTTGTTAGGGGTGGGACACTGGGGAGACTACCATATACCAGATGTGCCTGTATCGGATCTCCCAAGTACCAGATTTACCGGTGTCGGCATACCGGATTTTTAACATTGGCCACGGTACTGGATTTTTACATTGCGCTATTGACTTCAATGGCCACAATGTAAAAAATCCGGTACCGCGGCCAATGTTAAAAATATGGTATGCCGGTACAGGTAAATATCAGATTATCGGATTAAGCCGATACACCCAAATACCCGCACTATCGGATCTCGGAAGACCTGGAATTCCCACCCCTACAATCTGTTCCCTGAGGTCTGTGTACTCATATCCTCATCACATGGACCAACCAGCCATCATTCTCATCGTAACCAAGCCAAACGCGTGCACCTGGGACCTCGCATCTTCAGGAATGTTACAACCCTCATCTCTCCCTCTGTTCTTCCTACGTCTCCACCCCCCCAATCTCTCAGATTGTAAACCCTAGGGCAGGGACTGTGTTTATTCCATTACTTTGTAAAGTGCCAGGTACATTGCTGGTGCTATATAAATGCTTGATAATAATAATAATAATAATAATAATAATAATAATAATAATAATATACATCTTTTTACATTGAAGCAAAGCTCTGAAAATCAGCCACCAGCTCTTTCCCACAACTCAGCAGAAGGAAGGCCAAGAGGGTGGTTCTCCAGGTGATGACAGACTTCCGAAAAACTAGGCCTGATGCATGACAAGACACCCAATCAGGGAAACAGTTCTGATATTCGAATTAACCAGGCAGTTGCACCAGCCACCTTTTACAGAATCGAGAAAGAAGCTATCTGTCTGTCAATCCTTTCCACATCCAGGCTGACTACAGTTACATTATGACTACAGTCATCTCTCCTGTACTTAGGACCGTGATGTATTTGGGATATTTTTGTACATCTCCCAATGAATCCCAATAACGAATTTCCTGCTTTAGGAAACCCCTCTGTTTAGCTCCTTTCCCTCCCACCAAGGTACACTGAAAAGAAGGGAAAAAGGGGATTTCTTTGAGACATCTCCCAGAAAGGCGGATGGGATGCCTGCTGCAGCTGGTTCAGCTGGGTTTCCTCACACCGCAGAAACGCATTCTCCTGCAAGGAGGAAAAAGAATGTGTCAAAGTATGAAAAGGTGAAATTCAATCAGACTTGGCCAAAAGCGTTTGGCCTTCAGAGTGCTTTCTCGAGGTGGCTCAGTGTACTCTCTGTAGTAACTCAACACCCTTGGCAGCCAGTGCCCGACTCTGCCTCTCTTCCTCTTTCAGGAACTCTTACCCCCTTCCTGATTTCATTACAAATTATGGTGTTTATTTTGTCCAGATTAGATGGGGAAGAAAGAGAGAAAGAAAAATTAACGGCCTGATTTTTAACACACTAAGCAAACGAGAAATATTTTCCCTTCCCCACTTTTCCGAAGTTTTCACTTGGGCTTGAGTTTACCCTTTCATCCCACGCACTTGCCTCCTGTCATTAATGCAGAGGGCGGTTGGTGGAACTCAATGCTTGAGAGCAGGGTTGGGTTAATCCGCAGGTGCCATCCATCATAGCCGCTGTCAAATATTTAAATGGCTGCGCTAAAGAAGATGGAGGGGGGACCAGTCAGATGAAATGGGCTGAAATTACAGAAACACCCATTTCAGTTAAATTTTGGAAAGAACTTCCTAGCTGTAAGAAGAGTTGGACGTAACACAGATGGAGAACAATTGTTCTCTCTTGCTATGGAGGGCAGGTCAAGAGGCAATGGTTACAAGCTGCAGGAAGGGAACTTTAGGTTGAATATCAGGCAAAAATTCCTGATTGGAAGGGCAATCTGGCAATGGAACAGGCTGCCTAGAGAAGTTATGGAGTCTCCATCGCTGGTGGATTTTAAGAAGACGCTAGTAGAGCCTGGGACTGGGATGATCTAGGTTTGGCAGATCTTGAACCGAGCAGGGGCGCTGGACTGGTTGACAATCACAGTCCCTGTAGGGACCCAATGGCTCTTATCCCATAGTCTGCGGATCCTCACGCGGCACAATGTGCCACTAATGTGGATCTGTGTGGGATCCACAGACTATGGGATCGGGGCTGCTGTCTGGATCCCACATCTATATGGGCTGGATCTAGTATTTTCTGCAGATATTCACTTCAGCTCTGATCAATAATGGCCACAATCCCATGCCCCATGGATCCCGTGCCCCGTGGATCCCGTGCATGCATGCATACAGTTTCCACGGAGTCCGCAATGAGAATGCATGCAGTTTGCACATGGCTGTGTGCACACACACGGCTCCACACGAGATCCACAGGGCTTCGGATGGAGCCCACCGACAACTTCATTCAGGGTTATTTCTTAGGGCTGAAGTGCTCCCCCTCCCATTTGCTGTTGAGGGGCAATACCAGCAATTTTGGGTACCATATAGGCTGCTCGATGCCTACCTGAATGCCGATTGGGCACTTAATTACCTAAAAATACTAGGTACTATCGTTATCGAGTTACCGGTTTACCAACTGGTACTTATCGGTAAAGGAATTGGGACGGGAAGTCAGAAAATTGGTATCAGGAATCAGAAAATGGTGGGGGGCGGAGGAGGGAAACAGTGTCCGATGTTCCTGAGTTAAGGACTGCAATTTTGATGGGTTTACACGTTTTTGTGGTTACTTGTCGCAGCTCTCCTCCTTGGTTGTAATGGATGTGTCTATAGCAGAGGAAGGAATAACAGTGATTCCTGCTCATGCATGCTTGTATGTAAGTGTTGTCACCATGGCAGATCCCCTTATTCTAGCTTCTGGAACCGGTGAAGTTGCAGCTCATCTGCATACTCTCCCAGCTGCCTTGGCTGTCATCACCTGAGGACACCGCGACCCTCCTGGAGCTTGGTCTTTCTGCCGCCCGAGTTCCAGCGACCAGCAAGCCAGGAACTGGTGAGGTTGCATCTCATCTGCATACTCTCCCAGCTGCCTCAGCTATTATCACCTGAGGATGCCGCGACCCTCCTGGAGCTTGGCCTTTCTGCTGCCCGAGGTCGAGCAACCAACAGGTCAGAAGGCACGCACCATAAGATCACTCGTCAGCAGAATACTAAAACAACACTAGCTAAGGGTAAGCCTAAGGGTACTTCGGCCACCTGGTAGCTCATCAGTGGCCACTGGCCAGTAGGTCATCCACTCTCCACCTCATTCTCCTCTGTCTCTTCTCTACTATCCACCCCCTGGGTTGCCTCTCTCCTATCCTCCCCACCATCATGCCTGCCCTAATCTCTTGCCTTCCTTCTCCCCTTTTGCCCTCCCCCCCCATCTTCCTTCCTTTACTTCTTTCCCCCCTGTTCCTTCCTACCCCCAGCCCATCACTTCTCTCCAACCTCCTCACACTTCCTCCTCCCCCTTGGCTACCTCCCCACCTGCTCTTCCCCCACCCTCCCTATCTCTCGCCTGCCCCGCCACCACCCTTCTCCCAATCTTATCCCCATTCCCTGCCTTCCCCCTGATCAGCTCCCATTCTCCTGCTCCCTTTGGAACTGTCGCTCCTCTGCCAATAAAGCCCCCTTCATCCATCATCTCTTCCTCTCCCACTCCCTCCAGCTCCTTGCCCTTACTGAAACTTGGATCTCCCCCTCCCACTCTGTCACCCCAGCTACCCTCTCCTTTGGGGGGGTCTCTCCTTTTCTCACCAGCCCTGCCCCGAAGGTCGGGGTGGTGGTGTGGGCCTCCTCCTCACTAACGCCTATCAATTCCAACCACTTTCTCCTCCCCCTCTCTCTCTCCTTCCCTTCATTTGAGACTCACACTGTGCACCTCTACTCCCCCCTTCATCTCCACGTGGCTGTCATCTACTGGCCCCCTGGCTCTCTCTTTTTCTTTCTCTCTGAATTCGAGTCCTGGCTCATTTTCTTCTTCTCCGATGATACCCCTACTCTCATCCTCGGTGACTTCAACATTCACGTTGATGTCCCTTCCCAACCCTCCATCTCTCTCACTAGCCTCCTCCTTCAACCTCCACCTTTGGACCAACTCCCCCACCCACGCTAACGGCCATTCTCTTGACCTCGTCTTCTCTAGGAACTGCTCTGTCTCTGATCTCCCCTTCGATCCTCATCCCATCTCTGACCACTTCCTTGCCTCTTTCAGTGTCTCCCACTGTCCCCCTTCCTCTTCCCCTTCTCCATGCCCCTTCCGTGACCTACAAGCCATTAGCCCCCTGGACTTTGCCTCCTCTCTCTCCCCCCTTCTCCCCTCAGTCTTCTCCTCCTCCTCCCCTACTCTGCCGTCTCTGCTTTGAATGCGTCTCTCTCCTCCATCCTTGAATCCCTTTTCCCCTTCTCCTCCCGCCCCACCCGCTCCCACAACCCTCGTCCTTGGCTCACCTCCAGTATCCTCCACCTCCACTCCTGCACCCTTGCTACTGAACGCCTCTGGTGCAAATTCCACTTTCATGCTGACTTCCTTCACTTCAAATGCTCTCTCTCCTCCCTTCTGCTATCTCCCTCGCTAGACAGCATGACTATGCCTCCCACATTGAGTCCATTTCTCAGGACCCTCACCACCTGTTCTCCACCTTTGACTCCCTCCTCAAGCCCCACTGTCCTCCTCCTCCCTCTTCTCTTTCTGTTCAGGATCTTGCTTCCTTCTTCACCTCCAAGATAGACAAGATCCGCCTCAACATCGCTTCCTGCTCCTCTCCTCTTCCTACTCCCGCCCCTCTCCCTCCTCCCCCTCCTTCTCTCCTGTCCTCCTTCCCTCCCACCTCCCTTAAAAAAATCTCCTTCCTGCTCTCCTCCTCCAACCCTTCCACTTTCCCTCTTGACCCCATCTCCTCCTGCCGCCTGACCTCCATTGCTTCCACCGTTGCCCCTTCCCTCCTGCACATCATCAACCTCTCCCTCTCTACTGGCTCCTTCCCCCCCTCCTTCAAGCATGTCACTGTCTCTCCTATCCTCAAAAAGTCCACTCTTGACCTATCTGACCCTTCTAGCTACTGTCCTGTCTCACTCCTTCCTTTTGTTTCCAAGCTTCTTGAACGTGTTGTCTACTCCCGCTTCCTCTACTTCCTCTCCGCCAACTCCTCCCTTGACCCCCATCCAATCTGCTTTTGCCCCCTTCACTCTGCTGAAACTGCTCTCGCTAAGATCACCAACGATCTTCTTGTTGCTAAATCTAATTGCCTCTACTCCATTCTTGTCCTCCTTGACCTCTCTTCTGCCTTCGATACAGTTGACAACTCACTCTTACTGGACTCACTTCACTCCCTTGGCTTCCGTGGCTCCATCTATTCAAGCTTGCCTCACCAGCTGTCTCTCTGACATCTCTACCTGGATGTATCAATGTCAACTCAAACTCAACATGGCTAAAACTGAACTCCTCTTACCTCCTCATCCTTCCTCTCCCTCTTCCCTGTTGATCCTCATCGACGGGGTCACCATCCTTCCTGTCCCCCAAGCCCATAGCTTAGGCTTCATCTTTGACTCACTCCTTTCTTTTAAAGCCTACATTGACTCTGTTGCCAAATCCTGTCGCTTTTCCTTCCATAACATTGGTAATATTCACCCTTTTCTCTCTGTCTCCTCTGTTCAAACCGTTGTTCATGCCCTGGTCATCTCTCGCCTCGATTACTGTAACCTCCTTCTCACTGGCCTCCCCCGCTCTCCCCTTTCTCCCCTTATCTCCATCCAAAACTCTGCTGCCAGAGTCATCCACCTCACCCATCGCTTCAACCATGTGCAGCCCCACCTCTCCTCTCTTCACTGGCTCCCCCTTCCTGAACGAATCCTGCACAAGCTTTAGTCTTCACCTATAAAGCTCTTTACAACCTTGCTCCCCACTACCTCTCTGTGATAATTTTCCTCCATACTCCACTCCATGAACTCCGCTTCTCCTCTGTTCCCTCTCTCGCCCTCCCACGCCTTCCCTGCTCCCCTAAGCGCCTTCGTCCCTTCTCCCTAGCTGCCCCCCACTCCTGAAACTCCCTCCCTGCCCACATCCGCCTCGCCCCCTCCCTTCATTTCTTCAAATCCCTCCTCAAGACCCACCTCTTCCGCTCTGCCGTCCCCGACTCCTCACTTCCCTCACCTAACTCCTGCTGATACCCTCCATCCAGTACAATCTGTTACCTGAGCTCTGTGTACTCCTATCCTCAGCACACGGACCAACCAGCCATCATTCTTGATGTAACCAAGCCAAGTGCGTCCACCTGGGACCTCGCATCTTCATGAATGTTACACCCCTTGTCTCTCCTTCTGTTCCCCTTCCTTCATCTCCCCCCTACATCTCTCAGATTGTAAGCCCTAGGGCAGGGCCATGTCTATTCCATTACTGTGTTATGCACTAGGTACATTGCTTGTGCTATATAAATGCTTTAATGTTAATATTTTAATTTTAATTTTATTAATAATAATAATAATAATAAAGACCAAGGGGATTCCAATTAGGGCTGAAACCAAATCCTGTTTCCTGCCCCCCCCCCCCTATTCTAATTGAGAATCAAGCTTCTCAGCCCGATTTCCATGAGAATCAAGAAAAGCCCAGGTTCTCGTCACTTTCTCAATCATGATTTATTTTTCTCAATTTACTTGCCAGAGTCACATGGGCACCATGTCCCATGCCAAGTCTCGCGTCCTTCATCTGTCTGTCATCTCTCTCTCCTCTCTCTTCTTTTCTGCAGCCTCCAACTCCTCGCCGGGGGAAAAAAACCAAGAAAAAGAACTGTGCCTGTGGAAAACGGCTGCTGGGCCAGTCTGCGCACGTGCAGCCCTTTTCCAAAATGGCGGCAACATTGCCAGTGCCATTTTTGCTCATGCACAGTTGTATTTTTTTTTTTACGTGAGATTCTCGCACTGTTAGTGAGATCTTCTCAAGTTCTCACTCAGTGTTCTCAATCCTAACGGTTTCCTTTCAGCCCTAATCTATTATTTATTATTTATTAATTATTATTATAATACCAGCAATGCACCTGGTACTGAACAGCTGAGAATAGAGACAGGTTCCTGCCCCCAAGGAACTTACAGTCTGGAATGGATAAGGAAAGGGTGACAAAGGGAAGAGGCAAACAGGGAGAGAGAAGGGGCATTTTTAGACACACATATATTTTTCATCTGGACTTGAGTCCGGGTTCTGCAAATTCCTACATGGGGAGTTTAGATGCTCCTCCTGCCCTGACCAGAAGTCGCCCTGACTTTGCAAACAGCAGCGCCGGCGACTCTCACACGTTCTGAGATGCAGAATTGGTAAGTCCTCTAATATCAGGGACTTACCAAGTTCGCTTCTTCAAACATTCGGGAATCCCCAATGCCGCTGTTTGCAATGGCACCTGAGCATCTTCCAGTGGGGGAGCATCTAAATGCCCTGTGTGGGAGTTTGCAGAACCCGGACCCTTAAGTCCAGGTGAAAACTATGGGCGTCTTTAGACATAACGAACATTGGGTGTCAAAGCCTCAAAGCACATTTTTGGCCATTGTGTGTAAGCACCATAATGATCTCAATATGAATTCCCCCCCAGTTGAACACACGATGTGAACACCATTGCATCACAAGGAAAATGTGTGTGTTCTGACTGAACACGTGGCCCACGTTGTGTCTAATGATATCGCATGGCATGTTAGCAGGGACAACACGGGGAACAAGGTGGCAGCGCTTGTGTGCTGAGATCGGGGGGTGAGCAAAACACCAATTTGCCCCAAGATGGGCTGTGTGTCTAAGCAGCATCACGTGGTGAACACAGGGGCAAACCGCTGTTCATAAGATGGTCAAAACACACATTCAGACACCCATTGACATTATATCTAAAGACCCCCATAGTGTCTCTAAAAATGCGTCCGATCCATTCAGGAAGTTGAGAAGTGGCCAGAGCAGTTGCAAGGGAACACGAGAATACTATAGATGGTCATAAACCAGGGGTCTATGGGAGTGAGGAGAAATGGAAAGCTTGATGGAAGAGGGAGGCTTTGGGGAGGGATTTGAAGGTTGGGAGGGAGCAAAGTGTGTGTGTTCAGGGAGAGGGTTCCAGGCATAGGGGGCAGCAAGAGAGATGGGAAGGTACTTTGCAAGGAGCAGATGGGGATGGCTGGGGGTAGTGCACAGAGGAGAAGCAAGGCCCCTGGGAGTGCATGTAGCAGAAACTAAGAGCTGAGCTGAAAGATAAGACAGACCAAGCTCACAAAGAGCCTGGAAGGTTAAGACAAGGAGTTTGTGCTGGATGCTAAGAGGGAAAGAGAGTCAGAGGAGGGTAGAAACATGCCAGCCAGCATCCCGTTGGGGATGTAAGGGTTAATGTCCTGTCATCTCCCAGCTGCCTTCATTGTTTTATATTTTATTTTAATTGCTTGATGCAAACCCTCCCCCCCTCCCAAAAGGCAAAGCAAACCATTTGGGAGCACAAAGGAAGCCTGGATTCTCCAACGCGAAAGGCAATATTTGGGCAGGGGTGATGGCTACTGCCTTGGCGATCAGATGGCTTCAGTGTTTACACAGCCGTTGCACGGCGCAATGCCAACCCCCGGCAGGTGACTCAGCCGTAAACACCCTTTGTGAGAGAAGGGAGAGTGTTGAAAGGCATATAAGTCACAACGCGGAAGGCAGCAGAGATCAGCCATGTTTGCATAAGACGGTAAGAAACACTCACTTTAAGCTTTATCATCAATACAAGATTCCACCTCCCCCCCCAGCTGGGGATGCAACGTAGAACCAGCTGCACTTGTTTAGAGTCCGGTTAGACAAAGACCAGATCTTTCATTGGTGTAAACTGGGATTGCTCCATCGACAGAGCGATGTCAGATCACATTAGCCGAGCAACTGAACCTCTGGAGCCAAACGAATGTCAGTGCCAAAGCTACTAGGGGTGTGCAATTCATTGTCATTTTTTAAATTACTAAAATGAATGATGTCCTGTTGGTTTTAGTAATTAAAATACAAAAACGACAGGCCAGGGCAATGAAATTGGGCAGAAATGAAGGGAAAAATGTACACTTTTGTTAGCGGCATTAAAAAAACCCCAATCCCTGTGCACGTGCAAAATGGGCCACTGAGGCCGTCCTGTGCAGGCACGCCCTTTCCTCCAATGGCGTCAGCAGCCCGCGACATTGCTATTTTGGAAAAGGGAAGCCGGTCTGTGCATGCGTGGTGGCCATTTTGCTGATGCGCAGTCAGGCTTCCTTTTCCAAAATGGCGCCACGGCTGCCAGTGCATTTTTGGGAAAGGGCTGCACATGTGCAGAATGGTCTGGCAGCCATTTTGTGCATACGCAGTGATGACAACAACGACGACTAAAAATAAATGGGGGGGAAATCCAAAATGAAAATGAACATTTTCCTTTACGAAAACCCCCTGAAAACCGAGGCGATTTTGTAAATGAAAACCAACAACAAATGATGTGACTGCTGCACACCCCTACAAGCTACCCTCTGCACCGTACAGGACATGCTGATTTCAAATCCTACGGTTTGGAGAGTGTCCGTCCGCTGTGGCTCTGGCCAGGAATTCTCTCTTCCTTGAAAATCTCACCCCGTCCCCACACCCTACTCTCCTCCTTCGAAATCCAAGCTATGCCTTGCCGCACTGTTGAAATGGAAGTACAGAGCCAGGCGGAGTTAGCGCAAGAGCCAGGCAAAGCATCCCATGCTCAACCCTTTGCCAGGCAATGCCCTGTACCATACATGCACCCTGTGGGTGTTTTCAGACTTGACACTAAGCCCAGTTTAACCACACTTAAACATTTCTTATGCATGTTGGAGGGCTGCATAGGGCACCAATACAGCCCTGCAACATGTACAAGAGATGTTCATTGTGGTTAAACTGGGGTTAGCGTCGTGCCTGAAAACACCCTGTACTGCACATTCACAAAATGGTGGCCTCCTGTACTGGACCTCCGTTTTACAAAAATGAAAGGGGGTGCTGTTTTCAGCCCCCACAGGCTGTGAAATGCTCTCCCCTCCACTGCTTTAGGGAATGAGTGTAGCAGCGGGGGTCCCAGAGCCTCAGTGGGGCACTGGGATGTCAGGTTTGGGGAATTAGCAAGCCCCTCCTGCCACGCACTTCCAGCTGTGTCAGTCACTCTTCCCATGAATGTGGGGTGCGCTTGCAAGGACCCCACGCTAGTGGGTCATTGCCCGTGGCCTCCTGCCTCCCCTTTAGCCAAGTCCTATGCCACCAACAGTGCACAGTCCCTGTGCCTAAGCCCTTTCAGTCCACTTCTCAGGCGGAGGGAACCCACAGCAACAACTCCTACTCCTACAGCCACCCTAGCTAGACTGAGCTCAGGCCTTTTATAGCCCTTGAGCATGCTCAGTCTGACTAGCACCTACTGAGCATGTCAGGGGCCTTAGACTCAGAAAGCCTCCCTGAGCCCAACTGAGCATGCCCCAGGACTTAATTTCTGGGAAGCCCTGAATCCTCAACTGGGCATGCTCCAGAGTGATGCCAGTCAGTAATGCTGCTTGGCAACACCAATAACAGGGCTCCTAGCCTCCTACGTGTTCAGAGGAGCCACCTTGTTACAGTGAGCAATTGAAACATTTCATAGGGATGGGCGAACGCGGTTCGGAAGTTTGGAGTTCGGCCCGAACTCGGCCTGTTCGGATGACCGAACACGAACACAAATCCGAACACGAACTGACCGAACCGAATTCAATTCCGAACGTTGAAATGCCCGAACAGTTCGGTCAGTTTGGATCACGTTCGGGTGAGTCCGGGTGGCAAAAATGTGTCACTGGAAGGCAAAACGTGACAGGGAGGGGGAGTCAGCTGTGGAGCAGACTTCCAGCCACCAGGGGTGGAGAGTCTTGGAGTAGCAGTCAGCCTGCCCAATCACCATCCCTTTTCGCCTCAGACCACTGGCTTCGCAGTCTGCGATTGGCCACGGGCTAGGCTGCACGGAGTCAATGGGGCTTGCGGGGAGGTGGGTGCAGCAAGAAATAAAACTGATTGCCTCCCCCCTTCCCAACACCTTCTGAGCTAGTCACTGTTCCTGAACAGCAGGCGTTT
>QEPC01011365.1:2490948-2502488 GCA_003113815.1 Sphenodon punctatus
CAGGGTTCTGGGGCCAAGTTACAGGCAGAGAGGGATGTGGCCAATACCTAGAAGCTTCCACCTTAGCTCCAGGACCCACCGTCATGGGTCCGGGGCCATCATTCTTTGCACAGAGAGCCAATTTTCCAAAGCATCAAGAAACAGCCACACCAGCCCCAGGACCCACCGTCAGGGTTCTGGGGCCAAGTTACAGGCAGGGAGGGCTGTGGCCAATACCTAGAAGCTCCCCAGGACCCACCATCATGGGTCTGGGGCCATCATTCCTCACACAGAGATCCTTTTTCCGAACGCCCAAACCAAACCAAATGGCTGTACCCGAACGTGCCGAATGAACCGAACGGGCTAACTGAACCGGACCAAACCGAACGGGCGAACCCGAATCACGATCTGTTCGCCTACCCCTAACATTTCACTCTTGAGATGGCCCAACCTCAAAGTCCCACCAGAAGACACCATTTGGGGATGGAGCCCAACAATTTCCTCTTTTTCCATTCCTTCCCTTGTTTATCTTTCCTTCATTTGTACATTAGACATTGTCAATGTTTTCAGAACCAAGAACAATAATAACTTTACATAAGAAGCTCTCCAGGAAAGAATGCTGAGACATCTTCCCCAAACCCTTGTCAGGGGTGGTGCGAAGGCAAGCGTTATGAAAAGCAGATGGCACAAGCTGTGTCCCTGAGGAGGAGGCGTGGTGGATATTCCTCCTCTGACACCACCAGAGGAAGATTTGGAAAAACTGATGTTTTTACTGCCTTCTCTTTTCTTCCACAATACATTTCTTTTGCTCTTTGCTTATGTAAGTCTCATGAGGTGTGGGCCGTGAGTGCTACACTCTACCAATCCCGAGAGCATACGTGACTAGCAAGTCAACTACAGATGATAAGGGTGCAATCCTGAAACCATCAAAGTCAATGGAAAAACTACTGTTGACTTTATCAAGTGAGGGTTTCACCCCAGGTCTTGAGACCAGGTTTTTGCCTGGATTTTCCATAGAAAGAAGACTTATTCAGTCATATGATCAGCATATTATTATCCAAACTACTTTGTCTTCAAACTGAAGCTGAAACGGGTACCCAATTTAGTCTCCCTGGGTAATACCTGCATTTTCAAGCACCATGTCGAATACCCAATGGACTATCCAGTCGCTAATTAGATATCCAATTGCTCCAAAAAAAACCCAGTCATTTCCATTGCGCATTTGGCTGCCCAGCCTCTCTTTGAAAACATTCAGTGAAGGGGAGTCCACCACCATCCAAGCCAGTCTGTTCCACTGTCGAACAGCTCTTACCGTTAGGAAGTTGTTCCTAATGTTTAGCCGAAATCTGCTTTCTTGTAATTTGAGCCCATTGGTTCTAGTCTTGCCTTCAGGGGCAAGAGAGAACAAGTCTGCTCCATCTTCTCTGTGACGTCCCTTCAGCTATTTGAATACGGCTATCATGTCTCCCCTTAGTCTTCTCTTCTCCAGGCTAAATATACCCAGTTCCGTCAACCTTTCCTTATAGGATTTGGTTTCCAGACCCCTGATCATCTTTGTTGCTCTTCTCTGAACCTGTTCCAATTTGTCAATGTCCTTCTTAAAATGCAATGTCCACAACGGGACACAGTATTTCAGATGAGGTCTGACCAGTGCAGAAAAGAGTGGAACTATTACATCTCGTGACCTGGACTCAATGCTTCTGTTAATGCAGCCTAAAATTGCATTAGCCTTTTTAGCAGCTGCATCACACAGCTGACTCATGTTCAGCTTGTGATCAACTACAACCCCAAGGTCCTTTTCACACGTACCACTGCCGAGCCAGGCATCCCCCATCCTATACTTGTGCATTTGATGTTTCTTACCTAAATGCAGAACTTTACATTTATCGCCGTTGAATTTCATTTTGTTAGTTTGGGCCCAGTTTTCCATCCTGTCAAGATCATTTTGAATCTTGTTTCTGTCTTCTAAGGTGTTAGCTAGCCCTGCAAATTTTGTGTCATCTACAAATATGATAAGCATCCCCTCCACTCCTTCATCAAAGTCATTAATAAAGATGTTGAACAGTACAGGGCCCAGGACCGAGCCCTGAGGCACCGCACTCGATACCTCCCTCCAGATTGATGGCAAGCCATTGATGAGCACTCTTTGGGTACGGCTCCTCAACCAGCTGTTGTAAATCCACCTAGATAACCACTCACCATTGATTTTGTGATAACTGATCTGCACTGCACTGATATGAACCTAGCAATAATTTTTAGTATACACTCAATTAACTGATTAACCCATTTACCATTTTATCTCATTGCCATATTTCTGTGTCCTCCAAGGTCATCAGCAAATTCACTTGGCCATAATTCCTTTCCTGTTAACCGCCCATGGGCTTTCCCAAATACTAGTTTGAAGGATCCTCGGTTCGAATCTGCTAGGTGCAGCTTAGTTGTTGGTCCATAAATAAATAGTAAATCAACTACACAATAAATTGGCGATGCAAAAACAGTAAAACAGTATTGATTGATATTTGAGCTAATCAGTGAAGTGCTGCTAATTGGTCTAATACTAACAATTTCTATGGTATTCAATTTGTAAACTGATTAGCTATCCGGAATTAAGGTTGTAGACCGTGGTGGATACAGAATTAACTATCTGAGATCTAAATTGGAGATAGAAGCAAAGTAGAACAGATGAGCTAGGATACCACACAGATCCCTTCCTCAGGCATGTAGGAAGTCGAAACTTAGAGATGGAGAGAAAGTATTTCAGACGACAACTGTGTTGTCTCCATCTCTTACATTTGGGGCCAGTGCAGCAACCACACGTTCCCTAGACCAGGTTATCTTAGACTAGAGCTCAAACAGCTAGCTCATTTGCTACCCACTGCATTGAGTACTCAACGGACTACACTTTTACTGATCAGTAATCTCCAATCTACCAATTGGTAGTACCGATGTTTCAGTTTTCCATCTACTGATCGGTAATCTCCAATCTACCAATTGGTAGTACCAATGTTTCAGTTTCCCATCTACTGATAGGTAAATCAGATCAGAAAACCAGAAGTCGACATTCCAGGACATTTCGGGATGTCAGGTACTTCAATCAGCTCGAAATCAGGTACTGATCAGTACCCAATATTTTTGAGTCGATTCGAGTACTGGAAATTCAAGGGGTGTACCCGTTTTTGCAGGTATTCATTTCATCTCTGTCTTAGGCACAGCAGTAACAAAACAGACATGTAGTTTGAATTTTGGGCTCTCAATAAATGCTCCTTGCAAAAAGGCAACATTGCTGACTTCGGCGTTGTACACAAGAACCAGCCCCAGAGAGCTGAGTGGGAAGAGCAAACACTGAAATCGCACAGCATAAAACAGTGAATTTATGTGGCAATCAGGATGTTTGAAAGGGGGCGGGGGGGAAAGTGGCAGAGGATATGTATCCTCAGCCCATTAAAAAGAGTTTATTTGAAAATATTTTACATTTTATTAAAGTGGAGCAGACAGGATATAAGCACTATAAAGTTTCCACTGAAAGTGAACATTGCTGGCATTCCGTTTGCTTAAATTATGACCCTTTCAAGGCCTGACTAATTCTTGCCCCGTTTAATTTACAGAGGAAATGGGATGTTGAGTGTTGTGCTCGCACAGCTGGGGGCGCAAGGGGGGAAGAATAGCTCAGTCTTGTGCAATGCATTCTGGGAGGATGGGGGGGCTCTTCCCCCTTGCCCCCGATGTATTTAAAAGTAGAGGTGATATGAATTGACCGGTCTGGCAGCAGCGGAAATCCACCTCATTTTTTTCATGACCCTTGCCAAATCGTCACAAGAACTCTGGCATTTGGGATTGTTTTTCCCATTTCTGGAAACTCATCCGGAAGTGAATTTAGGGGATTTCTGATGGCAAATTTCTTTCACTTTCCTTGCTTTCGTCACTTTTGTCAGTTCTGCTTTATCGACAGGACACCAGTGGGAAACTAAGTGGCAATTTCAAGAAAAGCAAACAAAATGTGTGTGGTATAATGGCTAATGGTAATTAGTAGGGATGGGACCCCAGGGAGAATACCGGATACTAGATTTACCAGTATTGGATCTCCCTGGTATCGGATTTACCAGTATCAGATTTACTAGTATCGGTGTAGCGGATTTTTAACATTGGCTGCTTTACCAGTTTTTTTACATTGCGGCCATTCACTTCAATGGCCCCGATGTAAAAAAACCAGTAAAGTGGCCAATGTTAAAAATCCGTTATGCTGATACCGGTGATTATCAGATTAATCCGATATACCTGATTATCGGGTGTATCCGATTGATCCGATACCGATATTCCCACCCCTAGTAATTAGCCAGTTTGGTGTAATGGCTAAGTGTGCAACAGCTGGACCAGGAGGTAGGGGGGGAACCCAGTTCTAGTTTTGCCTTAGCCAGAAACCCACTGAGTAACCTTGGGCTAATCACAATATTATCTCAGCGTAACCTACCTCACAAGGTTGTTGTGAGGATTAAAAGTTGTGTTAAATTGTTATGTGTAAAGCACTCCAAGTGCCATGGCGTGGGGGGGGGAGAGATGCTTTATAAAAATAAAGATTATTATTTTTTTATTAATACACCCCCACAAAAAGGAAATTCCAAAATGACAACAAAAACAAAGAACAAACAAATAAAAAATAAAATGCTGAAAGTACCAAAAGGAATGGAAACCCAACTGAATTGTCCTGAAAACCGGTATATTTCTGCCTTGCTGGCAAAGTGGCCTTGAACTACTGACTGGGATCTCACAATCTACTCGTGGCCTATGGAGCACAGTCTGGGAACCCCTCCTTTAAAGATGTCCCTTGCTACGGCTTCTAGTGTCTGCTTTTCTAGTTTATGGGAAGCTCATCCTCCCATGAACCAAGTGGCACACCCTCAGCTTCCATTAGCTTACCTACATCTTAAAAGAGCGTGTAAGGAAGTAGAAAGTATCTGAGTCACCAGAAGACTTGCTGGGTGCAGCTCCAGACCCCCCTTGCACTGATCCCCAACCCTGCTGTGTCCTCACTGACCCTCTGACACTGACCTTGCTTTGGACCTGGACTTCAAACCTGCTGCTGCCCTGGCTTTGATCTTAGCACTGGATCCCTTGGAACTTAACCGGACCGAATTTTGGCCACACCCTTGGATTTACCCTCTGAGTTTTCTGAATACCTGGATGGACCTATTGACTACTAACCCCAGCTCAACCCTTGACTATGGCCTTAGAGAAGACCCCCTAGCAGCACTCCCCATATGGCCAATAGAGGATGTTGCTTGGGTTCTTCTCCAAGGCCATATTTATATTTATTTATTTATTTATATAGAACTTTTACCCGCCCCTCCTGCCAAAGGCAGTTTGGGGCAGGTAACAATTTCATTAAAATACAAGTATAAAAACATTAAAACACAACTCATAACAAAAAGGGAAAAGCTAAAATTATAAATAAACTCCCTCCCACCCTAACCCCACTTACCATCTACCATCTCCGTTGCCAAAGGCCTAGAGGAACAGCTAGGTCTTACATACTCATCAAAAGGAAGGAAGGTCCGTTGCCAACCGGGCCTCTGCTGGGAGCGAGTTCCACAGCCTAGGTGCGGCCACTGAGAAGGCCCTCTCCATAGTCACCCCCTGGGAAATGCAGGGGATTTCAAGAAAGGCGGCCCCCGGTCAACTGCAAGGGCCAATCCAGGGTTCAGGAGTGGCCCCACAGGTAGGTAGGGTTCAGGCTGTTCAGGGCTTTATAGCTAAGCACCAACACCTTGAATTGGACTCAGAAAACTATAGGCAGCCAGTGCAGAGAACGGAGCACAGGTGTAATATGCTTACGGCGGCCCGTCCCCATTAGAAGGCGGGTCACCATATTGTGCACCAGCTGAAGCTTCCGGACCACCACTGCTCACCCCCACCCCCACCTGGAAATCCATGTGGAGCTGCGGGTTGAGGAGCACGTCCAGACTGCGAATCTGGGGAAACCAATGGAGGGTGAATCCTGTCAATGATGGGAGCTGCCACATCCACCACCTTACTCGCCAGCATCACCACCGTCTTGTCAGGATTCAGCCTCAGACGGATCGCCCTCATCCAGTCCCCCACAGTCGCCAAACACCGAATAAGCACCCAGACTGCCGGCTCTGGGTCAGATGAAAAAGAGAGGTAGAGTTGGGTGTCATCAGTATATTGATGACACCGAACTTCAAACCTTATCACGACCTCGCCCAACAACTGCATAGACACGTTGAACAGGACTGGGGACAGAATGGAACCCTGTGGGACTCCACACAAGAGGTCCTGGGGAGATGACATACAATCCCCGAGCACCACTGCCAAGTTCTTCTGGACAGGAATGACCATACTGTGTTAGGAATGAGCCCTATAGTATGGGCAAACGGTGAAGCTGTGCAGTACTGCCGTAAATTGTTGATCCAGTTCACTTAGGTAGCCACCTAATGCTTACTGGATACCATTCAGTGTCCGTTCAGATACTCGATATCAATGGAAGGTGCAGTATCTGACCAGATCCCGGTATTAGCAGAAAATCATTTCAGCTCCTCTAGAGACAAGAACACAGAACTAGAACACAGGCTGGAAGCAGCAGATTTTGTACCTCCATGATCAATATAAATCAGGTTTATCTGATTTAGTACTCATAGGTAGTACCTGCAATTTTCAGGTACCATGGTACCATGTCAGCTACTCGACAGGAAGCCCGAAGACCAAACTGGGTACCTGATTACCCACAAAATTGGTAATTAGTTACCATTATTGATTTACCGGTTATATATTGGTAAATTGGGATGGAAACTTGGAAAAAATAGAGCAAAAATGATAAAAGGGTGCCAGACAGTATTTCGGTACCATAGGTCAGTATTTTGGAATATCTGGTACCCAAATTGGGCACTAATTGAGTATGTGACGGACCTGAAATTTTTGGGTTGATTCGAGTACCAGAAATTCAACGTGTATATCTGTATTTTCAGGAACTCTATTAATGACACATTGGGATCCAGCAAAGCACTAGTAGAGTGCTTTGATGGTTAGAGTTGTCCAAAGTTAGGCTGTGTGGGGAGTCAGTTAACAGATGTGTTTGGCGCCTCAGGCAGTAAAGAAACAAATGTAACATTTCCAGAAATCATTTGAATATTCATTTCCATGCATGGATATCTAAATTCATCTTTTCCACTCTAGCAAAATCCTCTTTGCCTTAGTATGTCAGTCACTTCGATGCTCTGGGATTTGACACTTTGTTCACTTGGTTCATTTTGTTTTTGTTGATTTCAGTTAGTTTGTTTTTCATTATTCACTGCTTCCATGTCTTTCTGCTGCATTACATCACAGAGATGGACCAAATGCATTTGCGTTCAAAAAGCAAACAGCCCCACAGGATCCCCAAAGACGTCAAGTACCGAAAACTAAATCCCCCAAAACCAAAGTGAACAAAGTACCAAATACCAAAATATCAAAGCGACATGGTACACCAAAGACCGTAGGGAAATGTCATGTTGGACCTGACGAATGTTCCATGTAAACCAGCAGTAGCAGTTTCAACTGCTTCAGAGAAGTGTAATGGAGATATCAATTCCCTGGAATCCCTGCTATTCACTCCCAGGCCCTGATGGTCAGTCTCAAACCACAGATGAAGAGGAAAGCGAATTTCATTTTATACTGGCTTCACTAAAGCCTGTTTGAATATACCAAATTTAATTTGGGATTCACTTGGAACATACATTTCAGCTCTAGCCTCAAAGGTCTCCAAATCCTACTTCTGATATAAGATCAGCCTATAATTGACCCAGGCCCAAAATCCAAAGCTGGCCTCTTTGTCCCCGAACTATTCACAATGGTGTGTTACTGCAGGTGCTTCCTGCTGCAGCTCCAGTAAATAAAATCCTGACCTGGACCTTCGCTCCCAATTGAACACGAGCCTTTGCTGATGTTTGGAAATGTTTGGCTGCCTTGTTGGCTTTGTGAGATTCCTGCTTTATTTAATTTCCCTCCTGCCTCAACACTTCCAAGTTTCACTCAACTCCCGGCTCTCCCTGGCTTGCCATAAACATTCCTCAGATTCCACTCTTCGTTCCACCTGGGCAGCCCACTGTCTTCAAATTCTCTCTTCTGCTACATTGCGTAGGCTCCATTGCCTCTCGCATACGGGTCTCAAATTGGAATTCAGCCAATGTCCATTTACGAGGCAGTTTTGCTGTCCCATAAGAAATAAATAAATAAATAAATAAAGAAAGAAAGAAAGAAAGAAAGAAAGAAAGAAAGAAAGAAGAATATTTGGAAGTAAACATCAAATTCAAATAAGATTTTTTCATTTTGGACTAATCACAGTCACATTCATAAATTCAAAAACCTTACCAAGTAGTATCACCAAAGCAAGGCTCCAAACTATTATTGACGTAACCGAATACCAAAGCGAAGAATATGTAGAAACAAAGATACCAATATTAGAAGGATAAAAAAAAGTTGAATTCAGATATTCAACCATAGGTGAATTATTTTCATAAATATGAAATGCCCCATTTGTTTCAGCCCTGGAATCCAGTAATCTCTGAGTTGCCAGAATTCCAGTAATGGAAAAATGTGAATCCCCTGAATGTTCGGAGTGTCCCCTATGACATTCTATATCAGTAGGGCTTTAGCGGAATATCGCTGCGGTAGCTATTTCCAGTGGAAACAGTGTTTCCGCAATTAGTGGAACACTTATTTAATTCCGCTACTTAGTGGAATCGTGGAAACATGACATTTTCGCTACTTCTGCAATTCCACCAGTGCCACAAAATAGCGGAATAGCGGTTTCCCGCAATTTCCGCAATTTTTTCGCAATTTTTCCGCACTTCTGCAATTTGCAGAATTCCGGCGGAATTAGCTGAATGTCCGCAGAAAAGTCGCGGTGTGGCGTGGGCAATTCCGAAATGGCAGAATGGAATCGCGGCGCGGTAACAGCTGCTGCCGCATCAGCCCTATATATCAGTGAATAACAAACCTTTGAGACAAGCAAACTACTGTCAACAACTCTCAAAATGTCACCTAACCCATTGTTGTAGTTGTCTTGAGTTTCAGCACATCACTTGCCATGGGCTTGTAGACCATCGATGGCCCATGTAACTCAGTTTGGGACTCACTGCTCTATGTAAATTAGTGCTGAAACTTGGTCCTCGGTTTTTCCTTGAAAACACCAAGGACCGAAATACTCGACTGATTTTCCAAGTTCCAAAGTTTTGAGGAGTGCCGCCTGAAACTTCAGAACTCAGAAAATCCTCAACCGAGTGCAGGGAAGGGGGCCAGAGGCTGGCACTAGGCCCCTGATCCCCCTTCCCTGACCTTCATTGGCCATGGAGAGACTAGGACAGCAGGGGCCAGGAAAAGGTGGGGGTGGGGGACAGGGGCCTAGTAGGAGCTGAAGGGTAGAGTACTTACCCTCAGGAAGGGCTCTGTCAACATGTGGCTTCCTACACTTCAGGTAAGTTTAAAAAAAAAAAAAAGTGGGCATGTTTAGAAGGACCGAATGGCCCCTTCTGAGCATGCTCAGACCTTTCCAAGATGGCGCTGGCAGTGTGAGCACGCTGCAGGCACCATCTTGGAAAGGTCTGAGTATGCTCAGAAGGGATCATTCAGCCCTTCTGAGCATGCCCAGTTTTTCCCCCCTTTATTTAAACTTATCCAGCGTGGAAGAAGTCATGCATTCCCAGATCCCCTCCAGTCCTCCGGAGGGTGAGCACTCTACCCCTCAGGCCCTGATAGGCCCCCTCCCCATCTTTCTGGGCCCATTCCCTCCCCCCTCCAGCTCCCTCTGGCCCCCTCCTTGGCCACCGCCATCCGAATTCACGAGTATTCGCTGAGGGTTCTCAGACTGCCTGAGCACTTGAGACCAGTCCTCTAACACTCGGAAAATACTCGCAAATCATTTTTTAAAAATATTCAGTGGAACCCTAATGTAAATACAGCCTTATGTATATAGAACTTCTGTTTATCTGAAGGCACAGATATCTCAAAGCAGGGATGAGGAAACTCAGGCCTGGAGGCAAATGCAACTCACAGGTAGTTTTTATGTTCCCCCCTTTCCATTCTCTGCATCTGCCCCCTGGAATCAGTTCCTACCCCCAAACAGAGAAAACCTGAGCTCAGGATAAAGGAGCAGAGATGAGAGCAATGACACAAATATAGTGGGTAGATCCATGGCACAAATCCATGAACTGGACCCTCTTCTTCCAGAGTGCATTCTACCCCCAATTTCGGTGCAGCCTTCAGATCTTGCACTAATTTTCCAAGTGGCCCCTGAGAGTGAAAAGGTTCCTCACCCCTGTCTTAAAGTTTCGGATATCCACCAGCCCGTCCGAACAACTCGGAGATGACTATAATATTTATTTTTGTCTCCACGTCCGGCGAATAATCCTTGGAAAAGGCATAACAGCAGATCTATTGGGTCGGAAGGTGGCACTGATGCAATTCCCGTTTCATAGAAAAACCTCAACACGGGATGTATAAATATTTGCTTTGCACTTACAAAACCAAGGCAAAATTGGGCTAAATTAACATCTGGGGGAACGCCAGTTAAAGTCAATAAACCCATAGAACCAAGAAACTGTCAGCTCGGATGCCTTTTTCCGATGCAAGATAAAACTTCCTATGGAAATTCTGGAGAAGATTTGGGATAATCCTAGCCTCCCGGCTAATATCCAGTCTGCTTCTCACTTCTAAACTCCAGGGCAGTGGATAACTGAACTCATATTGGTTATCGTATTTCTCACCTCCGTCACTGGATTTATAACCCCAGGGTTCATCTTGATGAAGCATCGAACTGCAGTGCTGGGAGGCCTCAGAAAGGTCATCTCATCCAATTCCCTGCTCCAAGCAGGATATCCCCAGCTTACTGCAGACAGATGCTCTTCCAGCCAGGTTTTGAAAACATCCAAGGAAGGAAGTTGATTCCACAACCTCCCTGGACAGCTTATTCCATTGACCAACAGTTGGGAAGTTTTACAAAACATCTTACCGAAATCTAGACTGCTGCAGTTTAAGCAATTGAAAGCATTGGCTGAGACACAGTCAGCCCATTCCCTGTCTTTGGGTGATTTCAGATGATATGAGTCTGAAATTCACCTCGCCTGAACCACAGTCAAACACGTGTCGCGTTTGACTGTGGTGAACGTCTGTTGGCTCGCCGCCAGATGTGCACCACAGTCAAACGCGGCCCGTGTTTGCATTCACCAGGCTTCTGGACCTCCGGACGCGAGGGGATCGAGAAGTGTGGTGAAAGGCCACCACGGCCATGGTGAACGTAAAGTACCATCTGTTTGCTTACCGTTCACCATGGTCAATGGGTTCCCCCCCCGCCTGTGGTTGTGGCTTCGGGAGGGGGGAGGGCTGCCAGGGAACACAGGGGGTGGGGCCGTGTGGCAGCATGCTGCGCCATGCGGCCCCGCCCCCTCCAAGGTGTGTGTGCTGCTTTAGACGTGACGGGCGGCTGGTTTCACCATGGGCCATGGTTTGGCGGTTCCCATGGCCGGGGGCAATGGGGCGCACGTCTGTTGGTGCGCCCCTTCATCCCTGGCCAT
>QEPC01011365.1:2518736-2562647 GCA_003113815.1 Sphenodon punctatus
CCGGGATCCCCGGCGGGATCCCGGGCCGTGGCACGATCGGCCAGACGCGGCGGCCGCATTGGCCCCGCCGCCCGCCCGTCTCCTCGGAGGGCGGGCGGCGGGGTGCGTGGAGGGGGCGGGGCCGTGCGGCCGCACGTTGCGCCGCGCGGCCCCGGCCCCTCCCACTTTCCCCGCCGGGATCCCCCCGGCACGTCTGTTGGGCCGTGCAGGGGTGACCCCGGCGGGGAACGAAGATGTTGCTTTCGGTACGGGGCCAAAGGGCCCCGTAACGTCTGAAAATACCCATTGTCACCTCACGCATAGCCAGCAAAAGACCCTGTTTGTTCTTACCACTCCAGGATATAATCAATAACATTTATTTTCCCTTTCAATTTCACTTTGCACATGATGCTCAAACCATAGGGGAATAGAAGCGGCTGTCTAGAGGGCAGAGCTGAAACCAGTTACTGTAAAAATGGATATACCTATTGGAATGACGGTCATGGTACCAGGGCCACTCTTAGAATTTGCAGGGCCGAGGGCAAAAATAAAATGTGCTGCCCCTGGTGGCCCCTCCCTCTTCCCTGTGGCCCCAACTCTATTCTCTGAGAGGCCCTATAGGTGGTTGTATTTGAGGCCCCACTGGGAGGGATAACATCGGGGACTAATTGGTACCTGATTAGTGCCCAACAGACTACCCAGTGTACTGCAATACTTGATTTCATGACCGATTTGCCGTTTTACCAATTGGTACCAAAATTTCTGGTCCAATTTGTTTACTGATTTACCATTTTATCGATCAATAAAATGATAAGACGGTACAGCAATTCCCAGTCCTTTCGTGTAATTAGGTGACCAATTGGAACTCTTGTAGACTATCAGGCACACAACACTATGCTTAAAATTTCAGGTATTTCCTACCGGTTGCAAATGAATTACCCATTTCCGTTCTTCTAGAGAGGCTGTGGAATCTTCTTCACTGGCTGTTGTCAAATCCCGTCTGAGCCTACATCTTTCTATGATTCTGTAGACTAGAGAGAGAATGTGGTTGCCATGTTGGTCCCAAGTAAAAGAGATAGAGTTCAGATGATTTCATTTATAAATCTTCTCTTTTACTGGATCACCTTGTGTTGGTGAGAGTATCCAAGCTTTTAACCACACAGGCACCTTCTTCTGACTTGTTACCAGCCTGAGAAAGGGTTCTGTGTACCCCCAAAGCTTGCTTTTTCTCACCAACCCAAGTTATTTCGACAGAAGTAATCTGAACTACTGTCTCTCCATCTGTGTAGGAATAAAGTACCCTACCTTGGAGCAGGGGGTTTGGACTAGATGACCGTCAAAGCCTCTTCCTTTACGATTCTGTGGCTCCCTTAAAAATGTCTTCCCAGGAGTACTTTTTGACATCCCTTTAAAATAAATAAAAGATTTAAGATCAAATCCTTAGCTGTATGAATTATCAAAAGTCCAAGTCTCAGTTTACAAAATTATGTCTTGACGGTGGTGAAGGACTGTCAGGATTTGATTTGATTTTTTGTTCAGCAGCTGATGATCTGATTATTAGATATGGTTGTTGTTACATTACAAGTGCTGGAGAGATAAAAATTTGAAGCACTAAGTCCAATGCAACAGGGCTGTTTGTATCCTTATCAGTCTATAAATGTCTAGGATTTGAGACAGTAACCAGGCTCCAATACTAGTATTTCCGTGATCAATATATTGTTATTGGGGAAAGAATAATCTCTCTGCATCCTTTGGAGGTTGGCTACATGTTAAATAAAGTCACATTAATTAACCCAATGTAATCACTCTGTTAATTACACTGACAGACATTTATCTTGGGCTTAGACCAGACAGCCTAATGGGCAAAATCCAGAATATCCAATTTTGCTCCAGATGCTTAATTCCGCCATTAACCTAATCCCAAAGGGTCTGTCGGTTTCATTCTGGTGTCATTAGAGACCACCCAGTGTTGTACATCGTGGAAGAAACCAGAACGTGTTCCAAGCATCCCTTTCAGATACATTGTTCATCCTACGGCAGGGGTAAAGAATATTTTTTCACCAAGGGGTCACCTTGAAAAATTAGTACAGCCTCTGAGGACTGTATGGATGTTGGGCATGGGGCTTATAGGGTGCACTCAGGAAGAGGGTCCAGATCATTGAACCATCCCCTCTTCTTGTGTGCGTGCCTTCATCTCTGCTCCCTTCCCCTGAACTCAATTTTTCAGTGTTTTGGGGTAGGAACTGAACCCAGGGGAGGAGGATTTGTCATGTCACTTGGAACAGTAGATCTGCAATGGGCAGCAGTTTTTATTTGGCCAGGCAATGAGCATTTAGAATGTGGGGATAGGGCTTGGAGGGTTGAGGTGCGAATAGTTTGAATGAGATTTTATTTGGTTTTCACTGGATTTTATATTTTTTCTATTATAAGCCTCCCTGAGCCTGCGGGAAAGGGCAAAATACATCAAAATAAATAAATAAATTTAAACAAAAGGACACAAAAAGATGAAAGAGGGTAACTTAGTGAAGAGTAGTGGGATACTGTTTGGTACCCAATTCCCTTCATTTCAGTTGAGATCATTTAGGTTTAAGGAGTCTGCCCATTTCAGCATGTAACCGATTCAGCTCTGCTGAAGGCAGGAAGGCCAGCAAGTAGGGATAAAATGGGTACTAGATTTAGTGACCATGGGTAATACCCACATTTTTGGGTACCACATTGAATACCCTACAGGTTACCTGGGTACTGATGGGTGCCCAGATACCAGAAAAATTGGTAACTTCCGGTACCAATTTTTCTTTTTATTTTTCTGATTACCAATTAGTATATCAGGTCAGACAAAACAATTAGGATAGAATTCCAGGTTGTTGGGTAGCTGAACTGAGTCCCAATCAGGTACTGATTGGTATCCAGTGTTGTCGGATCTATTCAGCTACCAGAAAGTCGTTGGTTATATCTGGTTTTGTGGGTACTCGTTTCAGCTCTGCCAGCGAGCGAACGAGGTTATAGCTTGCTCTGCCAATGTCAGAAGTGGAAAAATAAATTACAAGCAGTGCCACTGAACATAACCCAACAGAAATTCAGTATAGAAGCTTGTATAGATTCTAGGGCATTCTTGTGATGCTTTAGACCATGGGAATACTTTACACATAAGTTGTGCTGGAGAAATGGTAACGAAGAAGGCACTTTGGAGTATTAGTATTTGGTCCTTTCCAAGGCTTCACTCTTTTTGAAATAAAGTTCGAAAACACACTAAAGGTATCATTCAGTTTTTTCAGTGTGCTGAAAAAAACAGATATACCTCAATGAATTCCCAGTACACGAATAGACCCAGCAACATCAGGTACTGGTTGGTACCGGATTTCAACCCGGGTACCCAACGTCTTGGAATGTTGACTTCCAGTCCTGGAACATGGACTTTCATACCCCTTTTTGACTTCCAACACCTATTTTTTGGTTTTCCATCCCAACAGACAGATCGGTAATTGGAAAATTGAAATCTCGGTACTGGCAATTACCACATTATGGGGTACCCAGGTACCTTATCGGTAATCAAGTAGTCCATCAATTACCTGAGTATTAGGCCATTTTTACACGGACACCACCCACCTCACCAACGCCCATGAACACCTATCGGATGGGTGGGAGACTGTCTGTGTGAACGTTAGCGGGTCGGTGTGAATGCTCCCATGACCCACCCACCAACATCCATCAACACCCATGGAGCAGCTGGGAAGGAGTCGGCGTGCTCCGTGGGTAGACATGGGTGGAGATGGGTGTTCAACACCCACCTGTCTGTGTAAATGGCAAAATACACACACAAGGGAAGGGTCCACCGAAACCAGCAAGACATGGCTAGAGAGACCCTGCAGGAGCCCACAAGAAGACACACCCACCAGGAGAGACACCCAATACCCGCCCAGGAGCCCTTAAAGGAGAAACCAGAGAGGACATGGGTGCACTGGCTCCCAACATGTCAGGAATAAAAGTGCATGATAAGACAAAGGGAATCAGCACCATGACATATACGGGAAGGGGCAGGGTAAGCAGAGGGACCCCGGATGGAGGGCCCAGGCCAACAGCACCGGGAGGGCAGGCGGCTACTGGCAGCACACCCTTTCCAACTCAGGGCAGAGGGTGCAATGCCGCTCGGGCACCACCCACATCCCCACCCCAAACCATGACCACGTGGCACAGGGAGGAGAGTGAAGTAAGAGTGAGATTACCCACCCAGAGGAGGGGGGGGAGGTGCTGACAAGCCCCAAGCACATTCCCCCAACAGGAGACCACCTGCTCCATTGCCACAACAGCCACCGGGTGGGCCCCAAGTCACCGAGCTGGATGACCCACCACATGCGAAACCCAAAAGGGGGGACCCTGGTCCAGACAGGAGACCCAAGACTTCATGCGCATGTGAGGGGCCAAAAAGTTTCAGTACAACCTGATGAGCAGCTACAAGACCAAACAGGTCTATGAAGCCATCGCCCAGGAGATGCAGCGATTGGGGAACAATAGGAATGTCACTTAATGCATGCATCAGGCAAAGGACTTTAGGTCTGGATATAAACATATCAAGGAAAACAATCTCAAGTCCGGCCATGCAATGCGCACAATGGAGTTCCATGACCAGCTGGATCAGTTCCTCTGTATGGACGGGAACATTGTGGCCTCCTGCATCCACGGCACATCCTTCACCAGGGGCAGAAAGAGGGCAAAAACAACAGACACCCTGCCCAAACCCCCGGCACAGGGGGAGCCCTCAGTCCCTGGTGAGGCCAGCCAGAATGCGGGAGGGGACAGCCCTGTCCTACTGTTGGAGGAGGCATCCCTGGAAACCAAAACAGAAAACATCACCCTCTGCGTCCGCCCCTGAAATCCACAAGGTCAGAACCCACAGGGACAGGGGGCACACAGGGCGTGGCCTGACACCAGGGATGCCCCCCAGGACACAGAGGGGTACAATCCAGGTAAGAGAATGACCACAGGGAAGAGGGCGGAGGGGTCCGGCCAACAACAGCCAGGGCCCCGGCTGGGAAGCATCACCCAACTGACAGATCACATTTGCTCATGCATCTCCAGGTGGAGGTGCATGAGGAGGAGGTGGTGGTGACCCTGGAGGAGGACATGGGGGAACCGGAGGCTATCCCAGGAGCTGGCAACCAGAAGAAGGATGGTAGGTTCACACAGACAAGGGCACAGTGGCAGAAGGCGGTGGAGTGACGCAAGGTGAACAGGGGCAGAGCAGCTCTACCGGCCCCATCCCCATTCAAAAGCAAGCAAGGGACAGGGTAGGGAACAGCAAGGAGTGGGTCCGAGAACACCACAGGACAATGGGTGGAGACAGCACAGAGGACGGAGGGGGGCGGAACACAGTCATGGAGGAGAGACAAGGGGACGAGGCCGGGATGGGAGACAAATGCACGCAGAGATCATGGGAGCAATGATGGGGCCATCACCACATGCTGAAGCAGACATGGGAGCAAAGGGGGAGAATGCCAACAGAGTCAAGGCCATGGAGGGAGCAGCCGGGGGGGTGGGGGAGGAGATATGCCAGTGCAACCCCAGGAACAAGAACAGATGATCAGGTGAAGATCCCCATCCCCAAGCTAAACGCAGCTACCTTTGCTGTTCACAGACGAGCGGCCTGGTCCATCAAGGGGTGCCACCACCAGGAGTGCAGAAAGGAACCAGGGGGTGCGGGCCCGCAACCAGTGGAGCAGGGATGACCTAGGGATGGAACTGCTAGCGGAGACCAGGCGGTTGGCAGATGCGCAGAGCCAGGAATGGGCCCTAAACATGGAGGTATGGCTAGGGGAGAGGGAAAGGGACCAGGAAGAAATGGCAGCAGCCGGTCCCGCACAGAGCACCTGTGGGACAGGCACCAAGCTACCACCCTCCTCTGCGAACAGCGTCTAGACAGGCAGGAGAGGGAGAGGGCCCGTGTCACATTGGAGGGAACCACCGTAAGGACCTTCTGATTGACAGAGGACACCGTGGAGTCCTTGCAGTGCATCCCCCAGCATGACACAGGCCCACCAGTCGCAGTAGGAGAACTGGAAGCACAAGAACACCACGGCGCCCTCCCACAGGTGCACGACGTGCCCCATCCCAGCTCATCTGCTAACCCTGGTTTCCCCAGCAGCAACCCAACCCTGGCCTAGGCCGCATAGACCCCCTCCCCCCATTGTCCTCCTACAACACCAATGGGGACACCCTGGCCATCCCGCCCCAGTCCCGGTGCCCCTCCAGCACCCTCCACAACCCCCTCTCCTGGGCCCCCAGCCACCCCAGATCATCCCACGGGAAGTGGTGATGGACACAGGAAGGTCAGGATTGGGAGCAGCAGAATGGTGGGAACAGGGAATGGGCACCCGCCACCTTTAATGCGCAGCGTTACATCCACAGGAGCCGACACCAGACCCAACGTTGGAGCGGGCGGTGGAGGAAGGAGAGCCTGGACCAGGCAGTCGACGGTCACAGTGGGCAGTGGTTGCCAAGACCCTCAGAGAGCCATCCCCTGATGGTGCCATAAAGCGGGAACGGGGAAGACCCCACAAGACCTGATCCCATCCCCTGTAAATAGTTCCACAATAAATACCCTGAACCTAACATACCTGTCTGTCATGGAGTCTGTACAGGGGGGTGCAAGTGACGTGAAGGAGCCAGCAACAAGCCACAGTGTTGACCAATGCCAGGGAACCGGTGACTAACAGCTGTGGGGCAGGCAGGCCCGACAGTTCACACACATGCCCTATCAGACCAATGCAACCCAGAGGGCACGGCCAAGAGCAAGGATCAAGGGGCCAGGACAGATGGTCACAGGAAGGAATGGAGGAGAGGGATGGGAATGCACCCTGTAGAGACCCAGAAACCAGTATGGAGGGGATGGAGAGGTGTAGACATCACGCCATCACCATCCCATCCCTTCCAACAGGTGTTGAAAATGGCAGGTGACCCAGGGTTTTGACTGCCCTGCAAACAACAGTCATCCATCTCCTCCAGGACAGGTCAGCCATACCACACATGCACAGTGCGGTTGGAATGGTGTGTGAGAGCACAGACACCACCATGGCAAATAGGGCTCCAGTTGCAAGGATACCGCACTGGAGGTTCAACGGGATGTCCAGTACACAAGCTAGTAGGGTGCAACAACGGGCAGCCCTGCCACGGCATGGGGGATTCGGGACCTACGTCGGAACCACACCGGTCAATGGACCATGGGAGGTCCCCATGTCAACAGTCAAACAAGACAGAGACAGGAACAGGGGAAGACAGCACTATGTATTGATGCACAGTTTGCAGTGATACTGGACCATTGGAAAGGGGCCACCTATAGGCCACGGTCAGTCCCTGGCCATTTGGACTACTATATGCCTGCATAGGGCATCACGGTTCTTCTCCAAAATCCACCTAACAGCCCCAACCTGAACATGCTGGTACAGGGGCACAGGACTCTTTCTCTGTACAGGAGGGGGATAGTCCAAGGCAACCCCACTCATCTCACAGATGTTATGGAGTACACAGACCACCAGGACACGCACCTCATGGAGGCCAGGCTCTCATTGAAGAGCACCTGATTGGGAGTTCAGGCAATGGGAGAGGAGCTCATCAGCCATGGGGTCAGAGGGTAGATGGGATCCCCTACAACCGGAGCCATGGATATACCCTTCATCATCCTGAACATATTTGGGGCTATCTCCCCATCGAACATCCTGGCATAGAAGGAGGAAGACCTCAGGATCCGAGCATCGTGGCTCCTCCCCCAGTGACCTGTGTACACATCGGTGAACAGGCATTGGTGGTCAATGACTGACTGCAGGTTCATAGAGAACGCTTACTGTTCAGGTAATTGGTCTTGGTGTTGGTGGGGAGGGGGAGATCGGAATGTGAGTATGCAACAGAGTAAGACCCTAAAGGGCTCCAGTGATGTAAAATGGCTGCCGAGTCTCCACAAAATGACTACCAACCGGAAGTTGGAGGCTAGGAGGCATGGCTTCCTGAATAAAAGGAAGTGGCCCAGCCAGGAACTAGCAGTACCTAGCAGAAACTCGAGGAGAGAGGACGTGCCTCTAGGAAGCTCCTGGGAAACCAACCCCTACAGGAGACCTCGCAGACAGCGTGGGAGACAAGGTGTGTTCGATTTATTTAAAGGGCCATAAGGCCAAAGATTTGTTTTCAAGTACCTGGACTTTATGTGCTCCATTGGGGGAGAACTTTATGGTTATGTGTGAGACTAAGTTTATGCTGGGGACCCACTAGTTGGGAGAAGCTCCTACCATGTGGAATGGGCCAACTGTAAGGGGAGATGTGGAGGCTGGAGGGCATTAAGCCCTCTTGGGAGTGTTAGACCCCAAAACATAAATTGGGTATTACAGCCGGGGGCACCTGAAAATATTAATTTTGTGGAACCTCGACTGAGTTAATTCCCCACAAAGGGGCGAGGCGTTCATAGAGTGCTATCAATTGCACCAATGCAATGAGGGAAACCCATCACCTCAAAGTCCAAGATCACCACCTCCGGGTCCCGCAGCTGAATGACCTGTTCCAGGAGTAGTTCAACTATGAGGTCGCAGACATTGTGGAGTGACCTGTTCACCATCGCTGCCCCCGCAACGAACTGATTTCTGATGCTCCAGCAGGAATCGGGGGTTGCTAGGCACCACACTGCCATCACCACCCGCGTCCCTGGAGGTACGGGGAAGCGCATGTTGGTTACGTTTCTGCAGAGGTGGGGGCCAAGGATCTCACCAATCCAGGTCAGCAGGGAGCAGGTCATCCAGAAGTGGTCAGTCCAGTCCTCGTTGGTCCAGGTGGCCAGTATGTTCTCCCACCAGTCATTGCTCTGTGACCACATCCAACCCAACCATTGCATGAGTAGGGTCATCCGACGGCCATACATGTTGAGGGGCAACCTGTGGAGGACGAGGCGGATGTGGTGCAATGCTGCCGTCCCCACCATCGCTTGGCGCCTGGCCTTAATCCTCCCCATCCATTGCACTGTTGCCACACGGTGCAGTTTGGCTGCCCTCTGGCAACGTGGGCCCTGGGTATACCAGCGGGGGCTGGGGGCAGGAGGTCGACCAGTTGCTCAAACGTGTGCCAGGAGACCGAAACATGCAGCCAGGATGGCAATCAGGGCAGCTCGCACTTGTGGGGTGCCCACAACAGGCATTGTGCTCCCACCACCATGACCACTCCCTGTGAACACAGCAACACACCCAGTGACCACCCACCATCCCCCAAACCAACAACCCACCCTGTGCATGGGTACCTTGAACCAGCTATCCACCCTGTGATGTCACCCCTCACACACACCCTCTGTCCACGCACTCAACACCGTTCCCCTTGCATGTCCCATGGTCACACACCCTCACACATCTCTATCACTCCCCACACACCCCTGCTTCACTCGCACCACTCCCTCTATCGCTCTCACTGAACTCTCTCCACTCCACAACCACCGCAACCAACATGCCACACCCTAGCATTCGACCCAGCTCCCATATGTAGATGGGTGATAGGTTCCAGGGCCTTAGCGGTTGGTGCAGCACACTGGGTGCGGCATGCACGCCTGTCCGGGGTCTCCTTGATGCTACCCCCTGGGCACTGGGGTAGCAACTGTCATGAGCCTTTTGCTCTAGCGGGTTTGTCCCATCTCACCCTTCCTATTGTCTGCTGGGGCATGCAGGGGGGCTGCCTGTCCATGTGACCCTTTCATTCATTGCCCCCCCTTCCCTGCTGTGATGTGGGACTCATCCTGAGCCCTGTGCATTCCTGCCCCATGCTTGTTGGGCTGCTACTGCATTTATTTATTTATTTATATTTATTGACAGCCCCCCATGCCTATGGCATCCCAGGGCGGCTTACAACAAATAAAACAATAATAAAACACATAAAAAACATCATCAAATATATATAATTAACCCACCCACCCCAAAAATCCCCCCCTCTCTCCCCTCCCCTCCCACCCTCCCCTCCGAAGACCTGGGCGAACAGCCAGCTCCTACAGACTCGGCAAAAAGCCATCAGAACCGGGGCCAGGTGAGCTTCCTCTGGGAGGGAGTTCCAGAGTCGTGGCCTGGCCACCAAGAATGCCCTCTCCATTGTAACCCCCTGTTTAACATGGGGAACCTCCAGGAAGGCGCCCCCAGCAGACCACAGGGATCGCCCTGAGGTGCGGAAGGTGAGGTGGTCCCCAAGGTATGAGGGGCCCAGACCGTATAGGGCTTTATAAATCAACACCAACACCTTGAACCTGGCTCGGTACGCTATAGACAGCCAGTGCAGAGCGCAGAGCACAGGTGTTATATGCTCCCATCGCCTCGTCCCTGTAAGGAGATGGGACGCCTCATTCTGCACCAGCTGCAGCCTCCAGACCAGAACCAAGGGAAGCCCCACGTAGAGCGGATTGCAGTAGTCTAGCCTGGAGGTGATGAAGGCATGGATAAGAGTGGCCAGGTCGGGCCCGGAAATGTATGGACGCAGCCTCCGCACCGGATACAGCTGGTGAAAGGCGACATTAGCCACCACCTCCACCTGCCAATCCAGACAGAGACCTGGATCCAAAACCACCCCCAGACTCCGAAACTGCTGGACTACGGGAGAGCAGACCCCCGCCCCCCCCACCAGAGGGGCCGGCACCTCCTTTGCCCTACCCACCACCATCACCTCCATCTTATCAGGATTGAGCTTCAGTCTGCTCTGCCGCATCCAATCTGCCACAGCCTCCAAACATTGGGAAAGCAAAGAGACAGTGGGGCCTGGGTCGGTCGAAAATTAGAGGTACAGCTGAGTATCGTCAGCATATTGGTGACATCGCACCCCAAACCCTCTCACGATCTCCCCAAGGGGCTGCATATACACATTAAACAAAAGCAGAGACAAAATCGAACCCTGCGGAACGCCGCGGGTCAAAGCCTGCGAGCATGATGTTTCAGCTCCCAGCACCACCCTCTGGCTTATCCCCAAGAGAAATGAGTGGAACCACCCAAGGACAGTCCCGTCCAGACCCCCCAGGTCTCACAGCCTTCTCAGCAGCAGCCCATGGTCCACGGTGTCAAAAGCGGCCAAGACATCTAGCAGGATCAAGAATGTAGAACATCCTGCATCCATATCCCAGTGGAGATCATCCACCAAAGCCACCATCGCCGTCTCAGTGCCATAGCCGGGGCAGAACCCAGATTGAAAAGGGTCAAGGAAACCGATACGGTCCAGATGCGCCTGGAGCTGCAGAGCCACTGCCTGTTCAATAACCTAAAGGAAGGTTAGAGACAGGACGGTAACTGGTGAGTGCATCCACTTCCAGCGAAGGCTTCTTCAGCAGGGGGCGCACCACAGCCTCCTTGAGACTGGGCGTCAACCTCCCCTGCCAAAGGGACGCGTTAACCACCCTTGCCAGAACTGACCCCAGTGTCTCCCTGGAAGCTTTTACCAACCAGGACAGGCACAGATATAATTCACAACTTGTGGCTCAAACAGACCCCAAGACATCAACCGCATCAGCTGGCGTCACTTCCTGAAACTCCTCCTAGAAAGATCAACCAGACGGTGCCTCCATAACCTCATGCTCCTCATCTACTGCATCCAACCCGGTGTCAAAATTACTTTGGATCTGAGCGACCTTGTCTGCAAAGTAGATGGCAAATTCCTCACAGTGGGCTTGGGACAAGTCCCCGTCCAGGCGGAGGGAGGCCGGACTGACCAGCCTCCGCACCACCCAGAACAGCTCTGCTGGATGCGACTTTGCAGACACTATGAGGGCAGCAAAGAATTCCTTCTTTGCTGTCCTCACAGTCTCAACATAGGACCGCAAATGGGTCCTATGGAGAAATCGGTCCGATTCAGAGTGAATCTGACGCCAGCATCGCTCTAGTCTCCTGCCTACCCGCTTCATGCACCGCAGCCCCTCGGTAAACCAAGGGGCCCTGTGGTGACGAGATGGGGGCAGGGGACATCTCAGAGCCACCCTGTCAATGCCCCCCCCCAGCAAGGTGTACCAATGCTGTACCAGCACATCGACAGAGTGGCCGTCAGGGTCCAGGGATAACTCCCTGGACCATTGCAGCCAGCTTTTGTTTTTTGGGAAGCACCTGTCCTCTCTGTGCCCTCTGATCCTGGCACCGGTTTGCGCTTTGGTGCCTGCCGCCATCACCTAAGCTGTCCTATTCCTGACTTGTTGTTCCAGGGTTCGGGGGGTTCTGTGGGTGGTGGTCTGTGATGGGGGGGTTGGTGTGGTCCCCAGTCATTTCAGGACTCACCTGTTCTTCCCGGTGACTTTGCTTGGTCCCGGTCCCCCTCCCCCGGTTGGGGTTCCCTTTATCCCTTATCCTGCAGGGTTTCCCTATGTGCTTGTGTCCACTGTGGTCTGCAAGCAGGGTCTGGATTTGGGGGGTGGGAGTCAGCCAGTTGTCTCCCCTGTGTCTTGGGGCTTGACAGGGGCTGCTTCTTGATATCTCTTGACCTTGCAACTCCCTCTTCCCCCGCTTGCTCGGAGTCTGGTGGTGTAGGGGCGGGGCCATGTGCCACGGCTTTGTTTGTCCTCGCTTGGTCATGTTGTAGCATCACTGTGCTGGGCGTGGCTTTCCCACGGTTCGGTGTACGGGCAGTCCATGTAAACGTTATGGGTGTTTGCTCAGTGTAGCCCTGGGTGGGTGAGTGGGTGCCCAATGGGTGTGTGATGGCCCTTCCTCTTCCTTCCCACAACCCCCAGCTCAACACCGATGGGTGTTTGGTGGGTGTGCTCACCCACCCCTCTCCACCCACTGGGCCTGCAACAGCATCTGTGTAAAAAAGGCCTACCTCTCAGCCTCAGTTCTCCATCTGTAAAATAGAAATATATGTGTCTGTCTGTCTTTCCCTGTGTGTTATCCTTGTCCATCTTAGATTGTAAGATGACTGGGCAGGGACCGTTAGCTGTAAAGTGCTGCCTAGGCCTAGTAGCGTTATAGAACTGATAAAGAGTAGCAGAGTTCACTATACCAACTTCAGTGTGTTTTAACCTCACTAGTGAATGTCAACTTTCAGTACTGACATTTCAGTTTCTAAATTTGTTGACAAAATCAAAAATGCTACATTTAAAAAATATGTGAAACATTTTCACTGTAAAAATAAAAAAATAAAAAATCAATAATTGTACCATAAAAATGCTGGAGTTATTTTGTCATAAATTTCATTTCTTTATCAAACTTCAATTCAACTCCATTGTCAGGCTGGCATCCAGCCCCTTGAAATCACAGAATCTTAAATCCAAAGTAAAATGGACTAAACGTCATTGTCTATTGGGGTGGATCCCGATTTTCGTCTGGTTCTGACTTTGGCTGTTGTTCTGACAGCCTGGGCATTTCATGCAGTCCGATGAAAATTGGAATGAACAATCGGCCCGATCAAAAAACGTTCTTTTGCGCATGCTCAAAATGGTGCTGCCCATTTCCAAAATGGCAGTGGCACCATTTTGGGTATGGACAGCGCTATTGCACACGCATAAATGCCCACTGGGGCTGTTTTGCAGATGCAAAAATGACCATATTGGGGTGGGTGTGTTATTTCAACCTGGATTCCGATCCAAAATACCGGACGACTGTTCCCTTTTTGTGGAAATGTCCATGGAAACGGAACAGTTGTTGTTCTGAAATAGCCCTATTGTCTATCCAGCCTCCTCTCAAAACCGTCTAATGAAGGAGTTCTGCAACCTCCTTGGCAGCTTATTCCATTACCTGACTGTTCTTACCATTAGGAAGTGCTGCCTGATACCAAACCTCCGTCTGCCTTTCTGGTTCGGAAACCTATTTTTTCTCATCACGCGCACCAACAGTCTGGAGAACAATTGTCCTCCATCTTGTTTATGGCAACCTTTCAAAGAATTGAAAACTGCTCTCCTGCCCGCTCCCCCTCCCCCCCCCGTCGTCCTCCCTCCCCCTCCACTTAGTCTTCATCACCGGGATGCATTTTCTTTACTTCTGCTGAATCCAATGCCATCAGCTCTCCAGCCTGCCAGAGTTAATTTCCCTCTCTCTTCTCAGGGAAACCCAGGTCTTTCTTGCATAGCTAAAGGAAAACACGGTCCAGTAGCAAACGAGACATTACATACTGCATTTTATACCCTTTCCTGGATATAAAGCCTCCAGCAGCTGGGAACTCTCATGGGGGAATTATAGAACTGTCTGCATGAAAGTGGCAGGCTCTCCAAGTCCTCACTAGCAGGTAAATCACCCAGGACAAGAGCACCCAGTGGGAGATGGAAGCAGAGGGAGCCACCTTGTCTCTCCCAGGGGCCACTTTCACAATAAGTACAAGCTCTGAGCGCCGCAGAGAACTTGGTGCTGGGTGGCCTTAAGGGCTTGCACTCAGGATGGGGAAGGAAGGGAGGGGTCCAGATCATTATTTTAATAAGCATTTATATACAGTGCCAGAAATGTACCTGTCGCTTTACAGAGAATAAAATAGACACGGTCCCTGCCCGAGAGCTCACAATCTAAAGACAGGGGGAGGGGAGACAGGGAAGGGGGAACAAAGGGAGAGACAAGGGATGCGACATTCATGAGGATGCAAGAGCTCAGGTACACGTGTCACGTTCTTGGCTTGGTTACAGTAAATTGGAGTTTGCAGATATCAAGTAGGGGATCTGTTGTTCTTATTCGTTACCAAAACGAACGGCCCCCTCATTGGTTTTAGTAACTAATGTTCCAAAAATGAATGACTAAGCAAACCACATACATTTCCTATTATTTGTTTAGGGGTTTGGGGTTGGGTTTTTTTCATTTCATTTAATTTTTTAAAAAATATTTTTTAAAAATCACTGTTCATGTGTGAAATGGCCACTGGCACTGTTCTGTGCATGCACAGTAGTGCTCCAAAATGGTGCCCATGCTGCCAGCATCATTTTGGGGAAAGGCTGTGCACGCAAAGAATGGTCCAGCAGCCATTTTGCACATGCGCAGTGATTTTTTTAAAAAAAATAATTGAATCACTGTGATTTAATCACCGTACAGGCACTAAATGGCCGCCGGAGCATGCACACCACTTTTCAAAATGGCCGCTGACAGCATGGGCACCATTTTGGAAAAAGGTCGCGCATGTGCAGAAAGGCCCCTCGTGGCCATTTTGTACACGCACAGTGATTATTTTAAATTATTATTTATTAAAATAAACAAAAACACACACCCTGAATCTCCCACAAAACAGATGGGTTCTAACCCATAAAAGAAAACGAAGCAAGGTCAGTGGTGCATGCCCACTAGGATCCGTGCCATAGATCTTTCCCCCATCCTTGTGTGCATGCCCTCCTCTCTGCAGTCGGACCCTGAGCTCAACCCTTTGGTGTTTTGGGGATAGGAAATGGATGCAGGGGCCAGATCCAGGAATTGCAAAGGAGCCACATAAAAACTCCCCATGGGCCCCCCCAGGTCCGAGGTTCTGCACCCCTGCTCTACGAGCACTAAGAGCTTTTAATGGGAAGAGATCATACAAATACATGAATATCTTCTACACCAAATGTAATACTTAAATTGACTGGTACATAAATGGATACATACATTGATCGATCACCAGGAGCACATTCACACCTGTGCTTCAACGTCAGCATTGGCTACCATTTTCAACTGAAACAAGTACGCACAAAAAACGGGCACATGCATTGAATTCCCAGTACCCAAATCAACTGCAGCATTTCAGTCACAAACTGGTACCCTATTTCAACCTGATTTGGGTTAGGGTCGAAATGAGTTCCTGAGCCCCTCAAGAATCTGGGTGAGAATGGCATTCTTGCTGAGATTCTCCGGCTCAAGAAGCTCACAAGAATCAGAAGTCTTGCTGCCATTCTCGCTGAGATTCTCAAACGGCATCACCCCAAACAGTCTGTGCATGTGCAAATGGGACCGCACATGTGGAGACTGGCCGCGGCAGCCATTTTTCACATGTGCAGAGCGTTTTTGTTTTTTTTGAGAATCTCACAAAATTTTGGGGGAAACGTCAAAAACCATTCTGCCCATGCGTAAATTGGTGGCTGGGGGTCACACATGCAAAGGATGGCCACTGCAGCCACGTAAAATGGCCTCTGGGGGTCACGCATGCGCAGAATGGCCACTGCAGCCACGTAAAATGGCCGCTGGGGGTCACGCATGCACAGAATGGCCACTACAGCCACGTAAAATGGCCTCTGGGGTCACGCATGCGCAGAATGGCCACTGCAGCCACGTAAAATGGCAGCTGGGGGTCAAGCATGCACAGAATGGCCACTGCAGCCATTTTGCACATGGACAGAACTTTTTAAAATGTTTTTGAGAATCTCGTATGTTTCTTGAAAACCCTATCAAGAACATGCAATATCTCACTGGCGGGGGGGCGACAATCTTGCCTGTTCTCATGAGAATGGGATCACGTTCTTGTTTTGGCCCTAACTGGGGTACATGACACAGAATGTCCCAAAATGTTCTGGAATGTTGACTTCCAGTTTCGATTATTTGGTTTTCCATCCTAATTTACAGATCGGTAACCTGAAAATTGAAAAATCAGTATGGAAATGTCCAATTTTGGGGGTATCTGGGTACCTGATGGGTGATCGGGTAGCCCATCAATTACCCAACATGGTACTCATAAATGGTGGTATTACCGGCAGGTACTAAATTAGGTACCCGTTTCAGCTCCACTTCAAATAGCTCTCTGGGCACAAGTTAATGGGCCAGTTTTGACCTATAAGGCCCTAAATGGCCGGGACCTCACATATCTGAAAGACCTCTTCCTCCCTATACTCACAACCCTCGATCTGGGGGATCGCCTGGCTCCCCCATCACGGCCTCTGACACATGGTCCCATCACGGCCTCTGCAGTTGCCTGGGGGAGCTCTCCTGTAGAGACTTCAGTTTTTCGCTGTCTCAACAATGAGGAGGGTGTTCTCAGCTGCCGCACCTGTGCTGTGGAACTCCCTCGCCTACACAGTCCACCTGTGCTCAAATCTGGAGGCCTTCCAGAAAAATGTAAGACCATGTTGTTCTGTCAGGATTTTGACTGCAGAGATTGAATGGGGGGAGAGGTTGGGTGGTTGTGAGTGTGGCAAACCTCAGATTCAGTCTGTTGGTAAGACCCATCTTTTCTCTCTGGGTAACATTGCTAAAATCTAACCACTCCATACTGTTATTGTTATTGCTACTGTTATTGTCTATGTAGCGCCAACCATGTACCTGGCCCTGTACAATCAGGAGTTGTATACAGGTCCCTACCCCAAGGAACTTACAATCTAAGGACAAGAAATTGGGTAGCCCTGACACAGATTATAACTGGTTCATATCACTGACAAATCAAGGCAAATGCTATTTCCGTTGGAAATGGATCATTCACCTTCATTCGTGCGACACGGGAACTCACCGGCTTCTCTGCGGTTTTCACCATATGTTGTTATTTTTTTGTGAGTTGAACAGAACTGCTTCAGGGCCGATCCCAAGTCCCATGTGCACCCCTGGGAACTGTGGAGATACAAAAGGGCTGGCTAAGTGTCAGGGAAGTTCTGGAAATTGCCATAAAAGTGCTGTAAAACTATCATAAAAGTCCTGGAAAGTGACAACAAATACCAGAAAATGACAAAAAATGACCCAAAAAATGCTGGAAAGTGATGAAAAATGACTGAAAGTTATAAAACTGACAGAAAATGATGAAAAATCACAAATACCAATATCAATAACGGCAAAAGCATGGAATCACCAAAGACTGCTCCTGAAAGGTCAGTATGTCCCTGCAGAGGGAACGGGAACACTTCCTCTCATCTCAAGCTGTAGAGAAACATGCTCTACCTCTTTGGCCCCATTGTGGTAAATGGAGGTGACTCTCAAGACTAGGGCTGATGCAGCAACAGCTGTTACCGCGCTGCGATTCCGTTCCGCCATTTTGGAATTTCCCGTGCCACACCGCGACTTTTCTGCAGACATTCCGCTAATTCCGCCAGCATTCTGCAAATTGCGGAATTGCCGAAAAATTGCAGAAACTGCGGGAAAATTGTGGGAAACCGCTGTTCCGCTATTTTGTGGTGCTGGCGGAATGGCGGAAGTAGCGAAAATGTCATGTTTCCGCTATTCTGCGAAACCTGTGGAAGTAGCGGAATTAAATAATCGGAACTGCGGAAGTAGCAGAATGAAACTAGCAGAATGAAAGCTTCTGCCACGCCGTACCACTAATTACGGAAACACTGTTTCCGGCGGAAATAGCTACCGTTGCGACATTCCGCTACAGCCCTACTCATGACTAGGACATTTCCCCCACTCCATTTAGAGAGGTTCTCTCAGAAACCCCCCATAGCTCTAGCGTTTACATTATTACTTAGCTGAAAGCTGGGAGAATCCAGAGAACAGATTCCTAGCATCAGGGTGAAAAAAAGTTAGGAAACCAGATCCCCAAATACCAGATGTTTCTGATACCCAGTTGCTTGAACAGGCAACCTGGGATTCTTGATTTAGAGTATAACCTTCACTTCCACAAAGGAAGTTTTGTATTCAAAATCGATTTTGGAACATTGGGGTGTTGCTGTTCCCATCCCCCTCCCCCTTGTTGTGTCAAGGCAGCAGGAGAAGGATTCAAGGTGATGAGAGTTAAGAAAGGAAGCTTTGTGCCCAGCTGTTAAGACAAGTTAAGACTCACTCTTATTTTTTTATTTTTTTATTATTTTTTTAAAGTGGAGACGTTGAGTGCAAAAGTTCACAACATGCCAGCTCCAGCTTCCCCACCACCAGACATTCCCAAACACAGAAAGTCTCTCTTTTTAGAGTTGTCTGGCCCATAAATTGCAATGTATGTTAATTTGCAAAAACAGACAACCGACTCCCACCTTCCGCAATATTTTGAAACGGGAGAGAATTAGGCAGGGCAATTAAACATTTCTTTCAAAAATAGCCCATCCCTCCTTTGGCAGCTGGGTCCAACTCCAAGCCAGCCCCTTAGCTCCACTGTTTTGGTATTTGAAGTTCCAACAAAGTGAAACTTGTGCCATTACGGGATTTGAAAACAGCCTTAGGCAAACATTTCACAGCCGGAGTGAGGAATGAGAATTAGACATATCCTGGGCTTTCTCCATTCTTTGCTTGTCTACACTAATTGGAGCTGAAACGGGTACTTAAGTTGGTAGCTGCAGGTAGTACCCACATTTTCGAATACTGCATTGGGTATTCAACAGGCCACCTGGGTACCAATTGGGTTCCCAGAAACTCAAGAAATGGGTAGCTTGCCTTACTGATTGTTTTAGTTTCTGTTTACCAATTTGTGTATCAGCACCTAAAACCAAAAAAATGGGATGGAAATTAGAAACAATAGGGAACAGTTGACTTTCTGGGACCAGAAGTCAATCAAAAAATATGTGTTGGACGTAAAAAAATTGTTATGGAAGTAGAAAAATCAGTACCAGAAAGTTGACATTCCAGGACTGAAAGTTGACATTCTGGGACATTTGGTACCCCAATCAGGTCGTAATCAGGTACTGATTGGTACCCAATCTTGTCAGGTCAAATGAAGATCAATGAAGGGAAGCGAAAAAATAGTTAATGAATAAACAAATACATGAATATTGTATTGCCAAGAAAGATGTATCATTCTGGACATCTGCTCACTTGAACAAATATGTGAACCATCTTCATTAGAGCTGAAACAAGTATCCTGCAAAATGAGCAAATCTATTGAATTCAAATGATCTGGCCCAAAAACGAACAAACCACGGAGCAGACACTATCTGTCTGATCTTTGTCCAATTGCCCATTTCCATCTTTATGGGCATTTTTACATGCACCTGATTTATCCTGGACTTCAAAGTCCAGATTCGGCGAATTCTCATGCGGACGTTTAGACACTTCCTCCCCTCCACCCCCGGAAGTCAGCCAGACACCATTATAAACAGTGGAACTCTGAGACTTCTGCATGTTTCGTAAACCAGACTTGTAAGTCCCCAGGAGCAGAGGATTTACAAGTCAGGGTCTATTCAACCGACCAACAGTTTCCACAGATCATGATATCAAATCTCATTCTGGCTTATGCGGGAGAATCAGGTGATTGCCTCCTTACTGGTACCAAGAAAGTAACATCTCTAGAGACAGAAGCTTTGGCACCCATGTGACTAGAACCCAGGGAGTTCCAACATGGGAGTTTGGGAACAACTGAAGCCCCATGTTCACGTAGGCTCTACCTGGCTCAGAATCCTCATTGGCTAACATGGCTCTGCCCCTGATTGGCTGTAGGGCTTTTGTTTCATTTATTTATTTCTACAATTTTATACCCTGCCCCTCCTTAAAAAAACAACTCAGGGTGGCTCACAGTTTTAAACACAAATAAAACAACTGACAACTTAATAAAAATATACAATCTCAGCAGGGGAGCATCATAAAAATTAAACAAAAAACAGAAACAAGAAAATATAAACAAAAAAACTTCCCACCCTAACCCTCAATGCCCCTTCCCTACCTGTCCCCCTCGCCAAAAGTCTGACAGACCAGTCACGTATATATATACTGCCTGGGTCATGGCTAGCCTTTAGTCCTGGGCATCCAAACAGAGACTCAGACTGTTAGCAACAAGGACTTCCTCAACTTGCCCTCCTGGGCTGATTTTCTGGACATGGAACCTACTTATGGGCCTGACCATGCTCCTGGATCTCCTTGTGGACATGATAGCTGTCATAATGAGCTGAGGCTAGCAAGGGATGTTAAGAACAACAAAAAGGAGGTTTCAAGTATGTTAGAAGTAAGAGGAAGAAAAAGGAAGCGGTAGGTCCGCCGCTCGGTGAAGATGGTGAAATGTTAACACGTGACAAAGAGAAGGCCAAAATACTCTACGGGCACCCCTGGAGGCTTGGGGCACTCCAGGGGTGCCTGTGGAGGCATGGCTGGCCGTCTGAGACCCAGCAGCAGCAGCAGAGGCTGGGCGTTGCAGGCTGCCAGGCATCAGTGGAGCAGCAGCAGCAGCAGCAGAGGCCCGGCCAGGGCTTGGTGGCTGGCACCCCTACTTGGCTGGGTATTGCAGATTGGCTGGCATCAGTGGAGCAGAGGCCCGGCCAGGGCTTGGTGGCTGGCACCCCTACTTGGCCAGGCATTTGAGACTGGCATTGAACTTGACAGATCTCAAGAAGCTCTACTGCAAATTGGGAAAGCCTTGCCCGGTGGTGAATCTTATGGACATCCAGCACCCGCCCACCAGAGCACTCATCCGAGCTATGCCCGTCTACAAGAGGGAGGAGCAAATGGCTGATGTGCACTACCAGCAGCAGCAGCAGACATTGAATTGCCAGGGCACAGTAACTGTGGCTGGCACCCCTACTTGGCTGGGCATTGCAGGCTGGCTAGCATCAGTGAAGCATTGGCAGACAGTGAAGTGGAATGACAGCCCTGCCTGCCTGGAACGTAGGCCCCAGAACCCTGATGGTGGGTCCTGGAGCTGGAGTGGCTGGCTTTTTCTTGATGCGGTGAAATGACGACTCCCTGTGAGTGGAATGACGGCCCCAGAACCCTGACAGTGGGTCCTGGGAGCTTCTGGATGACGTGGATGAACAGCCCTCCCTGCCTGGAATGTAGGCCCCAGAACCCTGATGGTGGGTCCTGGGACTGGAGTGGCAGTTTATGGATGAAGTGGAACAACAGCCTTCCCTGCCTGGAATGTAGGCTGGCTGGCATCGGTGGAGCATTGGCAGACAGTGAAGTGGAACGACAGCCCTCCCTGCCTGGAACGTAGGCCCCATAACCCTGATGGTGGGTCCTGGGGCTGGAGTGGCTGGCTGTTTCTTGATGTCATGGAATGATAGCTCCCCATGAGCGGAATGATGGCCCCAGAACCCTGATGGTTGGTCCTGGGGTTGGAGTGACAGCTTCTGGATGATGTGGATGGACAGCCCTCCCTGCCTTTAATGTAGGCCCCAGAACCCTGAGGGTGGGCTCTGGGGATGGAGTGGCTGCTTCTTGATTATGTGGAATGACAGCTCCCCGTAAGTGGAATGACGACCTCAGAACCCTGATGGTGGGTCCTGGGGTTGGAGTGGCTGTTTCTTGATGCCATGGAATGATAGCTCCCTGTGAGCAGAATGACAGTCCCAGAACCCTGATGGTGGGTCCTGGGGCTGGAGTGACAGCTTCTGGATGACGTGGATGGACAGTCCTCCCTGCCTGTAACGTAGGCCCCAGAACTCTGAAGGTGGGACCTGGGGTTGGAGTGGCTGCTTCTTGATGCCAGGTATAACACCTAAATCTATCGAATCTGATCTAAATAAATGGAACTATTGAGGTAAATGTGTGGAAATGGGTGAAATAGGAGGAGGATGGCAATGGACTGGGAGGAACACAAACTTCTGGGAGAGGAAGTGTTCTGAAAACGCTTGCTGAGAGGATCAGTGACTAGCACAGAATGATTTGGGAGGGCAATGACTTTTGTTACTTGCTGCACCCGCCTTACCACTAGCCGCATTGGGTCTGTGCAGCCTAGCCTGTGGCCAATTGCAGACTGCCAAGCCAGTGGTCTGAGGAAAAAAGGGATGGTGATTGGGCAGGCTGGCTGCTAGTCCAAGCCTCTCCACCGGACCTGCCAGCCAGGTTTTTCCCCGCCCGAAATAATCCGAATGCGACTGAACTGTTCGGGGGGGTTGGCGTTCGGTTCGGCCATCTGAACTGGGTGAGTTCAGGCCGAACCCCGAACTTCCAAACTGCATTCGCACATCCCTAGTGAAAACAGCCTAAATGAGTTCAAGTTTTCAGGGCCAGGTGAATTACATCCTAGGTACTAAAGGAACTTTTGAATGTACTCTCAGAACCACTGTCTATCACCTTTGAGAACTCTTGGAGAATGGGTGAGGTGTCAGAAGACTGCAGATGGACAAATGTTTTCCTTATCTTCAAAAAGAGGGAAAAGGAGAATCCAGGAAACTATAGACCAGTCAGCCTGACATTGATACCTGGAAAAACACTAGAACAGATTATAAAGCAGTCAATTTTGTAAGCAGCGAGAAAAACAATACAGTGATTATTAGAAGCCAGCATGGATTTATAAAGAACAAATCCATTTTTACACGGATGCCACCCACCCCCACTCAGTGTTCGAGCGGGTGTTGGGGGGGGGGCGTCCATGTAAACAGCCAGCGATGGGTGGGGGAATGGGTGTGCTCTGGGTGTGCGCCCATGTAAACACAGGGGATGTTTGTGTACATACGCGCTCCTGATGCACACCCACCTACACCCATCACTCACCCATCTCCACCCACAGCGCCCTGCAGAAAACCGGAGGAGGTCCTGTGGGTGGAGGATGGGTGGAGGTGTGTGTGTGTGTCCATGTAAATGGCCACACACCCATCCCCCCCCACCCACCTCCGTCCATATAAAAAAGGCCTAAGTCATGCCAGACTAATCTTATCTCCTTCTTTGATCAAGTTCCTATTTTTGTGGCTCATGGGAAAGCCATGAAAGTAATATATCTTGATTCAGCAAAGCATTTGACAAAGTTCCCCATGATATCCTTGTTGACAAGCTGGTAAAATGCAGGTTAGATGATAATACCATTAGGTGGATTTAACGCTGGTTAAAGAACCATACTCAAAGAGCGCTCATCAATGGGCATTTTTACACACACCTTAAAGTGCTGGTCTTTCAGTCTTCTGGGTTTACAAGTCCACAAGTAAGTTGCAGATGCACTCTTCACACAAACACTGCCCTGAGGCAGTTCATGGATACATTCTTCACACACACACTGCCCTGAGGCAGCCTAAAGTAGCCGCAGCTGTGGATGTGAGGGCCTGCCATGGAAACCAAGTGGTCACAGCTGCCTGGAGCAAAGCAGTTTATCAGGAGAACTTTTACACACAAACGTTCTGGGAGTTTTATGCAGAAGTTCAAAGAGCCGGATGTTTAAGATCTGGGCGAGTGATTTAGACACACAGAAAGTTCAGGATGTAACAGCAAACATGCAGGAGAAATGTGTGTGTAAAAACACCCAATGGCTCCTCATCAATCTACTACTGCTGCTACTTATCATTTCTATAGACCTACTAGGCACATGCAGTGCTTTACAGTCACAGATTTTTGAAGACAAGTCCCTGCCCAGTGGGCTTACAATCTAATATGGACATGGGTGAGAGAATACAGGGACAGACATATGCATATTCCTGGGAGGGAGGTGTCGAGTGGGGTGCTGCAGGGCTCTGTCCTGGACGTGGTACTGTTCAAAATCTTTATAAATGACCTGGAAGAGGGAGTAGAGGGAATGCTTATTAAATTTGCAGATGACACAAAACTGGGAGGGATAGCCAACACTTAGAAGACAGGGGGGAGAAAATGATCAAAATGAAAATGATCTTGATAAGTTGGAAAACTGGGCTGAAACTAACAAAATGAAGTTCAACAGAGATAAATGTAAAGTTCTGCATTTAGGTAAGAAAAATCAAATGTACAAATACAGGCCGGGGGATCCCTGGCTCGGCATCAGGATTTGTGAAAAGGATCTGGGGGTTGTAGTTGATCACAAACAGAACACGAGTCAGCAGCGCGATGCAGCTGCTAAAAAGGCTAATGCAATTTTAGACTGCGTTAATAGAAGCATCATTTCTAAGTCACAAGAAGTCATAGTTTCACTCTATTCTGCGCTGGTCAGACCTCATTCTGGGCACCACATTTTGAGGATGACATGGACAAACTGGAACGGGTTCAGAGGAGAGCAACAAAGATTGCCAGGGGTCTGGAAACCAAGTCCTATGAGAAAAAGGTGAAGCAGCTGGGTATGTTTAGCTTTGGGAAGAGAAGTCTAAAGGGAGACACAATAGCAGTCTTCCACTAATTGAAGGGCCGTCACGGAGAGAATGGCAAAGATTTGTTCTCTTTTGCCCGTGAAGTCAAAACTAGAAATAATGGGCTCAAATTACATGAACGCAGATTTTGGTTAAAAAATAAACAATAGGAAGAACGGCCTAATGGTAAGAGCCAGGGGTGGGAATTCCCGTTCTCCTGAGATCCGATATTGCTGGTATTTGGGTGTATCGGCTTAATCCGATAAATCCGATATTTACCTTTACCGGCATACTGGATTTTTAACATTGGCCGCGGTACCGGATTTTTTACATTGCGGCCACTGAAGTCAATAGTCGCAATGTAAAAAGTCCGGTACCACGGCCAATGTTAAAAATCCGGTATGCCGATACCAGTAAATCTGGTAACTGGGAGATCCGATACCGGTACATCCGGTATCCGGTATTCTCCCTGGTGTCCCACCCCTAGTAAAAGCTGTTCAATAATGGAACAAATTGCCTAAGAAGGTGGTGGAACAAATTGCCTAAGAAGGTGGTGGGCTCTCCTTCATGGGATTTTTCAAACAGAGGCTGGACGGCCATCTGTCGGGGATGCTGTCGCTGCAGATTTCCTGCACTGACCAGGGGGTTGGACTAGATGACCTTTGAGGTCGCCTTCCAACTCTAAGAGTCCACGTGATTCATCTCTCAGATTATAAAGCTCTCCCTGGCAGCAGAGAGATTGAACAGGGCATGAATGGAGTAGAGATCCTCAGACCACTTTCACACCTGCCCCCCGTGCAACATATCTTGGTTGCGGAAGGGAATGCACAAGCCATAATATGTGTGGGGTGCAGCTGGTCCCACGAGGCTTTGCCGGCAAAAACATTCAGAGATACAGCGCAGGAAATCCAGCTCTGTATATCTGCGTGTGTTTGTCAGTAAAGCCACGTTGGGGGGGGGGGCGCAGTTTCAGACCGGCCACACCCTGCGCATATTCTGACTTGTGCATTCCCTCCCACAGCCAAAATATGATCCAGGGGGTGTGGGGGAGGTGTGAAAGCGGTCTCAGATTCAGCTAAGAGAAGGTCAGTGGTGATTTTAGTTATGGCAGTCTCAGTCGAGTGGAGGGGGCAGAAGCCCGATTGAAGCGGGTCAAAGGAGGAATTGGAAGAGAGAAAATCAAGACAGCACATGTAGACACCTCATTTCTAAAAGCCTCCCAGCTGATAATGGCCAAGGGGAAGGGCTCAGGACAGGGGCGGTGCGCATTGCAGGGCACCAGGGGTATTGCCCTTCCTGGCCTGATCCCCCTCCACACATTCTTCATGCTTTTAAAGAGAAAGAAAGAAAGGAAAACACTCAATGAGTCCCAAAGGCACCGAGGAGGGGGGCTGGAAGGGGGAGCCAGCAAGCCACTCCAGACTTTCTCCAAGTCCTCCAGTTCAGCAATCGACTGAGTGCTCAGGGTTGTTGTTGTTGTTGTTGTGCCTTCCTGGACACATGTGCAGGCAAGAGCTGAGGGGGTGGGGGGCCAGTGCCTCCTGCTGAGTCTGCTCTAAGGAGTCCCTTAAGGTACAAACTTAACAAAAGTGATTTGGGCAACTGGGCTTAGAGCCCATGCTGCCTCAATGGGGAAAAGCACTTTGTTTTTCTCATCAGTGGGGGCAGTGTTCCACACAGCCCCATGGGCTGGTGTGCAAGACATTGTCTGGACTGGACACTCAAACGCCCAGGCAGTGTGTGCTTGTGCACAGCTGCTACTGTTGCTGAGGGCTCAGGCTGCCTGCCTGTACCCCACCCCCTAGGGTGGGGTTAAAAGAGAGCTCTACTCATTTAGAATGCTGGTGATCTACACCATTTTGGTGGAGAGAGAGTGCTGGATGGCCTAGCTTGTTTGTGGCTTTGTTACCCCATGCTGCTGCTGGACCTGCATCAGACACATCCCCATTGGTGAGTTAATTATTTTTAGTTATTTTGCTGGGTAACACTGGTGAAAAAGAGGCCTGGGGGGTTGCTGGGAGTGGGCAAGAGAATGGGGCTGCTGGGGGCTGCATGAGGGGGGGAGAGAATGAGGCTGCTGGAGGCTGCGTGAGGGGAGGGAGAGAATGGGGCTTCTTGGGGGGAGGAAAATGGGGCTTCTGCAGGCTGCATGAGGGGGGAGAGAATGGGGCTGCTGGGAGGGAGAGAATGGGGCTTCTGGGGGCTGCTGAGGGAGAGAATGGGGCTTCTGGGGGCTGCTGGGGGGGAGAGAATGGGACTTCTGGGAGACTGAAAATGGGGCTGGGGGTTAAGGGGGATGCTGGGTAAAATGGGGCTTCAACAGAGCTGTAACAGTGAAGCATGTTTTGGAGGACAAGTGGAATTCCTCGCTGCTGCTTTTGTGGTGTGCTAAGACTTATATAGTTCAGTTGGTTTAAGATATGGTTTGCTTTTGCTTGTTCTGTTTGTGTTTCCATGTGCACTGCTAGTTTTCCCCCACTCCTCTCCCAAACCCCTCAAGCATGTGCAAAGGCTGTTGCCATTTTCTGGTGCCCCCACTGGCCATGGTTACTTTTGGTTAAAATTGGTCTCTTTCTTGACTGTTTTTGATGTAAACTGTCTGCTTTCTGTTTTACAGGTGGGGGACCTAGGGGCTTGGATGGAAGGGTTTCTAATCTTTGCTGAAATGTTCCTTGCATTTTAAAATGGCCCCGCCCTTTGCAGTTCGGTGGGATGTTGTGGCAGGCTTTTTCACCTGCCCCACCTGCCACCTTGCATGAATGCTCCGCGTTTAGCTTCAGCAGAAACTACCTCTTACATTGCAACAGAGCTGTGTAGCATGTTTTGGGGGACAAGTGGAAATCCCCACTGCTGCTTTTATCGTGTGCTAAGGACTGCACATAACATTGTTGCCTTAAGATGGTTTGCTTTGCTTGCTCTCTGTTTGCATGATACATTGCTGCTTTCCTTCTCCCCTCCCAAGCATGAGTATAGAGGTTATTTTGTAAATGTGTGGGTCTACTGGTCATGGCTACTCTTTTTAAAAAAGCCACTGGTTGTGGCTACTCACTGCTTCACTGCTGCTCCCTGCTGGAAAGGATTTTCTGGCCTCTCTGCTTGTGACTGTGATTTTGAGCATCTTGCCTGGGATTTTTGTTGAGAAACAGAAATGCATTGTTTAAATTTTGGCAGGGCTGGTTTGGTGGCAACAGAGGCCTGTAACTGGCCAAACTTTTTTTAAAAGGCCTGTGTACTTGGACAGGCATTCAGCTGACAGGAATATGGTGTAGGTACTGGGGATGCTGGTCTTGATGGGCCTGGTTTGGTGGCAATGTAGCCCTGAAACTGGCCAAACTTTTTTAAAACACCTGTTTGCTTGAACAGGCATTTTGGCTGTTGGAGATAGGATGTAGCTACTAGGGATGCTGGTCTGGATAGGCCTGGTTTGGTGGCAATGCAGCCCTGAAACTGGTCAAACTTCTTTAAAAAGGCCTGTTTTCTTGGATAGGCATTTGGCTTCTGGGGATCCAGTGCTGGTACTGGGGGTGCTGGTTTGGATGGGGAGTGTTTGGTTGCTATACAGGCCTGAAACTGCTCTCCTTGTGAACAGAGGAGAAAGTAGGTAGGAGCATGGCAGAAGAGAAGGCTGCAGACAACAAGGAGACCCCTTTCCCCTGTCCGCCACTGAACCCATCTCTTCCCCTTACTCTTCTCGTGCACCAAAACAATACCCTTCCTTTCCCTCCTACTTCTCCTCTGTTGTCCTCTTCCCTTTCATTATCTTCTGAGAAGAGAATAAAAAGGATGCCATGAAAATCAAGGGTTCAGGCTAAAGCTAGGTGATGGCAATGTAATCTATTTTTGTAACCTGCTATGGTTAATTTGGACCCAGTGGGAAAGAGAGGGTGGATGGGACCCCAGTAAGAGGGCTCTCAATCCCCCAGTGGGAGTGCTTCACACAGCGGCAAGGAGTTCCCAGTGTTAACTAATGTAATGTCCATCCAATATTAACCCTGGTAACACCTTGTTGTTGGGTTAAGCCACGCCACTGGACTACTGCTGCCCCTGGCTCCACCCCTAGGCTCGCCAGTGGCTTCCTCCTGTCCCACCCCCTGTTCCCACTGCACTAGAGGAGGGAAGGTGCAGCTCCCTCGAACAGCCCAATGACACTGGGAGAAGGGTGTTTGGGTGACTTCAACTAAAGCGTCATCCAGCCAGGCACAGGAGGAAGGGCAGCATGGTCATATGGTAGGAGCTCTGCCCCTTGGTTGTTGACACTTTCTGGAGGGCCCACGCCCAGTCCTGGGAGAAGGGCTGAAGAGAGAGCAGGTGTTTTCATTCCATTGGGAAATACCGACCTTTCAGGAGTGCTTTTGTCCCTTCGTCGGTATTTCCTACTTCTGTGCTTCTTGTCCCGTTGGTGTCTGTGCATACAATTTCCCGTAATTTTTGGTAATATACAGTAATTTATGGTATTACCAGTAATACCGGAAATTACCAAAAAAGTACCAGCAATACCAGAAATTACTGAAGTGACAGAAAATAACAGACTATTGTGGGAAATGTCAGCTAGTGCAGAATGCGGCAGCTCGTCTCCTTATGGGGTCAGGTCACCATGATCAGATTACACTGGTGCTCCGGGCTCTGCACTGGCTGCCTATAGTCTTCCAGGTCTAAGTCAAGGTGTTGGTGTTGACCTATAAAACTCTACACAGCCTTGGCCTGACTTACCTGCGGGATCGCCTCACTCCCCGTGCTCAGAAGCGACCCTTGCTGTCAGCCAGGAGCTCCCTTCTCAAGGTCACCCATGTGGTCCGGGGGGGCCACTACAGAGAGGAAATTTTTGGTGGCAACACCTAGGCTATGGAACTCCCTCCCAGCAGAGGCCCGGATGGCCCTGACCTCCCTTCCTTTCGGCATATTTATTTATATTTTATTTATTTACTAGATTTTTACCCCGCCCCTCCTAAAAACAGCTCGGGGCAGCTTCCAACAATAAAATAGTACATATAAATGTATATAAAACAATTTAAAATGCAATTCAAAGTATTGAAACAGGGCCCGGGAACTCACTAACAATAAATAGAGTAGGGGAGATAAAACCCTCTAACCCACCCTCCCCTCTTCCCCAAAGGCCTGGGCGAACAGCCAGGTTTTACAACTTCGCCAGAATGTCAACAGGCTTGGGGGCCAGGCGAGCTTCCTCCGGAAGGGAGTTCCAAAGGCTTGGCCTGCCCCCGAGAATGCCCTCTCCATTGTGGCCCCCCGCTTAATGCAGGGGACCTCCAGGAAGGCACCCCCGGCAGACCGAAGGAGCCGCTCTGGGGCACGGAGGGCGAGGCGGTCCCTGAGGTACGAGGGGCCCAGACAGTGAAGGGCCTTGTAGATCAACACCAAAACCGTGAACCTAGCTCGGCACGCTATTGGCAACCAGTGCAGAGTCCTGAGCACAGGTGTTATGTGCTCCCGTCTACCCGTCCCCGAAAGGAGGCGGGCCGCCACATTCTGCACTAGCTGCAGCCTCCGAACCAGGAACAAGGGAAGCCCCACGTAGAGTAAGGCCTGGCTGTTCCGCCAGGTGTTTGGTGGGGGAGATGGGGTGTAGGGTGGGGGTGGGCAGTATTGTTTTACTGCCTTCTCTCTTAATGTGGTTTTTTTGTTTGTTTTGTATGTTTTTATTTATTTTATTATGTAAGCCGCCCCGAGCTGCCTGGGGCAGGAGGGGTGGGGTAAGAAAACAGTTTAATAAATAAATAAATAAATAAATAAAATAATAAAATAAAAATTATTTTCTCAAGAAACGTGAGATCTCGATGCAGCTCTAGTCATGACCCCATGACCCCTGCTCAAGGCTGGACCTAGAAGGACCACACTCAGCAAGGAGGAAGAAGAAGATGAGTGTGTGCGATAAGAGGGGGAAGACTCTGAGGCATCTGCTTGAGGCTAGGGGCAGGCTGTATTCTAAAGTGAAATTGAACACCTAGGTCAATCAAACTAGTTTCTTTCTTTCAGGAGACGCCAGCAGTTGTGCTTAGCACCAAAACAAATTAATTTAGCAAAAAGCCATGACTTAATTTGCTTGTTTGTTTGTTTAAAAAAATCAAACTAACTAACTACCTTTTTAAATGGACCACAGTGGGGCAGGGGGAGGGATGGGTGTGTGCTGCAGTGCGGGGGCGGCGCATGTGGGATGGTTACACTGAGCACACCCGTCTCCACCCATCTACATGCACAGAGAAACCACCATTTTCACTGGTTGCTCTGTGCATGGGAGATGGGTGACATGGGAGTTACGCGGGAGCGTGCGCGCACACACACACACACAACCATCGGCTGTGGTGTTTTCACGGGACTCCCCTACGCATGCCCATGCAGGCACCCATGTTTCAACAAACGAACGAACGAATGAATTGCCAGGGCCCAGAAGTCACTCCTCCCACCCCAGGGAGGAGTAGGAGTTCAGGGAGCATCAGTGCAGGGAAACGAATCCTAATCTCCAGCTAGCGATCCAACCTCTTGTCAAACCTGCCTCTCTACATCGCAAAAGCAGGAGTCCTCGTGTTTTAATCTATACCTCGAGGGTTGGGAAGGGAAGTCATTAATGAAGGATCAATGAACCATCCATATTTTTTTCTGGTTCTCGTTTCCAACGTTGAAATGGCTGGTATTGGCCATTTCCTGGTCTTTCCCACTTTGGGGGGGGGAGGACACTCCTACTGAGACCATGTCCCGGGGCTCTTCCAATCCCCACCCCTTCTATTCAATTGCTGTTTCTGAGCCCTGGCAAGCCCCCCCCCCCCACTCTCTCCCCAAATTAAACCACACTGCCCATTAGAGATGTACACCAGGCGCCCATGCTGCTTTTGGTTTTGTTTTTGTTTTTCATTTTCGTTATTTAAATGTCATTTTCATTTTCATAAATATCAAATTTTCATTTTCATTTTCGTTTCCCATTGGTTTCAATTGAAAACACATTTTCAGCTGTAACGTTTTTGTTTTTTTATTATATGTAGATGACACTTTGAGGGATTGTACCTCCAATGGAAGGCATTATGTGTACCAAATTCCAAAACGATTAGATAAAGGAATCCAATTTTACAAGCAGTTGAATTATATTATTTTGCAAAAATCTTTATATACATTCTTAGCTGTAACTTCTTTGCCTCACATTTAATGTAGAAGAAACTTGGCAGGTTTACACCCCTTCACATATGTATTAGGGAGCCCCCCGCGTCCTTTTACTCTATGTGCTGCACCTGCCTGTTTGTTCATTGTCTGGGAGGGAGGTAGCGGGCGCTTGTTCCCGATTGCAAGAGAGACCCCCGCCAGGTGCCACCGTGAGCCCCTCCTGATTAGGCTCAGAAGCAGCTGGGACTGGGGAGGAGCCTCGCCGCTGGAGAACTTAAGATCTACTGCGCTGCCCGGCGGTGCTGGAGGCGCACGCTGGGGCAGCACACCTAAGGGCTGCACACGCAAAAGCGCCGGCCGAGCATGGGGCTGTGGCTTTGGTTATTGAATTTGCTGGAGGGTGGTTTAGTGTTGTCCGTGGCGTGGGTTGGAAATTTCTCCTTGGGTTCCTTCTATCTCTTCCCGCTTGAGTTGCAAAATTCCCAGGAAGGTTAAGAAGGTGGAGGCGATGTCTAGGGTTCGGGCTAGACAACGTCAACTTACTGACTGTTTTGCCACGGCATCTGCTTCCCCTGGGATTAGGCGGGGAGGCCACCCGCAATCTCCCTTGTGCTCTCCTCCGGAGGGTCCCGACACAGGTCGGGATTCCTTGGGTGCCTGTAGGGGTACCCCGCCCCCCCTCTTGTTGCAGGGTTTAACAGTCTCAGAGGAAGGATCTCCCTGTATTGAGTCTGATCCTTCTATTTTACCCATACCGGCACCCCAGGACTCTTCGTTGCTAACGTGCACCTTGGCATTTAGGCAACAGGGAGAAAGATGGCAAGCCATGGCTGCCAAAGCTCGGGGGTCTTCCCAGATAATTGGGGGTCCTTGGGCCCCATTTACTGAGGACAGAATCAGTTCCCCTCAAGTTCAGATCGAGGAGATAGAGTCCCAGCCACTAGTCAAGCAAGTACCGGAAGGGGTTAAACCTCCCCCGAGTTCACGGATAGCTGGACAAGGGGATCAGGAGTTGACTGTTGTTCCTGCCGAGCCTTTACCTCCTTCTTTAAGTCAGGCTGGGGAGCCTGGGAGGGTACTGAAGTCACACAAGCGATCTAATGTAGGAACGAGGGGATCTTTAGAAATGTCCTCCGGTCTGCCAACCACTCTAAGAGCAACTGCTTCAGGGACTCAAGAGGTTTATCCCTCTTGTTACCCCCAGCAGCCAGAGGAGGTGGTGCCCCTCTTTAGAGGATGTTTAGGGAAAGGGGAATCTTTTAGATTCTTGGTGCTAACTTAAAAACTACTGCCCACGAAATCCAGGGGATTCAGGCCCAGGTCCAAGGTTGTTCCCAATAGGTAGAAACTTTTATGGCACGAATTATGGGGCTTGATATCAAACTCCAGGCCATGCAGCAGAAGATGACTAGGATTTGGGACTGTGTAAATGACCTTAGAGGGAGTAAGACGGGCCCGGTCTCAGAAAGCGGATCGGCAGTGCCAAACAACTTTTTTGCATCGTTTTGTCTACCCTAAGCCCTTAATCCCGAAGACTGTAGAAGACCAGGAGCTTATTTCTATACCTAATGCCCTGGTCTTCACAGTCTATCCTTTGTCATCTGGAATATTCCCTCCTTGGGATTCCAAATTTTGGATAGCCCACCATGTCTCCCACATTTTGGGCTGTTCTTTTGTGCCTTCACATATAATTTGTTTCTTTTATTTGCCAGTAAGGGGCAATGTAGTACGGATAGTTATCTATTTCTGTTCATCTGTTATTGTTGAAAGGCTTTTGTCCAATGCTGCTTCCTTTTGTCATTGGGGTGTTTACGTGGCTAATATCTAAGCCAAGAGGGGAATTGGCCCATTGTTGCCATGGGTTTTGTCGAATGTTGCGGCTCCGTGTGAAGGAAATCTCAACTTGAACTCGCCATCTAGGAGGAAATCAGGTACCTCTTTGGATGCTGTAAATGTCGTTAGACCCAAAGATTTGGTGCAGACTGAATCTCCTGTTATGACATCTGACTCAGTTTTGCCTGGTGGGACTACCACTATTGTTGTTTCGCCCTTACCCAAGCTGGCTCATTTCCCCAGGGCCTCTGTTCCTCTGGATAGTACTGGCATGTCCCCTTCCTTGGAGACAGGCTTTCAGGTGCCATTAAGGCCCCAAGCTGCCAGTTCCCCTTTAGCTCAGGCTCCTGCAGTATGTTCACCCTCCAATGTTCCTCTGTCTGTATTGCAGATGCCCCAGCTTCAATGCCCTTTCGTGCTAAGTCCTGGTTTGGTTAATTATGGTTCTTCTACAATAAAGCCAGGATTTCCTTCTGTGGGGGGCTCAATTTTTGAGGAGCTTATGGCTGTAGATGGTACATGTAGATCTTTTGTCCAAGGTTCTATGGGTTAATAATAATTGGTTACTTTTATTGCTGTATGCGACAATTTTAGATTAATATGTCATGCTGTTTTTAGGTTTAGTTTTAATTAATTGGAATTATAGATTTTATTGGTAAGGCCCTAGTAGATGCCCATTTTGGGTTGATATACAGGCGTATAGTCATGTTATATAGGTTGTATGTTGTTTGTTTGAGCAATGGCCTATGGCTACGCCGAAATAAATCTATCTGTCTATCATATGTATTATTTCTGCCAACTTTCAGAAGGATTGAATAAAGGGTTCTGTTGGTATAAGCAATTAACACATTAATCTATGTCTGACTGTATAATCTTTGTAATCCATCCAGTGCACATGAAATTTGTCAGGGATCTATATCACACTTTCACAATCATCTCAGCCAAATATCAGAAATATGTGATAAAAATTCCCAATTCTATATGCCTGCACAACACATGCAGAGAAAGAGCCTATGCCAGGGATTCTCTTAAGTGTCATTGCCGTATAAGATATTATTGTGATGCCAATTGGCCAGCAGAAATGTCAACCAAATACCTTAATTCTGTGTTGTGACTATCCCAACATCTCTCCTCCACTTGTTACTGGGAAGTCATAAGCATCTGTTTAGGAAAAAGCCAATAGAGATTCTCGTATGTCCTCTGTCACAGTGCTTCAGGATGCGATTGTGATGATAACTGACCAGCCTGGATGTGTAAACCATATCTCCTGATTCCTGGGATGCTACTCCCAAAGTCCCAGTTATATCCCTTCTATGCCCGCCTCAAAGCCACTACTGATTGGTCCTGTTAAGCTGGAAGCATGCAGTAATTGGTCAGTGAATGTGTCTGTCAGTCCTTTGGGTTGCTCCATATCCTCCCTCCTACATCCTCCCTCCCCCTGCCATGCCAGGTGCCTGCCTTTGACTGGCCCTGCATGTGCTGCTATTTATCTGAATAATGGTCTTCAAGGGGACATCAATTGCTTATAAAATTGGGTCCCTTTATCAAATTGCCCTGTAGTTTGGAAGAGATGACAGGGAAGGTATATGATACATTCCTGCCAAATGTCATGTAAACAGAATGGAACATAAAAATGGTACAGCTGGAAATGTATTTTCAAGTTAATGTCTTATACCATGAGGACTCTTAATCCAACCTTTCTGAAAATTGTCTGAAGTGTTAAGATTTATGGAGGGACATAATATTCCCAGGTTTTATGCAAATTGGATGGAAGATAAAGAAGTTGCAGCAATTAATGTGTATGGAGATTTTCTTAAAATCACAACATTCAATTGCTTCTAAAATTAGGTCTCTTTATCTAATTGTTTCAAAAATTGGTACACATAGTGCCCTCAATTGGGGTTACAATCTTCCCTAGTTTTAGCAGAATTGAATAAGAAACAAAAATGTTATAGTCAGAAATATGTTTTTCAGTATTTTCCCTTTATTTCAAAAACAAAATGATGTTTTCATTTCTATTTTTGTTATTATTATTTATCATTTTTGTTATTGCAACAGCAATAACAAACATGTCAAATTTTGTTATTATTATTGTAATAACGAAAATGACATGCACACCCCTATTAGCCCAGAAAGTGATGGTGACAATATTGCATGAAGAACCACATCTAGTTAAGTCGGTGACCCATGCAAAATGAAAGTGTGGGACCTCTCCTAGCCTAGGGATAATTGATGGGCACACGCCAATTCACACATTAGAAAAAGAAAAACATTCCCATCATTCATTTGCGAGGTTCAGATAAATGTTACATCACCTTCAAGAGCTGGGACTCTGCAGGCCGATATACTATATTATGCATATGTAGTGATTTCTCTTTGCTTCTGAGGCCCCATATGTTGCTCCTCCCTCCCCTCTGAATTACCATATTCAATTCCCACTGAATAGAATAATCGAATCTTAGAGCTTGGAGGTACATCAGAGGTCATCTAGTCCAACCCCCTGCTCAGTGCAGGAAATCCACAGTGACAGCTTCCCTGACAGATGGCCGTCCAGCCTCTGTGTAAAAAAACCCCTGTGAAGGAGAGTTCACCACGTCCCTCTGTTCCGCTGTCAAACCGCTCTTACTGTTAGGAAGTTCTTCCTAGTGTTTAACCAAAATCTGCTTCCTTGTCATTTGAGCTCATTGGTTCTAGTCGTGCCCTCAGGAGCAACAGAGAACAAGTCTGCTCCATCTTCTGTGTGACGGCCCTTCAGATAGTTGAAGACGGCGATCCTGTCTCCCCTTAGTCTTCTCTTCTCCGGGCTAAACACACCCAGCTCCTTCAACCTTTCCTCAAAGACTTGGTTTCCAGACCCCTGACCTTCTTTGTCTCTCTCCTCTTAACCCGTTTCAGTTTGTCAATGTCCTTCTTAAAATGCGGTTTCCAGAACTGGACACTGGGCGCCAGGCGAGGTCTGACCAGCGCAGAACAGAGTGAAACTATTACTTCTCGTGACCTGGATGCTATGCTTCAGTTAATGCAGCCTGAAATTGCATTAGCCTTTTTAGCAGCTGCATCGCACTTCTGACTCATGCTCAGCTTGTGATCAACTACAACCCCAAGATCCTTTTTTCACATGTCCTGCTGCCAAGCCAGATATCCCACATCCTAGACTGGTGCATTTGACGTTTCCCACCTAAATGCAGAACTTTACATTGATCTCTGTTGGATTTCATTTTGTTAGTTTTGGCCCAGCTTTCCATCCCGTCAAGATCATTTTGAATCTTGTTTCTGTCTTCTATGGTGTTAGCTAATCCTCCCAGTTTTGTTTCATCTGCAAATTTGATAGCCCTCCCCTCTACTCCTTCGTCCAAGTCATTCATAAAGATGTTGAACAGTACATGGCCCCACCATAGCCTGACTCTCTGCCCTCTGAGGGGATGAGGCTGATATTTTACATCTTTGCTTCTCAAACCCATGTTTTCATTTCAAGATTATTTGCAGATTCTCTATATTGGGGGGGGGGGGCTCTGGAAGGATCCCCCCACTGTATGGGGGCCCTGTACGATCTGCACTACCCCGAATCCGACCCCAGTTACATCAGTTAACAGATGGCACACAGCGTTACTGACTCCACGCTAGGAAAGCTGGCGATTCCAAATGGAAAATGTCCTGACGGAAAGGAATGCATTTATTTTATTCTAGACTGGTGTTTATAAAATTCCTTTCCTGAGGCTTCTTCGAGGATCTTATTTTTATTTTATTTTAAAAATAGAAAAGAGGAATGGGTTTATTTTTTATTTTTTTTCAATGTGTGTCTTGGAAATGACGTTTGAAATGCCTGGAAGCAAAATGTAAAGGCTTCATTGCTCGAAGAGGGGTAAGCAATTCTGGCCCTTCCTTGAATGGAGGTCACTCCTTGGACATGCCACCCATATGTATATACTTACAAGAGTGGTATTATTCTGCTACCTTTTCTATGAGCATCACCTCGAAGGTGGACAAAGGGGAGACCTCCCCTAATATTTTGGGAGCATGGGGAAAAAATGCCCCATCATTTGGGTGGTTGCTGTTGGAAAAACTAAAGCTGAAATTTGGTTCCTGAACCAAACTGAAATTGGTCCCTGATTTGGTACCTGCTGGTTATCAGCTGCTGAGGACTGTTCGAGTGCCCGAAATATTGACAACTGGTATATACTGAAATCCTGATTCCCCCCCTGCAAAAAAATCCCAAAATTCAGGATGAGATCTGGGACAAAACTGGGGTTTCTGTATGCAGATTGTCATGATTTGGGGATTTCCGTATACCGGTTGTTGATATTTCATTATTTCAAGTACCTGATCAAAAGCTGGTTCAGGTACCAAAAAGTAAAATATTATTAATTATTATTATTATGCATTTATATAGCACCAGCAATGTAACGTAGCACTTTACCATTGTAAGAAAGAGACATGGTCCCTTCCCCAGTGGTCTTACAATCTAAGAGATACAAGGGGTGTGTGTGTGCAGAACAAGAGGGGGGAAAACAGAGGAAGAGACAAGGATACATACATGGAGTGGGACTGCAGCTCAGAGATAAGACTGTGGCTCAAGTGGTAGGAGCACATGATTTTCATGTGTAAAGGTTCCACGTTCAATCCCTGACTACTCCAATTCAGGATCTCTCATAGCATGCCTTCATCACCTCGAGGCTGGATTACTGCAACGCGCTCTACGTGGGGCTGCCCGAGAAGCTGGTCCGGAGGCTGCAGCTGGTGCAGAATGCCGCGGCCCGTCTCCTTACAGGAGCTCCAGTCTCTGCACTGGCTGCCTATAAAGCACCAGGCCAGGTTCAAGGTGCTGGTTTTAACCTTTAAAGTCCTTCACGGCCTGGGCCCTGCCTATCTGCGGGACCGCCTCACTCCCCGTGTGCCCATGCAACACCCGAGATCGTCCGTGGGGGCCTTTTTGGAGGTTCCCCGGGCAAGACGGGCGGTCACTAATGTGAGATCTTTTTTGGTGGTCGCCCCCGTGCTGTGGAATTCGCTCCCGGAGGAGACTCGGTTGGCCCCCACCTTCCTGTCATTTCAACGTTTGTGTAAGAACTGGCTGTTCTGCCAGGCTTTTGGTGAAGGGGGGGTTGGGTTTGGGAGGGAGGGTGATTTTTAGGATTTGTTTTAAAATATGTGTTTTTTATTGTTTAATTTTTTGTGTGTGCTGTTCGCCACCCCGACCTGCCTTTGGGCAGGAGGGGCAGGATACAACTTTTAAATAAATAAATAAAATAAAATGCCTCTACTGGGGATCTTGGAGGGGTCTCAGGTAGGACGCCTGTGCTGGTCCCTGCCAGAGACCCTGGAAGAGCTGGATTTGGAGTCAGATTTGAAACCCCTGCTGCCGTGTCAGGTTGTGACAAAAATCGGCTAAGATGGACCATTGGTCTGGCTCAGTTAGGCAGCTCCTTACATGAACTCATGAGGTCTCAGGTGCACGTCCTTGGCTTAGTTACAAATGTGTAGTTACTCATTTAATGTTACACAAGATACGATGATTCAGGATAAGTCAGCAAGCAGGTGAGGGGAAGGAGGAGCCAGGGCAAGCTTGACAGAAGAGGTGGGTTTTGAGGAGGGTTCTGAAGATTCGGAGGGAGGAAACCGAGCAAATGTGTTCAGGGAGGAAGTTCCAGGCATGGGGGGCTGCCAGGGAAAAGGGGAGGATGTGTTTTGAGGAGCCGTGAGCAAGTGAGGGTGGTGACAGATGAGGAATGGAGCTCCCGGATAGGAGCATAGCGGGAAATGAGTGCTGAGAGATGGTGGGAGCAAGGCCACAAAGAGCCTTGTAGGTAAAAACCAGGAGTTTGTGCAGAATGCGTTCAGGAAGAGGGAGCCAGTGGAGAGAGGAGAGGAGCGGCTGTATGTGGTCAAAGCAACGGGCGAGGTAGATGACCCTGGCAGCAGAGTTATGAACAGAAATGAGAGGAGGAAGGTAAGAGCGGGGAAGGCCAATGAGAAGGAGGTTGCAATAGTCAAGATGAGAGATGATGAGAGCATGGACAAAGGTTTTAGCAGAGGAAACAGTGACGAAAAGTGATGTTGCGCAGAGAGAAGCGGCAGAATTTGGCAACAGAATCGATCTGAGGTTTAAAGGAGAGGGAGGAGTCAAAGATGAACCATAGGCTAGGTGCCTGAGGGACTGGCTGGATGCTGACCCCATCAATGAAGAGAGGAAGGAAGAAAGAGAGGAAGGATTAGAGGGGAAGATGGTGAATTCATTTCCAGTTATGTTAAGTTTGAGCTGACGATGAGACATCCAGGCAGAAATGTCCGAGAGGCAGTTAGTGAGGCGAGACTGGATAGAGGGAGAGAGAGAGGGGGGTGAAGAGACAGAGCTGGCTTTCATCAGCAGACAGATGGTACTGGAAGCCATGAGATTCAATGAGTTTGCCTAGGGACAGAGTGTAGAGAGAGAAGAGGGCCAAGGACGGAGCCTTGAGGATCTCCAGCTGAGAGGGGAAGAGAAGTAGAGGAGGCACCAGGAAGAAACACATTGACCAGCAAGAGACACATTGACGGATCGGTCAGAGAGGAAGGAAGAGAATCAGCCGAGGACTAGACCATGGAAACCAAGGCAGTGGAGAGAGCCAAGTAAGAGAGAGTGGTTGACAGTGTCAAAGCAGCAGAGAGATTGGGGAGGACAAGGATGGAGTAGAGGCGGTTGGATTTTGCTAAGAGAAGGTCGTTAATTATTTTTATTTGGTTCGATTCAGGCATCGGATATGTTCATTTATTTATTTATTCATTTATTTCAGTGGTCTTATATCCCACACCCTCCTGCTCACACAGAAGCTTGGGGCAGCTCACAGCCCACAAATACAATATTATATCTATATAATAAAACATAAAATCACATATATAAAATCTTAGTAAAGGCACAGAAATTTTAAAAAAAATTCCTCCTCCCACCCTCACCCATCTCCCTCCCACCCTCACCCGTCTCCCTCACCAAAGGACTCGTGGAAGAGCCAGGTTTTACACTGTCTTTGGAAAGAGGGGCGGTCCGGGGCTAGGCGGAATTCCACAGCCTAGGTGCGGCCACTGAGAACGCCCTCCCTATCGTTGCCAACCGGGAAACCCAGGTGCCCCTGGGTGCCCCCAGATGGCAGCAGGGGCTGCACCAGGGTCTGGGGCATGAGGTGGTCCCACAGGTAGGCAGGGCCCAGGATGTATAGGGCTTTATAGGTCAAAACCAACACCTTGAATCGGGCCCAGAAGACTATAGGTATCCAGTGCAGAGAACAGAGCACTGGTGTAATGTGCTCATGATGACCGGTCCCTGTAAGGAGATGAACTGAGCACTCTGCACCAGCTGCAGCCTCTGAACCATCACCAAGGGTAGCCCCACATAGAGTGTGTTGCAGTAGTCCGGTCTAAGGTGATGAAGGCATGGATGACGGTGGCCACATCGGAGTTGGAGGCATATGGCGGAAGCCGGCACACCAGATGTAACTGGCTAAAGGCACTCCTCACCAGTCACCACCTGGAGATCCAGATGGAGCTGCAGATCGAGGAGCACCCCCATTCTAAGGAACTGAGTAACCAAAGTAGGGTGAACCCCGTCAGTAATGAGGCCACCACTCCTTCAGCTGCACCCACCAGCATCGCCTCCATCTTGTCGGGATTCAGCTTCAGACGGTTCACCCTCATCCAGTCCCACACAGACACCATACACCAGGTAAGCACTGAGACTGTAGGCCCTGGGTCATCTGAAAAGGAGAGGTAGCGTTGTGTACCATCCGCATACTGATGACAACGTACGCCAAACCCGCTCACGACCTCGCCCAGAAGCTGCATGTACACATTGAACAGGAGAGGGACAAAATAGAACCCTGAGGGACTCCACACATGAGGTCCTGGGGAGATGATGAGTACTCCCCAAGCACCACCCACTGAGTTATCCCAGCCAGGAAGGAGCGGAACCATTCAAGAACCACTTTGCCCACCCCAGCATGGTCCCGCAGATGGGCCACCAACATCTTGTGGACAATGGGATCAAATGCTGCCAACAGATCTAATAAAATAACAAAGACGATCTGCCCTGGTCTCACTCATGGTGCAGGTCATTGACCAAGGCCACAAGTGCAGTCTCAATGCCAAACCCAGGGTGAAAGCTGGGCTGTGAGGGATCAAGAAAACTGACACGATCCAGATGCTTTTGAAGCTGTCGCGCCACCACCTGCTCTATAACCTTCCATAAAAAGTAGGGATGGGACTTGGGGCAAAAAAACGGTTACCAGTTTTACCGGTTACCGGTTTCCAAACAATCAGTTTACCGGATTAAACCCGGTATACCGGTAACGTTTTTTTCCCATTGATTTCAATGGGGAACTGTCCCAATTGAAATCAATGAAAAAAAACCCAATACCTCCCCCCTACCCCTCCCAGGCTGCGCGGGTGGAAGGGGGGACACCCCCCACCCACCCACCATGCTCAGCCTGTTTTGTTTTTTTTTAAAAAAAGCTCTAAAAGTCACTGACCAACCAGACCCGGGCTCCGGGCCGCCGCCACTTGCCTAGTGGCAGTCAGCCAGGACTATGGAGGCTGCTCAGGCCGGCAGCTGAGCTCTCCCATACCCCCCACCCCCAGATCGCCTTCTTTACCTGTGGCTGTGTGCGGACTCAGAGTGTGCTCCCTCTGGGTGGCGGCAGCAGCAGCACAGGCCTGGCTGCAGCGCTGGCTTGAGCTCTTCACCAGACCTTCCGGGGAAACCCTGTCCTGGTGAAGCGCTCAAGCCAGCGCTGCAGCCGGGACCACGCTGCCACCGCCACCACCCAAAGGGAGCACACTCCAAGTCCAACTCCACACACAGCCACAGGTAAAGAACGCAATCCGGGGGGGGGGGTAAGGGAGAGCTCAGCTGTTGGCCTGAGCAGCCTCCATAGCCCTGGCTGGCAGGGGGAGGGAAAGTGGGGGGGGTTGTTGTTTTACATTGCGGCCATTGATTTCAATGGCCGCAATGTAAAAAAAAATCCGGTACAGGAACCGGCACCGGTACGGTGAATTATCAGATCTATCCAGTATCCCCAATACTGCCAAATACTGGCAGTATCGGATACCGGTAGATCCGAAATTCCCATCCCTAATAAAAAGGGAAGGTTAGAGACTGGCCGATAGCTGGCAAGGGAGTCAATGTCAAGCAATGTTGTTGTTTTTTTAACAGAGGCCGCACCACTGTCTCTTTAAGGACACCCAGCCAGCACTCTTCCCTCTCTAAGGGAGGCATTGACTACCCCCTCCAGCAACAGCCCTAACGTTTCCCGACTGGCCTTAACCAACCAGGAGGGGCATGGACCTAATTTGCAACAGGTGGCTCTAACAGTCCTCAGGACATCTGCTGCATCAGCAGGCGACACCTCCTGAAACTGATGCCATAAAACAAGGCCAGTCTCTAACCTTTACTTCTAGTGCTCCAATTGTGGTGAATCTGGGCAATTTTATCCACAGAAAAGTTGACAAACATGTCACAGGGAGCACTGGAAGATTCCAGTTCCAGGCAGAGGAAGGCCGGACTGACCAGCCTCTGCACCACCCAGAAAAACTCAACAGGACGTGACTTCACGGATGCTATGAGAGTAGCAAAGAACCTCTTCTTTGCTGCCTGCACAGCCACACCATAGGCTCTTAAACTAACTCTGTGAAGCAACCAGGTAGACCTATTTTTCCTGGTACTCATAAGAACATAAGAAGTGCCATACGGGGTCAGACCAATGGTCCATCTAGCCCAGCATCTTGTCTCCAATAGCGGCCAATCACGGTGGCTGGGAGAAGCACCCAACAGGTCACAATGAGGGATCCATTCCCTGTTGTTTTCCCCCAGCTCCCATCGTGTTCCCTGATCCTGTCTGGCTAATAGCTGCTAATGGACCGATCTTCCAGAAACTTGTCCAAACTTCTTTTAAACTCAGCTCTAGTACTGGCCTTTACCACAGCCTGTGGCAATAGATTCCACAACCCAATTATACGCTGAGTTAAAAATTATTTTCTTTTATTTGTTTTAAACTTGTCACCCATGAGTTTCATGGAGTGTCCCCTAGTTCTAGTGCTAGCTGAGAGGGTCAATAACTGCTCCTTGTTTATTAGTTCCACACCACTCATGACTTTATAGACCTCTATCCTATCTCCTCTCAGTCGTCTCTTTTCCAAACTGAAGAGCCCCAACCTACCAAGCCTCTCCTCGTACGGGAGCCCTTCCATGCCCTGGATCATTTTTGTTGCCCTTCTCTGCACCTTTTCTAGTTCAGCGATGTCTTTTCTTA
>QEPC01011365.1:2562726-2586055 GCA_003113815.1 Sphenodon punctatus
ATTATGACATCCTGAGTTTTATTCTCTATCCCCTTCTGAATAATTCCTAACTTTCGGTTTGTTTTTTTGACTGCTGCTGCGCACTGGCTGTGGATTTCATTGTCTTGTCCACAACCACCCCCAGATCCTTTTCCTGAGTGGTAACTCCTAGCTTAGTACCCAGCATTGTGTACGCAGAGTTTGGATTATTTTTCCTACATGCATCACTTTGCACTTGTCCACATTAAATCTCCTTTACCATTTAGATGCCCAGGCACCCAGTGTCGTAAGATCCTGTTGCAGTTCCTCACAGTCTGCTCATGTTTTGCCTTGAATAACTCAATGTTGTCTGCAAATTTGATCACCTCACTCTCAACACCCCTTTCCAAATCATTAATGAATACATTAAACAGCCCCGGTCCCAATACAGATCCCTGAGGCGCCACTTTTACATCTCTCCATTGTGAAAACTGACCATTTAGTCCAACCCTTTGCTTTCTATCTTTTAACCAGTTTCTGATCCATAGTAAGACATTACCTCCTATCCCATGACTTCTTAATTTTCTCAAGAGTCTCTCATGAGGGACCTTATCAAATGCTTTCTGGAAATCCAGGTACACTATATCTACTGGGTCTCCCTTGTCCACAGGCTTATTTACACCCTCAAAGAATTCCAACAGACTAGTGAGGCATGACTTACCTTTACTAAATCCGTGTTGACCCTTCCCTATTAAGCCATGTTTGTCAACATGCCCTGTCATTCTGTCCTTAATGATGGTTTCCACCATTTTGCCCAGCACAGACGTCAACTACAAGTCTGGTCTGTAGTTTCCAGGATCGCCTCTGGATCCCTTTTTAAATATCGGGGTTACATTTGCACCCTCCAGTCCTCGGGTACAGGGGCAGACTTTAGTGACAGGTTACAAATTTAACAAATTTGTCACTACAAATTGAGTGACAGGTTACTCCTTTCAGGTCTAGGCAAAATCTCTACTGTAACATTTCTGTCTCAGCCGCCGACCCTGGAAGAGGCTAAAGGCCGGCCACTCTGTCTCTTTCCAGAAAGCACCAATCCCATTGGATGAAAATAAACATGCAGCTGGTGTGCTGGCTACATGCTTCAGAAAGTGGGAGGGGGGGCAGCCCTTGCAAGGTCAGGTCAGGTACAGAACTGATGCATGCCCCACTGGGCCGGCAAGCACTGAGAATGGAACAAACATGCTGGTGGACGACCCTGCCCCTGGCATGCCCTGAGCACCCTGCCCTCCGCCATGACGGGCAGCCATGGCAACCGGCTATGGTGGTCCACCCCCTCCCCACGCTGCAGTGGAGCTGGCAGTACAAACAAACATACGTGTCCACTATGGCCGGCGAGGGCCAACTGGGCAGACCTTGCCCCAGGATCATCCAGGGGGCCGCGTCCGGGCCAGCCGCCTACCCGGGCCAAGGCAGCAGCGGGTCCACATCTGGAGGCCCAGAAACTGATGTGACAGTGAGTCCTCAGCCCAGGCAGGTTCCCATCATGTTTGGCTTCACCCAATCTGTGTTTCTCAGACTGACACCTTCCACTAGATCAGGGCTGCATAAAGTACGGCCCGAGGACCGCATGCGATGCGGCCCACAAGGACCTTTCCTGCCGCCCGACTTCCCCTGGCCACAAAGACCTTTCCTGCAGCCCACCATGCCTCCTCCTGCTCTGGCAATCCCCTTTCCCCCAGTCGCCGCACGGGCACGAAATCCTCCTGCCTCCGGGCAGCAAGCCTATTAAAGGTGCTGGCCGTATCCCTCCTTCCTCCTCCCTGGCTCCAGCTTTCTGCTGATGCCGATGTCTCCACCTGAGCCCCTCGTTGCCGCTTCTGCCTCCCGGATCTCCTGCTTCAGCGCCTTGCTGCCAGGGGGTGGAGTTATGCAAATTGGAGGGTGGGGTTATGCAAATTGGGAGCAGGGCCCCATGCGGCCCCAGGTTGGGTGCAAACCAAATTTTCCAGTCCTCGGCACAAATCAAGTTGAGCGCCCCTGCACTAGACAATCGAAATAAAGAGAAGCATCCACTGCAATTGGTGCTTGAAGTCATCAATACAGGAAACATGAACTGGGGTTGAGGAATAGTGGGAGCAGGGAGATTCACATGATGAAGAGACACCGTGATGCTTCAAAAGGAGCAGGGAATGCACCATAAAGGGTTGGGAGAGTCCCTTCTCTGCACCCTTTTTCTGAGGTGAGCCCCCCCACCTTGGAGCCTCGTGATGTCACGGCTCTTCAAAAAGGTCAGAATAGTCTCCTTTTTATGCCTCCTTCCGGAGCAGCCCTGCCGCCTTTGAATGAAAGCCACGAGGAAGGTGGTCTCCAAGTCAGATGTAATAATTCCATTCTGTTCGGCACTTGTCAGACCCCACCCACTTATTGTGTCCAATTTGGGGGTGCCTCATTTTAAGGACATTAAGAAATTGGATCTGGTTAAGAGGAGGGTGACAAAGAGTCTGGAATGCAAGTCTTATGAGAAAAAAGGTTGAAGGAACTGGGTCTGTATAGCCAAGCAAAAAGAAGATTGAGGGGAGATGTGAGAGCAGTCTTCAAATATTTAAAGGGCTGCCACCAAGATGGCCAGGAGCTGTTCTGCACGGCCACAGAAAGCAGGGCGAGAAACGATGGGCTCAGGTTATAGGAAGCTATATTTGGGGTCAATCTCCGAACAATAAGAGCTCTGCGACAATGGAACAAACTGCCTAGGGAGGTTATCGACTCTGGAGATTCTGAAAAAGAGGCTGGACAGCCATCTGTGGGGGATGTTGTAGCTGTCGTCATCCTGTATCAAAGCAGTCGTTTGGACTGGATGATCCACCAGGTCCCTTCCAACTCTAAGATCCTATGCTTGATCCCTTCCAACTCTAACATCCCCAGTCTTGCAGCCAACATACCACAAGCCCAAGAAATTAATTCATCCAGCAGTTCCTTTGCTGAGCTGAGCACAGGACATTTCATCCTGGATTGCAAGCCCAAACCCAACAGTGTTGCAAGAACACATATCTCTCCCAAACGTTTCCAGCCCGGTTTAGCAGACCTGGTGGGTTTTGCTAGTCTGATACTTAGCCGAATGGATCGCAAGCTCCTCGATAACTTGATCCTGCTTAGAATTTACATTTCTCCCCCGCTCCCCCTTTCTCTCCAGTTGGATTTGGCAGCAGTAAGCGATGTTGGGGGAGCTGCTATCATTTGGACGAAGGCCCAACTTGGAAAAGCTTCAGAGCTCTGGGAATAAACAGCAATGAACTTCAGCAAATTGTCGTCAGCTCTCCAACTAACTGCGGTTTGCGACTGTGCCGGGCATACCATGACTTGCCCTTAAATTAATCTACTGAAAGCTTACACATTTTTTCCCCCGTCTGTAGCTCTTTCTGTTCAGTCTCCACTTTATAGCTGTGCCTGCCCTCGTGGTCCCGATAAATAACCATGATAATAAAGATTATGAGTAAGAACAGTTTGTTTAGCTTCAGGTTCCATTGTGCCCATGACCCTTCTGGAATTGCAGAGATCCATGGACACTGGACTCTGTCTTTCAAATGCTTGGGATCCAATACCCTGCCTTCCTTTTGTATTATTTTCTGATCTGCTCCTTGTTTCTGCCAAGAAAGTGTCATCTTACAGGCAAGGGAGGGAGGGAGAGAGAGAGAGAGAGAAAGAGAGAGAGAGAGAGAGTTTGAAAGGACAGACAAGATAACTCCTCCTGAAAAGTTTGGATCTCTCTAAATAATTTGCTCCATAAGAACCAACTTTTACAGTAGTATTGCCCTACTGTTAGGCACAGATATTGGGGGCTAACTGGCAGTGCTTCAGCTTAAGAACTGACCTATTTGATAGCTGTAGAAATACTCTACGGGAAAAACTAATTAATTATCCAATGGGAAGTAAGTTAACACAAGCTATCTCATTTGTTTCTGATTTAAGGAGCATAGGTAAGTCTGTGGGTAAAGAAATTGGTTCCCTTTGTTCCTGCTTCCCTGGCATCTTTTACACATTTCAAGAGAAGAAGGAAGCGCCAAGGTCAACTTACACGACCTTCACAATAATACAGGACACTGAATTCTCCCCCGCCCCCTAGTTATTATCATATCAAACTCACTAACTTGTCTTATAGAATCATGGAATCATAGAGTTAGAAGGAACCTCAAGGGTCTCTGGTCCATCTCCCTGCTTGGATGCAGAATGATGAAAGCTACAGCATCCTTGACAGATAGCCTTCCAATGTCAAATCTCTTTTTGAAAAACTGCAGCGACGGAGAGCCTATGACCTTCCGAGGTAGCTTGTACCACTGCTGAACAGCTCTTAGCCTCAATATCAAGGTTTTACTACTGCGGTTCATAAAGAATGTGTGAGTGACGGTTTTCAATGGCGGTGGCGGCAGCGGGTCTAAACGCCACCCACGTGACTTTGTAATGGCAGATTATTTAAATCCGCGAGCCCAGTGTAAAGGCGCCTCTTCCTGTCAGTGGAATCCATTCGTTCTAGTCCCTGCCCTCGGTGCCCCATGTAGCCATGAAGAACAGGTCCTTGCCGAGTTGCCGTCTTCCTTGTCTCCTTTACAAGAATGTTTGATAGGGTAGAAATTTGTGAAGTGTAGAGTATGGACACTAGAGCTGAAAACTAGGCCTGAAATGAGCAATTACAGTGATGAATTCTGTTTCCACTGAAAACAGCTCATTCACCTCCTTTCGCACACAATGAGGTGACTGACCGGCATTTTTGCTATTTCCCTGCATTTTGGGGGGAGGGGTGTGTTTTGATAGTTTGGTAAACCGTTTGCTAAATTACCGTTGTTTGATAAGCTGAACACCCAAGCAAGAGGGGACTCACAGTGCCTTATCTCTAATGCAAAAGGAACACGGAGGGGGGGAACTAACACTGTGGTTTGTATAGTACTGGCTAAGAGGCATAAAACTGATGGAAGTGCCGTAAAGTATTGTAAAATTACAGAAAGTGACATATTGTAAAATTACGCTTACCTGTAAAGTCCTATACTGCCTGGGCCCTACCTATCTGTGGGACCACCTCACGCCCCGGACTCTTGATTGACATCTGAAGTCAGCCAGGAGCACCCTTCTCAAAGTCCCCCGAGTATCTTGGGGGGCTACTCAGGAGAGGGCATTCTTGGTGGATGCACCAAGGCTGTGGAATTCCCTCCCGGCAGAGACCTGGGTGGTTCGAGACCGCTCCTCCTTTCGACGTCAGTGTAAGACGTCAATGTAAGACCTCGCTGTTCTGCCAGACTTTTGGTGAGGGAGATGGGTGGGGGTGGGGGGTTAAGGGTTAGGGAAGAAAGTTTTTTTAATATATTTTTATGCCTCAACATGTGGATCCGTGATGGTATCTGAGCTGCTGTCAGCAGGAGGATACAGGCTATGTATAAATAGGGCTGTTGCGGAATATCGCAGCGGTAGCTATTTCCGGCGGAAACAGTGTTTCCGCAATTAGTGGAACGGCATGGCAGAGGCTTTCATTCCACGGTTTCATTCCGCGGTTCCGCGGTTCCGCTTATTTAATTCCACAACTTAGTGGAATCGTGGAAACATGACATTTTCGTTATTTCCGCAATTCCGCCAGCGCCACAAAATAGCGGAATAGCGGATTTCCGCAATTTTCCCGCAATTTTCCCGCAATTCCACGATTTTCAGAATTCCGGCGGAATTAGCGGAATATCTGCAGAAAAGTCGCGGTGTGGCGCGGGCAATTCCGAAATGGCAGAACGGAATCGTGGCGCGGTAAAAGCTGCTGCCACATCAGTCCTAAATAAATAAATAAACAAACAGAAAAACTCAGGAAATACTGGAAATTGATAAAAATATCAGAAACTGATGAAAACTGATGGAAATGATAGAAAACTGAAGGTGACAATCTTGTAATGGCAGACTCAGGGAATCTGTGGGCTCAACCCCATGCCCTGTGGATTGTGAGCGTGCGCGCAGGCAAACACGAATCATGTGCAAAACGTTGAGGACATATTTATAATCTAATCTAATCATCTCTACTCCATTCTTGTCTTCCTTGACCTCTCTGCTGCCTTCGATGGTGCGGAACACTCACTCTTGCTGGACTCACTTCACTCCCTTGACTTCCGTGGATCCGTCCTCGACTGGTTCTCCTCCTACATCTCTGACCGCTCCTTCAATGTGTCTCTTGCCAACTCCACCTCCTCCTCCTTTCCCCTCTCGGTTGGTGTTCCCCAAGGCTCTGTCCTGGGCCCTCTCCTCTTCTCTATCTACACCCTGTCCCTAGGCAAACTCATTGCCTCCCATGGCTTCCAATATCACCTCTACGCTAATGACACTCAACTTTATCTCCCTACTCCCTCTCTCTCTCCATCTGTTCAAGCTCACCTCACCAGCTGTTTCTGATATCTCCACCTGAATGCTTCAACTCAAACTCAACATGACTAAAACTGAATGCCTTATCTTCCCCCCTCATCCTTCCTCTCCCTCCTCCCTGTCAATTCCTTATCGACAGGGTTACCATCCTTCCCATCCCCCAAGCCCGTAGCTTAGGCTTCATCTTTGACTCATCCCTTTCTATTATTCTTATTCTTTCTTATTAGCATTTATATATAGCGCCAGAAATGTACCTGGTGCTTTACAGAGAATAAGATAGATATGGTCCCTGCCCAAGAGCTTACAATCTAAAGACAGAGGGAGGGGAGACAGGGAAGAGGGAACAGAGGGAGAGACAAGGGATGCAACATTCATGAGGATGCAAGAACTCAGCTGCACGTTCTTGGCTTGGTTACAGTAAATAGGAGTTTGAAGATAGCAGGTGGAGGATAATCCTGGGTGGGAATGATTAGCAGGAGTTAGGAAGGGCGGAGCGGAAGAGGTGGGTTTTGAGGAGGGACTTGAAGTGGAGGGTGGGGGCAAGGTGGATGTCAGCAGGGAGGGAGTTCCAGGCGTGCAGGGCAGCAAGGGAGAAGGGATGAAGGTGGTTGCCGGAGCAGGGGAGGCGTGGGAGGGTGAGGGAAGGGATGGAAGAGGAGCGGAGTGCTCAAACAGGGGTTCGGAGGGAGATCGGGGCAGAGAGGTAGGGGGGAGCGAGGTTGTGAAGGGCTTTGTAGGTGCAGACGAGGAGCTTGAGCAGAATACGCTCAGGAAGGGGGAGCCAATGGAGAGAGGAGAGGAGAGGCTGCACATGGTCAAAGTGACGGGCTAGGTGGATGATCCTGGCAGCAGAGTGTTGAATAGAGATGAGAGAAGCAAGGTGAGAGTGGGGAAGGCCAGCGAGGAGGAGGTTACAATAGTCGAGGCGTGAGATGACTAGGGCGTGGATGAGAGTTTTGGCAGAGGAGACAGACAGAAAAGGGCGGATTTTAGCAATGTTGTGGAGGGAGAAGCGGCAGGATTTGGCCACGGAGTCAATGTTGGGTTTGAAGGTAAGGTGTGAGTCGAAGATGAAGTCCAAGCTATGGGCTTGGGGGACAGGGAGGATGGAGACCCCGTCAATGGCAATTGACAGGGAAGAGGGAGAGTAAGGATTGGGAGGGAAGATAAACTGAACATGGCTAAAACTGAACACCTTAAGTTGGCGTTTAGACATCCAGGTGGAGATATCGGAAAGACAGTTGGTGAGACGAGCTTGGACAGAGGGGAAGAGGGAAGGAGTGGAGAGAGAGAGTTGAGTGTCGTCAGCGTATAGGTGGTATTGGAAACCATGGGAAGCAATGAGTTTGCCTAGGGAATGGGTGTAGATAGAGAAGAGGAGATGGCCAAGGACAGAGCCTTGAGGAACCCCGACTTAGAGGGGCAGGGAGGAGGAGGGGAAGGAGTTAGGAAGAGAAACATTGAAGGAGCGGTCAGAAAGGTAGGAGGAGAACCAGTCGAGGACAGAGTCCCAGAATCCCAGGGAGTGAAGCGATTTAAGCAGCAGCGAGTGGTCAGCAGTGTCGAAGGCGGCAGAGAGATCAAGGAGGACAAGAATAGAGTAGAGGTGGTTGGATTTAGCCACAAGAAGATCGTTGGTGATCTTAGCCAGAGCGGTTTCAGTGGGGTGAAGGGGCCAGAAGCCAGATTGGAGGGGGTCAAAGGAGGAGTTGGTGGAGAGGAGGTCAAGGCAATGGCAGTAGACAACCCGTTCAAGGAGTTTGGAAGCAAAAGGGAGGAGCGAGACAGGATAGTAATTCGAGGGTAACTTCAGAGGGATCCAGAGTGGACTTTTTGAGGATGGGGGAGACAGTGGCACGTTTAAAGGCAGAGAGGAAGGTGCCAGTAGCCCTTTTCTCTCTGTCTTCTCTGCCAAAACCCTTTTTCACGCCCTGGTTATCTCTCGCCTCGATTACTGTAACCTCCTTCTCACTGGCCTCGCCTACTCTCACCTTTCTCCCCTTATCTCCGTCCAAAACTCTGCTGCCAGGCTCATCCACCTTTGACCACGTGCCTCCCCTCCTCTCTTCACTGGCTCTCACTTCTGCTCTAGCTGAAATGAGTGCCCACAAAAATGGGTAGACCCACTGCATTTCTTGAAACCAATTTGGATAGCCGTTGTCCTGGAATGACCCCAAATGTTGCCTTCTAGTCTCATTTTCTTGCTTTTCCCGCCTGACTTACTGAGAGGTAACCAGAAAATTGAAAAATCAGTACAGTAAATCACCAATTTTTTAGGTATTCAGATAGCCAATTTACTAGCCCTTCGCATACCTGACACAGGACTAGAAAATGTTGTTATTACTAGGTTAAAAAGGTGTCCAATAGGTGACCTGGACCTCCTTGTTATTAGGCTCTTTATTAGAGGGTTGCTCCAAACTTAAACTTACTGCAGCCCATGAGGCTCTCGGTATTTCATCCTTGCTTATGAGAGAAACATCACAGAGGGTCTCCGGCAAAGTGGTTGAAAGATTTCATCTTATGCCCTGATGTTGGCTGTCTCCAATCAAATAGCTTCCTTCAAAGTGATACTCCCCTTGCCCCGTCTTACATCATAGAGATGTCAGTTTAAGACAGTCATGATTTATGTGTAGCTGCAGTGTGTGTGTGTGCTCACTCGAGTGTCCACACGTTTTGGACCTTTTTTATTGTTAGTAATGATGTTCCTGCCTGACTTGAAAGGAATCTCTCCTCAAAGAACATCTTCAAAACATTAGCTGCAACGTCAGTGTTCTCTAACCTCATTTCCTCTCAATCTCATTGATGTAGGTTGGATAGATGATCAGGGACAGTCAACAGTTAGTTAGTAGTGTGATGGACCAGCAGTTTTTCGAAGGCACTGTTTCATTCTGGACAGTTATGTCTTTCCACTAAAAGAGAGTGTGAGAGAGAGTGTGTGTGTCAATCTACCATTGGTACAATTTAGTCAAGTGTAACTAGTCTTGAGAGGTGTGAGCTGCTGTGTTTATCTCTGTGAGGTGGTAACTAGAGATGAAATTAGGAACAAATTGAAAGAAATGGCTTTTTGTGTTTGAAGAGATTTTCCGTATTTTTAGAATCTCACATAGAATTCTGCTGCAGGTTTAAGCCATGGTGGAACTGTATGCAACGTTCAGACAGCAGGACACTGGTATTTTGGACCCTGCTCTGTGAATGCACAAAATGGCGGCTCCCCATGCTTTGCTGCCATTATACGCATGTACAGTACGGGGCACAGACAGTCTGGATATTTGGCAAAATATGAACCAGATTGTACTCCGATTTACATTTTGTCAGATTGAATCAGAACAGTAGGGATCTGCAATTCATTTTCGTTTCCTTAATAACTAAAATAAATGGAGAACCACTCATTTTAGTTAGTAAAGATACAAAAATGGATGAATAAGCATGCAATTGTCATTTGCTGTAACCCATTTTCTTTTTAGAAATAATAATTTTTAAAATAAATCACAGCGCATATGCAAAATGGCTACCGAAGCTGTTCCGGGCATGTGTTCCCTTTTCCAAAATGGCGCTAATGCTGCTGGCACCATTTTGGGAAAAGGCTTGTATGCGCAGAAGGGCCTCAGTGGACATTTTGCACAGGCACCTTAATTCCTTTTATTTTTTTTAAATTAAAAACAAAACAAAAAAATAAAAATAAACACTCTGCATGCGCGAAATGGTCACCAGACCATTTGTTGTAGGTGTGAATCCCATATCTGACAAATTCTCTCACTTCTATTTGGATCTGACAAAGCACTATACAAACTGCAATTACTTTCTGCTTTATCAGATATGGATTTCATTTCCCTCAGTAATTATTGGTATTTCGGGCTGGTCAGTTCAGTCATGTTGACCTTTTGGTTGCTTTATTTCATAACTCTTAGCAGGGCCCTGGGAATTCTGTGTTGCTGCGATCAAACTCATTTTCACAGAATTTTGCATTTGGCCAAATTGTTCCAGAAATTGGCCTCCGGCAGTGCATAATTACTGAACTGAAAGAATTTTTATTGTGGTAGCCCACAGCTGACACAAAGCATAAATACAAAATAAAAAACTAGATTAAAACAATATAGCGCGGGGGGGGGAAACAGTATGAACATCAAATTTACAAAGTAAAGACTCAAAATGACAGTTAAACATTCCCAGAAGCTGCCTTTCTTGATTTAATTGCACAGAATTTAGCGACATTGGCAGTTAGAGTCGAATCTGTATCGCACAGGAGGGTTGCACGTGCTCCTTGCTGATGGCATGCCCTCAGATTAATAATAATCGGTTCCAGAAAGATGGTACGTAATCTGGCATACAATTGGCAGTCAAATATAACATGAACTAATGACTCAACTGCCTTTTGATGACAATAGTGACAATATCTCAATTCTTAAGGGACCCTTGCTAGTCAGCCCTCTATAACTACTGAAGACATCAGGCTAAACCTGGCTGAGGTAAATGCAGCTCGGTGGGCTCAGATGGACAGTGTAGATCAATAAGAAGCTCCCCTGGGCTGAATAGACAAAGACCTAAAAAACTCAGCCGCCCTTTGAGAATTGATTGCCTCCATAAGCATCTGTTTTTCCTGGTCTTTGGTATGGCCTTCAACTAGACTCACAGCCTTTGCACAAGTCATTGAAAAGAGATCATTTTTAGAAATGCTTAGGGTCAATAGCATATGGCCTATGCCTTTTTCCCAAGGACCCATCGCTGGTAGGAAGAGCTCAGACTGGGAACAGCACTCATGCTCACAAAAGTTGAGTTACAGCCAGCATTTTAGGACAGCCATCTTGTCTAAAGATGCCATTGAGTGGATGCCTGTTTCAGCCCTGAAAAGAGCAATGGGTCCCAGGCATATGTAAAATAGCTCTAAGAAATCTGTTCTGAAAAGTCTCAAAATCATTCACTAATGACGGACCCCATAGTGCATACTTACGGTCTGAGTGGGGATTTAGGAGCTAGCCAATGGGATGCTCAAACCATTCGCTTCTGGTATATATTCCAGGCAATGAAACCTTGTGCTACAACCTCTGAAGAGAAGCAGTCCATAGCGCCCCCCCTTACCAGGGAGGGGATACCCCACCCCAGCTGATAAGTCCAAACATTTTGTGAGGTTTTTTTAATATATGAACATTTATAGAATGTCATGATTAGAAATTCATTTGCATTCAAAATGTGCTTAATTCTCAGGATTTGGTTAATTTTCAGAACCTGAAGCTTGGTACTTGGTTTTACGCATTGTTTACAGATTAAAACATACTCGACTCAGTTTTATCAAGTACCGAGTGGCCAAAGAACTGGCCTGCCACTCAGGACTCGGTAAATACCTGCCCCCTCTGTCCCCGCTTCTTGCCCTCAGTCAAGGAAACACAGCAGTGGGGAGCGGGGAAGGAGGGCAAAGGAAGGGGCCAGCAGGGGAGAGAGAAGAGGGTAGGGATGGATGAACAGAACGCGGTTTGGATGTTCGGTTGTTCGGTTCGAAACCCGAGTTTGGGTTCGATGGTTCGGTTCAGTCGAATTTGGTTTGGCCGAACTTGGCTGAACATTCAAAAATAGCGAAACCGAAACTAAATTGAAACCGAAACCGGGCCAAAATTGAAACTGAAACCTTTTTTTCGGCCCTGGAAAGACGTTTTTCCTGCCTCCAAACTCATCTGAACATGACCAAACTGTTTGGTCATTTGAGAGTAGGGCTGATGCGGCAGCAGCTGTTACCGTGCCGCGATTCCATTCTGCCATTTCGGAATTGCCCATGCCACACCGTGGCTTTTCTGCGGACATTCCGCTAATTCCGCTGGCATTCTGCAAATTGTGGAATTGCATAAAAAGTCAGAAAACCGCTGTTCCGCTATTTTGTGGCACTGGCGGAATGGCGGAAGTAGCGAAAATGTCATGTTTCTGCTATTTTGCGAAGCCTGTGGAAGTAGCGGAATGAAATTAGCGGAACTGCAGAAGTAGCGGAATTAAACTAGTGGAATGAAAGCCTCTGCCATGCCGTACCACTAATTGCAGAAACGCTGTTTCTGGCGGAATTAGCTACCGCTGCGACATTCCGCTACGGCCCTGTTCAGTTCGGACGTTCGGTTCGGACGTCCGAACAGACTGAGTTCGGTCCAAACTCCGAACATCCGAACCGCGTTCACCCATCCCTAGAAGAGGGGTAGTCGGGAGCAAGGAGCAGGGAAGGGGGGCAGCAAACTCACCCTAAAGCCACGGGAACCGGACACGGCGCTGTGAACTCTGACCCCTGTGTTTTGAATGAGGTTTCTCTGAGCATGCTCAGTCTAAAGCTCTCTGAGAACATGTTGGGAAATGTAGTCCAGTTTGCTCTGAGACAGCATTTCCTATTATGTCTATCAGCATTATTCCACGCATGTATTACCCAAACCAAAGTGAGTGAGATACCAAAATGGTCAGTCTGAATAACCAAAATACTGAATGAACATGGCAACTAACCAAAATATCCAAAGAAGTGGATAGGCAAATATATATTGCCAGTGTGAATACATGACAGATATTCAGAGGGCTATCTGAAAATGTGCATAATATTAATGAGGACTATCAAATCCACTCCTTGTTTCCCCTCTGGTGTTATCTCACTCACGGATTATAATTTAAATGTAAGCATTGTTGACGGCTCAATTCCTTACACAAGGAGGCGAGGTTAGTCAGAGTTCTGCACCTGTCTAATTCTGGTGACTCATAAGTTTAGACCTTCTCTTAAGGATGAAAGCAAGAAGAGTAGCCCACTCCTTCCTTTTCACTCCAAATGACCGTTCTCTGGGTCACCTAAGGATACGAATGAGAAATGCAACGTAGGGTGTTTTTACACGCGCCTTAATTTTCCTGGACTTCAAGTCCTGGTTCGGCGAACTCAGGCGTGGGGAGTTTAGATACTATCCCCCCTCCCGTAAGTCAGCCGAGCGCCATTGTAAACAGTGACGCCCAGCAACTTCCTCAGGTTTCTTCACCCAGACTTATAAGTCCCCGGTAGCAGAAGACTTACAAGTCCAAGTCACAAAACATGCAGAAGTCACTGGGCACCACTGCTTACAATGGTGCCTGGCTGACTTCCAGGAGGGGGAATGCCTCTGCTATCATGCAGAGGCAAGCATCATGGTGCATCTGTGAAGAATCAGTAGGGCTTTTTTGCAGAAAGAGTCAGTTCCGAAAACAATCCTGTAAGTGATCATTGCTTACTAGTAGCTTCCTACTCACCCAGTAAATAGCTGGGAGTTGTGGTGGTGTACCCCCATGGGCCCAATTTCCCAGAATGCCTAGCAGCTGTTACTAACACACCTGCTCGCCTCCTAAGTCTGCCTTTCATTCTGAAGCTTCCCCTGTTTTGGGCTCACTTCTAAATCAAGCCAGTAACTGGTGGCATATACTGCTAGTTAGCATTACCTCAAGCGTCTGTGTTGATCTGTACCTTTAGAGAACCTGGGCAGAAGCCAGTTCAGCAGCATGTGAAGAGTAAGGTTTTAGAGGGTTCTTGGAGCAGGCAAACTGGGAGAGAAGTTGGATTTATTTGTGCAAAAGGGTGTCTGCTAAAGAGAAAGGAAAGTCTGAGGGGAAAACAAAAGAAATGGGTGTGCAACAAGTATGGGTTTGGAAGACAAATCCTAAAGAGACAAATCCAACTGGCTCCCAGCTACTCCATGTTCAGAGTCAGCAATCCCATTGACTGCTGCACTGTTCTAACAATTAGGATACTTCCCCTAATATTTAATAGAGGTGGGCATCCATAACATTGTCTATTAGGCCCTTTTCAAACAGGTGCCCCCCCTCCCTCGCACATGTCTGCAGGAGGGGGGGCATCTGTAGGAATGCCACGGGTCGCTGCCAACAGTGAGGGGGTGCCCATGGGAACACCACCGGCAGTGAGCGGGGGTGCGTGCGAACTCCCACGCGCCACCCATCTCCTTCTCCACCCACCGCCACTCATCACCCGCGCATGGAGCAACCGTCGCCAATATTAGGGGTGTACATGTTATATTTGTTATATCAGTAACGAAAATGAAAATTGTCATTTTCGTTATTGCAATAATGAAAACAAAACAAAAATAATGAAGTCAATAACAATAATGAAAATTCATTATTGATTTCGTTATTGCCTCGCAGGTGTTTTTGTTGAGGAAAATGTGGAGGGGGAAGAGGGAGCAGACATCTCCGAGCCAGAAACAGTGTTGAACTCTTGAACTGGGCAGGGAAGGACCTGATGGATGTATCTCTGGCCAATGAGCAGCGCAAGCAGACCCCAGCAATTGAATGGCACCCTGTGATTCCTTAATGCCTCTACCTCCCAGAACCAATCAGGAGAGCTCCGGGGGAGGGCACTGTAACCCTTTATATTGTAGGGCTGAGCTGCTTCACTCTGTGTTAGCTCTCTTGCTTGTCAGGGTGCGTTTGCAGAAGTTGCTGGTGCTTGCACTAGGAATCCTCCCATATATGCATATCCCTTATTCCCTTCCCTACCACCCAATCCTTATTCCTTAGGTACAGAGAGAGAGAGAGAGAATAGAGATCGATTAGAGATAGTGGATATACCTCTGAGTTTTCCTTTTCCCTTCCCCTGTCTGTGTCCATATATTATATAGATATAGCTATCGGTTCAACTTCTGACAATAATTCTTCATTGGCACATGAAATCGATACTGATACCAGAAATAAAATCTTCGTTTGAAATCAGTACCGATACCAATAATGACAAAAATAACGGGGAAAAAACATTTCATTATTAACTAAAATGACACATTTTAAGAACAATAATGACAACAAAAACCAAAAAATGAGACAGGGCCCTGGTGCACCCCCCTGGTGGAGATGGGTGGAGATGGGTGTGCGGCCATGGGAACAGGTGCACACCCACCTCCACCTACCACTGGCGTGCGCCCATCCCCCCACCCACGACAGCCCTTTTGAAAAGGACCTTAGTTACAAACACAAATGGAACCTCATTTGTGTTTGTAACTAATGTTATGAAAATGGATGAACAAGCAAACGATTATCGCTTGCTTTCATCCATTTCATTTTAAAGTTTTAGAAAAAGAAATAAATTATTTTTAAAACTGCGCTTCTGCAAAACGGCCACCGGTGCCATTCTGTCTCTGCCTGTGTCTCCTTTTCCAATGGTGCCGGCAGCATTGGCACCATTTTGGAAAAGGGCTGCGCATGTCCAGAACAGTCTGGTGCCCATTCTGTGTCTGCACAGTGATTGATGATGATGATGATTGATGTAGTTGTAGGGGGTTTTATGGTTATCAAGAATCTCATGAGAACATGTCGAGAATTGGCTGCTTCTCATTTCATTCTCGAACTTGGGGATCTTGTCGAGATGCCTGTTCTTGACAAGATTCTCAAGATAAGAGAAATCTCATGTCAGCCGTAGCCACCTTGAGCACCAGGATCCCCTGCATTTCAGACTCGGTGTGTTACTCATACATTGTTATTTCTAATTTTCTTGTTGGCCACATGAGTTGAATCCCTGGAGGCCCATAGGCTGGGGTCCTCTGCATTTGAGATTTCGTAAACCTGTATTTTGCACCAGTGCCTCTTCCATTCATTTTGTCATTTCAGGTTTATTCATGGGGTTCAAATACTAGGGTCCCTGTAGGGCCCCCCAGCCCAGAGAACCCTAGTATGATCTAGGGCAAATTGACAAACTGAATACTAACAAGTCACCAGGGCCAGATGGCATTCACCCCAGAGTTCTGAAGGAACTCAAATATGAAATCACAGACTTACTGTTAGTAATTCGTAACCTGTCACTAAAATCTGCCACTGTACCAGAGGAGTGCAGACGACACCAAGTTATTCAAGGCAGATAAAACACGAGCAGACTGTGACGAACTGCAATGGGATCTTACGACACTGGGTGCCTGGGCATTTACATGGCAAACGAGATTTAATGTGGACAAGTGCAAAGTGATGCACATAGGGAAAAATAATCCAAACTCTGCGTACACAATGCTGGGTACTAAGCTAGGAGTTACCACTCAGGAAAAGGATCTGGGGGTGGTTGTGGACAATACAATGAAATCCACAGCGCAGTGCGCAGCAGCAGTCAAAAAAGCAAACAGAATGTTAGGAATTATTTGGAAGGGGATAGAGAATAAAACTGAGGATGTCATAATGCCTCTATACAAATCAATGGTGCGACCGCACCTCGAATATTGTGTGCAGTTCTGGTCGCCCCATCTCAAAAAAGACATAGCTGAACTAGAAAAGGTACAGAGAAGGGCAACAAAAATGATCAAGGGCATGGAAGGGCTCCCGTATGAGGAGAGGCTTGGTAGGTTGGGGCTCTTCAGTTTGGAGAAGAGACGACTGAGAGGAGATATGATAGAGGTCTATAAAATCATGAGTGGTGTGGAACTAATAAACAAGGAGCAGTTATTTACCCTCTCAGCTAGTACTAGAACTAGGGGACACTCCATGAAACTCATGGGTGGCAAGTTTAAAACAAATAAAAGAAAATATTTTTTTAACTCAGCGTATAATTGGGTTGTGGACTCTACTTCCAGAGGCTGTGGTAAGGGCCAGTACTAGAGCTGAGTTTAAAAGAAGTTTGGACAAGTTTCTGGAAGATTTTATTTTATTTTATATTTTTATTTAATAAATTTATGCCCAGCCCCTCCTGCAAAGCAAAGATAGGTCCATTAGCAGCTATTAGCCAGACAGGATCAGGGAACATGATGGGAACTGGGGGAAAACAACAGGGAATGGATCCCCCATTGTGATCTGTTGGGTGCTTCTACCAAGCCACGGTGATTGGCCGCTGTCGGAGAGAGGATGCTGGGCTAGATGGACCCTTGGCCTGACCCAGTCTGGCACTTCTTATGTTCTTATGCACAGTCTGTTCTTGCCAAAATCTGGCCCTATCAGTAATGATGGCAAGCATCTGTCTACTATAGGGACCGGCAATGCAGATGTACTGGAGTCTATGAGACAGAAGGACCACCATCCTTGGTGCTGCAACTGCGAACCATATCACTGGGATGGGGGTGGATCCATCCATCTTTAGGGATGTGCGAACACGGTTCGAATGTTCGGAGTTCAGGCCAAACTCGGCCTCTTAGGACGACTGAACCAAATGTCCAAACCGAACGTTTGAATGGTCGAACAGTTCAGAAAAGTTCGGATGAGGTCGGGGGTGAGGAAATCGTGACTTTGGGTGGGAAAAACGTGACTGGAAGGGGGAGGAAGCTGAGGAGCAGACTTCCTGGCACCAGGGGTGGAGACCAGAATGTTCGTCCGAGTTCAGCCGAACTGAACTCCGCCCAACCGAACCCGAACTCGGGTTTTGAACCAAACAACTGAACATCCGAACATCCAAACCACGTTATGTTCGCACATCCTTATCCATCTTCTTCACCAGAGTACACTGAAAATGCAGCACTCAACCTGACCAGTTAACATTGGGCAGTAATTGGTATCCAATTAATTCCTGATAGGCTATCCGATGTACCAGTTTCCTGTTCTCTGTCCCACTGTCCCCACTTCCGGTACCGATTTTCCAACTTCTGGACACGCACCCCTATTTCTTGCCTTCATCAGAGTGGGGAGAACTTACTAGAGGTGTACACCAGGGACGCATGTCATTTTTTGATTTCATTTTTCATTTTTGTTATTTAAATCTGTTGTTTTCATTTTCAAAACTATCAAAATTTTGTTTTTGTTTTGGCTTTCATTTTTGATTTCCATTCATTTCAATGGAAAACACTTTTTCACCTGTAACGTTTTTTATTTTCATTATATTTGGATGAAACCTGGCAGGATTCTACCTTGAATGGAAGGCATTAAGTGTACTAAATTCCAGAACGGTTGGATAAACGAATCAGATTTTATAAGCAGTTGAATTATGCTATTTTGAAAAAATCTACATATACATTCCTGGTGGTAACTTCTTTGTCTCCCATCTAATCTGGATGACATATGGCAGGCTTATTCCCCTCCCTATGTGTAATACCTATGCCAACTTTCGGAAGGATTTGATAAAGGGTCCTGGTGGTATATGCAATTAACTTATAAATGTATGTCTGACTAACATCTTTGTAGTCCAACCAGTGTTCATGAAATTTGGTACAGCTGTATCTCACACCTTCACAATCATCTCTGCCAAATATCAGAAAGATGTGATAAAGGGTTCCAATTTTATATGCCTACAGATCATTCGCCTATTTAGAGAATTATTAGGTCCCGCTGCGACTGGAGCTGTTTTCGACTCCGCAGGAAGCGGGGATGCAGAAGACTCACGCGACAGGAAGGAGGAGAAGAGGGAGTCCCCGGTGGGAGGAGCAGAGCAGGAGTGCGGCAGGACGCACGCGCTGGGAATGCCCCCGCAGTGCCGCATGGCAGGGGGGCGGGGCCCACAGCTCCGGTGCGTCATTCCTTGCGCATATGGGCGCAGAGGGGGGTGGAGCCAGAACCTTAAGAGGGGGGCGCAGTTGTCACAGCGGCGCCGGTGATCAGCGCCGCTGTGAGACTGGCCCCCAGTGAGGAGAGATTTGAGAAGAGTCTTGCGAGAGTCGAGGAGCGCGTGTGAGGACGAGGTTTAGAAGTGACTGTGGTCAGGTGAGTGTGACAGAGAGAGTGGAAGATTGTGTGCTTGTGGAGTGAGTGACGGCGTGTTTGTAGTGCACCCCCTTCTTGCCTTCTTGTTCAGCCCCTCCAAGGTCCCGTGTCCCCGCGTGGTGTGAGTTGGATCCCTTTTTCCTTCCTTGCAGTCCTTGGGGTCTACCCTTCCTTCCCTCACCTGGACTCACCCCCCCGCTTCTTCTCCCTTACACCTCTGAGGGGGGGTGCGGTGTTGGGTTGGGGATTTGTGGAACTGAGCAACTGCTCAGTGTGAACGAGCGGGGGCTGAGCTCAGGGCCGTGTTGTCTCCCTCCCATGATGATCTGTCCTGCTTTCAACAGAGAGCAATAGGGCCAACTAAGAACCTGAGGGGTTGTTTTCTCGTACATAAAGCATATAGCCCCAGAGTGAGTGCAACTGGGTGGGGGACTGGTGCCGGCTTACCGTTCTGTGTCCTATTGCTTTCCTGGCCCCTTCCTATACTAGTTACCTCTCTGGGTCCTAGCCCTTCCCCGGACCCCTTCCCTTAACAAGAATGCACCTATGCCAAGGATTCTCTTACGTGTCACTGTGGCATAAGATTGCTTTGTGATGCCAATTGGCCAGCAGAAATGTCAACCAAATACCATCAGTCTGTGCTGTGACCATCCCAACATCTCTCCCCCACTTGTTCCCTGGCAGTCGGAAGCATCTGTTTAGGAAAGAGCCAATGGAGATACTCTGATGTTCTCTGTCACAGTGCTGCAGGATGGGATTGTGATGATAATTGGCCATCCTGGATGTGTAAACTATGTCTCCTGATTTCTGGGATGCTATCACCAAAGTCCCACTTATGTCCCTTCTATGCCCACCTCAGGGCCACCCCGTATGTCCACCTTGAAACCACCACCAATTGGTCCTGTAACTCTGGAAGCATGCAGTAATTGGCGAGTGAATGTGTCTGTCAGTCTGTTGTGTTGCTCCCCATCCTCCCTCCTACAGTCTCCCTCCCCCTGCCATGCCAGGTGCCTGCTTGTGACTGGCACTGCATGCATTGCTATTTATCTGAATAATGGTCTTTATGGGGACAATTTTAATTGCTTATAAAATTGGGTCCCTTAATCAAGGTTTCCTGTAATTTGGCAGAGATGACAGGGAAGGTATGTGATACATTCCTGACAAATGTCTTGTAAACAGGATGGAATATAAAAGCGTTACAGCCAGAAATGTATTTTCAAGTTAAGAGCTTATAACATCAGGACACCTTATCCAATCTTTCTGAAATTTGGCAGGATTGGTACACTAGTGGAGTGACATAGGTTTGCCAGGTTTCCTGAAAATTGGATGGAAGATAAAAAAAAAGGTGTAGCCAGGAATACGTATGGAGCTTTTCGTAAAATCACAACATTCAATTGCTTCTAGAATTGATCTCCTTTATCCAAACCTTTTGCATATTGGTACACTTAGTGCCCTCCAGTGGAGGTATACTCTCCCCTAGTTTCATTAGAATTGAATAAGAAACAAAAAGGTTATAGCTATAAATATGTTTTTCAGTTTTTTCCCATTATTTCAAAAGCAAAATTTCATTTTCATTTTTGTTTTTGTTATTATTATTTGTCATTTACATTATTACAATAACTAAAATGAAAATCACAATTTTCATTATCATATTAATGAAAACAAAATGCACACCCCTAGAACTTACATATCTGCTTCTCTTATTCTACTTGCCCCGGCTTTAAATATAGTACCACAGTGACTTTAGTGCTGTACCTTTCCAAGGCACTGATTCAGCTTGGGACCTTGTGGTCCTTCTTGGAAGTTTTTAAGATTCCACCTTCAAACCACATCCTCCTCGTGTTTCCAGCTCTGTGCATTTCCTCCCTCTCCTCGTGCACTTAGGAGGAAAGTCAAGCTGGGAGGATGGACAGGGAGGGGGAGAGATTCTTGTTAGAAAGATGGGTGGGGTGGGGAGAGGTGAAAGGATGGAAGTGCTGCCCATGACTGTTTTTTATGTGTCCCCTTTCCAGTTCCTAGAACTGCCCTTGGATCCAATTTCTACCCCCGAACCAATTTCTACCCCCGAACCAATTTCTTCCCCGAACCAATTTCTACCCCCAAACCAATTTCTTCCCCCGAACCAATTTCTACCTCCGAACCAATTTCTACCCCCAAGCACTGAAAAACTGAGCTCAGAATAAGGGAGAAGAGGTGAGGGCATGCACACAAGGATAGGTGATAATCCATGGCATAGATCCATGATCTGGACCCTCCCGTGCCTAAGCACACCCCTTAAGGATCTACCCAACAACATCTTGGGGCGTGTACTGATTTTCAACCTGGCCCCTGGGAGGGAAAAGGTTCTCCACCCCGGGATAGAATATCAACCTGACGTCACCGAGTTATACAACTCTAACCGCTGTTGTGTTGCTGATTTGGGAAGGAGGGTGGGGAAACAACCAGGATTAGAAAACAAAAGAAATTCAATCAAGTACACTAGGAAAATAGAATTCCAATGGTGAATGCTTTCAATGGAATTTTGAACGCCTCAGGGCCAGAAAAGGAAGATATAAACATCACTTTCTAAATAACCTCGGACAAGTTTTGATGTCCCAGTCTGAACTCTTGAGAGACGTTGATGGGAGCAGCACATGCTGTTTGTTAGGAGCACGCACACCAATCATTCCTTGTGTTTGGCTGCATTATCTTCCTTCTCTCTCTCCGGCCTACAGTTTAGATTTTCACTTTGAACTTACAGTTCCATTCTCTGTGATACCACGGCATGTCCCCGCCTCACACAGCGCTGTGTTTTCTGGGTTTCACCTGGTTTATTTCTCAGCTGTACAAAAACCTGCATTGCATTTGTGTTGGTTTGATCCTCTATTTACACAGCGGCAGCATCAAAGGAAGATGAATTTTTCTTCTTTGACCCAATGGGAAGCATCATGAAAGGCTACAATTCTCTGGTGTAAAGTTTCCATCCAAACATCATTTCCTTGGACTCCCTCCCCTTCCATTCCCTGAGAGTTGACAGTTATACACTCTCATGATCCTCCATAAGGAGAGTGTCCATGCCAATAGTGAGCATGGGCAGGATTTCCATTCTCTGGGATTTGCCACAGATGCAACAATGGCTTGTTTGGGGGAGAGGGCAATATCTCCAGAGATTCCCAATGCCTTCAACAGGGCTAGGCCCAGGGGAAAGATTCCATGCAGGTAATATGAGGCTAAAAGACCCTGCCTCATGCCTATAAAATCTGGAGTTCTACTAATGATTATCACAAACTGAGAAAAGTTAATGTCCGTGCAGCATCTTAGGTGCTATTGAACTGGTCCATACAACTGCTAGGGTGGATTAGATGCTTGGTCCTTTATAGTCCAGTATTCGGTCTCTGCCAAGGACAGCAATTTGTGTTACCAAGCATTCGACAATCCATACTCTGGAAGTGCTAGACCTCATCTAGAGGGCTTCAGCCAATCTTGGTTGCTAATCATTAGGGTCTCCTCCACCCCATGAGGACCCAGATTTGAACCTGCCTTGAAGCTTAACTTCCGCATGCTTGGCCCTGCTCCAACACCTGGCCAGTCTAATGAGACTCCCTGTCCCCCAGGCCCTGATCGGCTCCTAGTGGTTTTAAAAAGGCAGCTGAGAGGCCAAGGAAGCCAAGCAGAGCAAAGCATGGGCCCACCCAGTTCTTCAACTGTGCTAGCTGCTTGAGCCTGTTTCTAGCTTCTCTGTCCACGAACCTGTTTTCTTATCTACTCACTCTGTTTCCTGTCTCATTTGTAGCTTCCCATTTCTGTCCGGCCCTAAGTCTTGTTCTTGATCAGATGGGACTGATATTCCATTGTTGACCCTCTGGTTTCTCTACAAGTATGCTCTTGGCTTTCCTAGCCCTGGTCTGACCCATGCCTGGTCCTGATTCTGCTGGAACGTATGCCAAGACCTGCTCTTGCTTTCATTCACCCTGGGCTCTGACCTGACACTCTCCTGTAATTAAACAAACCACATGCTTCTGCGACTTCTCAACTTTGTGAATGTTTCCTTGTCTCTCCCTATGTTCCTCTCTCCCTTATCTCGCCTCCCTTCTCTATTCTAGATTGTAATCCCCCTCAGGGCAGGGACCTGACTCTATTTATTATTATTATTATTATTATTATTATTATTATTATTATTATTATTATTATTGTTGTTGTTGTTGTTGTTGTTGTTGTTGTTTGTAGTTATTATTTATATATATAGCACCAGAAACATACCTGGCACTTTACAGAGAATAAAATAGACATGGTCCCTGCCCAAGAGCTTACAATCTAAAGACAGGGGGAGGGGAGACAGGGAAGGGGGAACAGAGGGAGAGACAAGGGATGCGACATTCATGAGGATGCGAGAGCTCAGGTACATGTTCTTGGCTTGGTTACAGTA
>QEPC01011365.1:2586453-2620733 GCA_003113815.1 Sphenodon punctatus
GAGTTTGTACAGAATACGCTCAGGAAGGGGATGCCAGTGGAGAGAGGAGAGGAGAGGCTGCACGTGGTCAAAGCGACGGGCTAGGTGGATGATCCTGGCAGCAGAGTGTTGAAGAGAGATGAGGGAAGCAAGGTGAGAGCGGGGAAGGCCATCGAGGAGGAGGTTACAATAGTCGAGGCGTGAGATGACTAAGGCGTGGATGAGAGTTTTGGCAGAGGAGACAGACAGAAAAGGGCGGATCTTAGCAATGTCGTGGAGGGAGAAGCGGCAGGATTTGGCCACGGAGTCAATATAGGGTTTGAAGGTGAGGTGCGAGTTGAAAATGAAGTCCAAGCTACGGGCTTGGGGGACAGGGAGGATGGAGACCCCATCAATGGCAATTGACAGGGAAGAGGGAGAGGAAGGATTGGGAGGGAAGATAAGGAGTTCAGTTTTACCCATGTTCAGTTTAAGTTGGCGTTTAGACATCCAGGCAAAGATATTGGAAAGACAGTTGGTGAGACGAGCTTGGACAGAGGGGGAGAGGGAAGGAGTGGAGAGAGAGAGTTGAGTGTCGTCAGCGTATAGGTGGTTTTGAAAACCATGGGAAGCAATGAGCTTGCCTAGGGACTGGGTGTAGATAGAGAAGAGGAGAGGGTCAAGGACAGAGTCTTGTCCTTGGACAGGACCAAGGCCTACCGAGAGGGGCAGGGAGGAGGAGGGGGAGGAGTTAGGAAGAGAAACATTGAAGGAGCGGTCAGAAAGGTAGGAGGAGAACCAGTCGAGGACAGAGTCCCAGAATCCCAGGGAGTGAAGCGATTCAAGCAGGAGCGAGTGGTCAACAGTGTTGAAGGCAGCAGAGAGATCAAGGAGGACAAGAATAGAGTAGAGGCAGTTGGATTTAGCCACAAGAAGATCATTGGTGATCTTAGCAATACCGGTTTTAGCGGAGATGGCGAATGGTAGGGGTGAGCCAAGGGTGAGGGTTACGGGAGCGACCCGGGCGTGAGGAGAGGGGGGCAAGGGAGTCGAGGGTGGAGGCAAGAGAGGAATTGAAGGTGGAGATGGCAGAGTCGGGGGATGAGGATTTCACAGTGTCAGGAACACAGCTGGTGCTATATAGATCATAAATCTAAATCTAAACCAGCAGAAAATTTGAGAGAGAGCAGCAAAAATGAGGAAGGAATTAGAGTTTAAATGAAATTTCACCCTTCCTGAAAATCTCATCAAGAATAGGCTTCTGGATGAGATTTTTCTCATTTCAAGAATCTTGTGAGAAGTGGGCGTTCTCGCGAGATTTTCATAAAGCTCAAAATAGCCCCCCCCAAACAGTCCACACCAGGGCCATTCTGCGCATGTGCAGACCATTTGGGGGGGGGATTTTTGAGATTCTCAAGAATCTTGCATGATTCTCGAGAATCTCGTGAGACCTTGCGAGATCTCACCAGTGCTAAGAAATTCTCATGGGAATGAATTTCATTCTCATTTCAGCCCTAGGAGACATAGCCTAGAATCACAGATTATTAAGGATCAAAGGTACCTTATGGGTCATCTAGTCCAGACTAGGGAGAGGTTGAAAGACCGGAGGAAAGAGGATTAAGAGGAGACATGACAACAGTTTTCAAATATTTTAAAGGTTGCCAATAGAGGAGATGGAGAATAATCTCCGCTGCTGCCACTGAAGGAAGGACAGGTTACAGTGAGTAGCTGAACTAGCTCAGAGTGTCAGATGATGACTACAACTATAGAAAAATAATTTGGCTGCTTGCCCATGTGCTGATTTTCACGCGAGATTCTAACCAATACGAAATAAGCAATAATGTAAGATTCCTGCTGGGCTCCATGCCCACGTTATATCCTTTCCGTCCCCCTCCCCCCTGCGAAGTCATGTGACCTTATGGGATCCATCAGAGGTTCCATGCACATGTCATAATTTTCATATGAGTTAAATTCACATTTCATTCCCCCCATGAACACATTCCAATCTCCCGTAATACAGAGCTCACCCCATGCACACATTCCAATCTCCCGTAATACAGAGCTCACCCCATGCACACATTCCAATCTCCCGTAATACAGAGCTCACCCCATGCACACATTCCAATCTCCCGTAATACAGAGCTCACCCCATGCACACATTCCAATCTCCCGTAATACAGAGCTCACCCCATGCACACATTCCAATCTCCCGTAATACAGAGCTCACCCCATGCACACATTCCAATCTCCCGTAATACAGATCTATCCCCATGCACACGTTCCAGTCTCCTGTAATGCAGAGCTCACCCCATGCACACGTTCCAATATCCTGTAATACAAATCTCACCCCATGCACACATTCCAATCTCCCATAATACAGATCTCACCCCATGTACACATTCCAATCTCCCATAATACAAATCTCACCCCATGCATCCACGCCGACGCTGACCTTGGGGGAGCAGAGCATGAGTTCATGGCCACCATGGACCTGTCTCAGAATGTGATTGGCCCGACACATCGTGGGGGGCATACCTGAGAACTTGTGTTTTGCACTGGCCTTGAGGCAGGTGATCCATTAGTGGGGGAGATATCAACTATACCTTTGTCATGGATGGACCATTACCTCCTGCAGGTCTCGCTCATGGCACATGTCTGCCCCCGGAAAGGTGCAGAACCAATTTGAATGGTTCGCCCCGGAGGTTGATGAAACCCGAGCGATTCCAGAGGGCTCTGGGCGAGATACCCTCTGATCTCGACGACCGTTTCATTGATGACCTTGTCGTATTATGGAATACTCTGATGACTGGGGCCATCGATCGGATGGCTCCTAGGAGTCTGCTACCGGTACGGCAGCACCACAGGCCTCCTTGGTTTTCTGAGGAGCTGCGGTTGCTGAAGCAAGAAGGGCGGTGGTTAGAGCGATGGTGGCATCGTTCTCGTGCTGAAGCCGACAGATTGCATCATAGAGCCAGTTTACGGGCCTATGCCATAGCTATGCAGCCAGCAAAGAAGGAGTTCTTTTCTGCCCTCACAGCATCCGCAAAATCGCCTCCAGCGGAGCTTTTCTGGGTGGTGCGGGGGCTGGTCAGTCCAGCCTCCCTTCACCTGGGAGTGGAGTCATCTAAGGGCTGTTGTGACATGTTTGTGGATTATTTTGTGGAGAAAATCGCTTGTATTCACCAGGACTTTGACGCTGCAATTGATATACATGAGGAACTGGAGGTTATGAAAGCCCCGTCTTGTCCAATTGTATGGGATCAATTTCAGTCAGTGGCACCTGCCAATGCGGTCAATGTTCTTGGGGCAGTTAGGGCCACCTCTTGTGAATTAGATCCGTACCCGTCTTGGCTGATTAAATCTTGCCGTGAGACAATGGGTCCATTGCTGGCTGGGGTGGTCAACACCTCCCTTTGGGAGGGCAGAGTGCTGGGCTGTCTCAAGGAGGCGGTGGTGCGGCCTCTGCTCAAGAAACCATTGCTTGACACTGACTTCCCTGCCAGCTATTGGCCTGTCTCCAACCTTCCCTTTTTAGGGAAGGTTATCGAACGGGTTGTGGCCCAACAGCTGCAGGGGCATCTTGATCACGTCGGTTTTCTTGATCCCTCTGTCAGGATTTCGACCAGGTCATGGCACCTAGACTACGCTTGTGGCTTTGGTAGATTATCTGCACTGGGAACGGGATCGTTCAACCCTGTTGATCTTATTAGATCTATCGGCTGCATTTGATATCGTTGACCATGAGATGTTGGTGATGCACCTGCATCACCTGCACAGTCCCGTGCATAGGTGGGCAGGACTTTTCTAGAATGGTTCCGCTCATTCCTGACCAAAAGAACTCAGCGAGTGGTGCTGGGGGAGTCTTTTTCAGCACACCGGGACCTCTTGTGTGGAGTCCCGCAGGTTCTATTTTGTCCCCTCTCCTGTTCAACGTGTACATGCAGCTACTCGGTGCTCACCCAGCCTGGCAGTCTCAGTGTCTGATGGCTGTGTGGGACTGGATGAGAACAAACTGACTGAGGCTGAATCCTGACAAGATGGAGGTGAAGTTGGTGGGCAAGCCGATGGAGATGGTTACCCCCGTCATTGATGGGGTCTGTTCTCTGTTGGTTTCCCAGGTTCAAAGTCTGGGGGTGCTCCTCAATGTGCAACTCCGTCTGGATATCCAGGTGGAGGCTGTGGCAAGGAGCACTTTTTGCCAACTAGACCTGGTGCGACGGTTCAGCCGTATGTCTCAGACTCTGACCTGGCTACCGTCATCCATGCTTTCATCACCTCCAGGTTGGACTATTGTAACACACTCTACTTGAGGCTACCCATGGTGATGGCTCAGAAGTTGCAGCTGGTGCAGAATGCGGCGGCCTGGCTTTTGGTGGGGCTGGGCCGCCAGGAGCATTTTACACCAGTGTTCTGTTCCCTGCACTGGTTGCCAGAGGTTTTCCAGGCCCAATTCAAGGTGTTGGTTTTGACCTATAAAGTCCTAAGCAGTCTAGGTCCTGCATATCTTCAGAACCATCTCACCCCCTGGGCTTTGGATCGGTCCCTGTGGTCATCCGGGGGCACCTTGCTTGAGGTCCCCCATCTTCCGGTTGGCCACACAGGAGAGGGCATTCTCGGTGGCCGCACCAGGACTGTGGGACTCCCTGCCAGTGGGGTCCCGGTTGGCCCCTGACCTTCCCTCATTTCAACGAAGTTGCAAGACCTGGCTGTTCTGCCAGGCATTTGGCGAGGGAGACGGGTGATGGGTTTGAGTGGGGTGGTCAAGGGTGGGGGTGGAGATGAGTGTTTGGTACCTCCTTTTAAAGTTGTTTTAAGTTGTTTTAAGTGATTTTATATTTTATATGATGTGAGCCGCCCCAAGCTGCCTGAGGCAGGAGGGGCAGGATAATACATTTTTTAAATAAATAAATAAATAAATAAATAAATAAAATGCACCCATTCCAATCTCCTGTAATACAGATCTCACCCCATGCACACATCCCAGTCTCCCATAAGACAAATCTTACCCCATGCACACGTTCTAATCTCCCGTAATATAGAAGTCAAGCAGGTTTCAGAACTGGATTTCCCTGCCCTGACGTCCGTGAAGAAATACACATCAATTTCCCTACAAAATGAGAAAAGGCGCCTGCACAAGTTACAAAATCTCATGTAAGATACAAAGTAACATGAAGTTGTGTAATGTGGCCAAGCAGCCTCTATCTCATGGTAATGGCTTCTTACGAGTCTGAGGACGGCCCCGGTGTGGCCCAAACGTTTCCCCATTCTCATCAAGAGTAGTTGTTCTAATTCAAAATATCATCTAAACAGCTTCATCTCCAACTGTTACTTCCAAAGCCAACACAGCAACCACATTCACTCTTTACTATTAGTAGAAGAAATTCAAGATTGGCGTTACGTTTACGGAAGGAACTGCTGCATATGACTAGTAGTGCTATAGAAATTATAAGTAGTAGGAGATTCCTACTACTCATCGTAACCAAGCCAAGTACGTGCACTTGAGACCTCGCATCTTCATGAATGTTAGACCCCTTGTCTCTCCCTCTGTTCCCCTTCCTAAGTCTCTCCCCCAGCTCCTGTCTCTCAGATTGTAAGCCCTAGGGGCAGGGACCGTGTCTATTTTATTACTTTGTAAAGTGCCAGGTACACTGCTGGCGCTATATAAATGTTTGTTAATAATAAATAATAATAATAATAATTCCTAACTATACGTAGTGTAGAGAAAATAGGGTTTGCCGTGTTCGTCCTAAATCCAGGCAATAGAGATAACATAGTACAGTGATACCAATAAAAGATATCCCTGTACTACTCTGTCTCTATTAACTATAAGTGGGCATTTAATTAGGGGTCATGACTAGGCCTGAAACTTTGTTTCCAACCAGATCTGATTTCCAACCAATCTGGCCAGTTAGATAATCCCAGAGAAAAGCAGAAGGGATGATCGCTCCCTCCAATTTTCAATCTCCATAATAATAGAAAAACCATTTTTGGCCATAGTCCACATGCATAACATGGTGGCAACCAGAGGCAAAATGGAAATGCTGTGACGGTGACCTCCATTTTTCACGTTCCGCGGTGTGAAGCACGCCACTTTGCACATGTGCAGTACACCTGGCTCCAGTTTGCACACGCGCAAATCATTCAGTCGGAATTCCGATCAAAAGATGTTGATCAATTGGAATTCTGAATTAAATTTCGACAGTCGTTTAGTCTTGAAACGACAAATCTCGGTGAAGGCTGTTTTCCGTCGGCACCAGGTTGTTCACCTTCATTGGCGTGACGCAGAAACGTACCCTCTTTTCCTCTGTTTTTGCCATTTTTTGTTATTTTTCATGTGTTGAACAAAGCTGATAGGGGGTATATCCCAAGTCCTGTGTGGACCTTGCATGCGCTTGGAACCACCCCCACCCATGGACTGTAAGCACTGGTAACAGCAAAACCTCCCTAGGCATTCAGGAGGGGTGAAGTTCAGTGCAGGCACCATGCTCGATGCCCCAGCTGGAGGGACAAAAGACTCCCACCAGCCCAGCAGCTCCTATAATGCATTGCAAACACCTGAGGTCACATGCCCCTGGTGAGTGTTCCTGACATGGTGGTGTTGTGGGCACCATCAAAGGGCACTCTTTGGCTTCATCCTTTGCTGGCTACAGAAGTGGAATTTGACAGTCTGATTAGACTAGACAAGATAGAATGGGACTCTTGCTAATTGGGGATTTGGGGGTGGGAATGGGTTGGTGGAGGGGTGGGATGCAGTCATGACTCCTCTGTGGGGGGGGGCTTTTTATTTAAGTATTTATTTATTTCATTTCATTTGTTATCCTGCCCCTCTCACCTCTGGTGACCCAGAGCGAATTTGAATGGGTTGTGTCTGTGCGAGACAGCCACAGCAAGCATCAAATAAGCAAATACTAGGACTTGGACTCCGGGTGGGGGGGGGGGATTTCATTTTTTCCGCCCGTTTGCTGCTGTTCTTGATTTTCAGATCTCATTCAGGAGGGGTTTTTTTCCCCCCCCCCCATTGATTTCCCCCTGCGGAGGCATCTGCAGTCAGGGCAGCACTTCAAATCCCTGGGACCAGAGGTTTGTGACCCGGGGCCTGACACAAACACAGAAATGGATATTTGTTTCTGGAAGCAAATATCCAGATTTTATTCATGAGTTTAAAACTGCACATTCATTTTCGCTCTACTGGTCAGGACCTGGAAAAAAGACTCCTCTGTCTGGAGTAGGCCTGAATCATATCAGGCCTGTCCTCTTTGCGGCCACTCTCTGCAGTGTCGGAACAACTTCATGGAGATCAAGATTTTAAGCCATGGTGGATCTCCTTGGGTGTTTCAACTCAGCTTCAAGTTCCTTGGGCATTCAGCAACCCATCATGATTCCAGGAGCCTGAACATCAGGGTGCCTCCCTCTCGCACATGTACAGTACTAAAAAATCCACAGGCAATCCACCCGCATTTTCAAATACCATTTCAGTTATCCAAATTGATAACTGAATACCATTTGAGCCACCGAAAAACCAAAATGTTGGTTTCTGGTTTCCGAGTACCTGGGATTCCACACCAAAATACCCCCAAATTTCCCCAAAATCCAGGACCAGAAGTTCAAAAACTGGGACAAAATCATATATTGGTATTTTGAGTACCTAATCAAAAACCATTTCGAGTACCAAAATGTACCCAAAATGTTCAAGCCTAATTGGATACTGCAAATTCTAAAGGTATGCCCATGTTGTGGGAACCTGTTTCATTTGGGTTGTGGAATCTCCTGCCAGAGGCTGTGGTAAGGGCCAGTACTAGAGCTGAGTTTAAAAGAGGTTTGGACAAGTTTCTGGAAGATAGGTCCATTAGTAGCTATTAGCCAGACAGGATCAGGGAACATGACGGGAGCTGGGGAAAACAACAGGGAATGGATCCCCTATTGTGACCTGTTGGGTGCTTCTCCTAAGCCACCGTGATTGGCCACTGTCAGAGACAGGATGCTGGGTTAGATGGACCATTGGTCTGACCCAGTATGGCACTTAGGGATGTGTGAACAGAACGCAGTTCGGATGTTCAGCCGTTCGGTTGTTCGGTTCAAAAACTGAGTTCGGGTTCAGTTGTTCGGTTCGGCCAAGTTCGGTTTGGCTGAACATTGTCAAACATTCAAAATAGCGCTATCGCTACTGATATCGATACCGAATTCGAAGGTTTTTTTCTGTATTGGTATCATTTGGCCCTGAGACCAAATGGTCTCCACCCCTGGTGCCAGGAAGTCTGCTCCTCAGCTGCCTCCCCCTTCCAGTCACATTTTACCCACCCAAATGGCCCTTTCAGTCACGTTTTCCCCGCCCCAAACTCATCCAAACTCACCTGAACATGACCGAACTGTTTGGTCGTTTCCTAGTTCAGTTCAGACGTTTCGTTCGGTTGTCTGAACAGACCGAGTTCGGTCTGAACTCTGAACATTCGAACTGCGTTCGCACATCCCTAATGGCACTTCTTATGTTCTTATGTTCATTTTTAGTTGACGCCTTCCTGATCTGGAACTCTGGCAAAACATGGACCCGATCACAGTCCAGACCACTTTTCACCACACCAAAATATAATGGAATCCACCCCCACTTATTTCTTTTCAGCCCTTCTCTGGAGTAACAACCCATCCAGATGAACCAAAAGGTTTTTGTACTATCTTAACTTATTGTAGGTGTATGTCTTCAGCTGAAATGATGCCAATTTTCTTCCTCCTTTAAAGAGTTCAGCATGAACTAGCCCTTTTATTCATCTTGGCCCCAGGTTTCACCATGCACTGAGATATTTTGGAGACAAAGCTAAGTGTCATCATCCTGCTGTTGGGAGGGCAGCCCATGTCATCTCAACACCATCGTCTTCCCCTCATCGCTGCATCTGTGCAACGCTATTAAAAGCAGGAAAATGTAAGCATTTCATAAGATGGTCTTGCGGTGCAAAGGATTCACTGTGCACTAGTGACCGATGTTATTCTGTGCTGTAATCGAGATCAGGAGCCAAGAATTTAGGAGTGAGTCTTGAGTGGACATTCCTTGAAGGCCACTCACTGACACCAGACCCGAGTTTCTGGATCAGAGACTCTATGCCCCATGACTAAAACAAGCACACTTGGACTGACATGATCAAAGATGATATTTGGCTTGGGTAACACACTCTGGTGCCCTTTTACGAAACACAATGTCCCCATCAAGTATTTGATTTAAATTGAATATCAAATGTTATGGCCCACTAATTATACTACTACGCGGTGATTGAAACCACGTTTTCTGAGGGTTCATGACTATAAAGCCGCGTTGACACAAATCTGTTCTGTAGCTGCAGGACATCAGAAAGTATGTTCCCAATTAATAATTGGACCCAGCCTGTTAAGTTTCAATTAAATCATCTGTCAGGCTTTATTTGGCTTTATTTATTTATTATGTTACGGAAAGACAGAGTTCTTGTTTATAATGCTGTTTTGGTGTTGAGGCCCACAGGGGAGGGAAGGAATATATGTCCTCGGTCCAGCTGGGTTAGCACCTCAGACCCTGTAGGGAGCTCTGGTGCAGCACTGGAGAATTAGCTTGTGGGTTCTAGGACATGCAATGTCCATAAGTTGTCTTAACAAGAGTCATACCAATATTTAACCTGGAGTTTGGCTTCTATGCCATTCACTGGGGTTCTGCTCCTGGGTAAGTGCAGAACTCTTGCCTATTCCATGTATTCACAGTCACAAGGGACAGGTTGAAATATATGCTTTTATCCCTGTTTCCAGACCTATTTCACAGGGGTAAGTATTACGGTGTCCTTGAGCACAGTCCCAGATCCCCCTCAGGTCTGGTCTGACTCCGTTTGGACAAGTCTTGGACAAGCCTGCCCTCCAAACCCCCCTTTTAGCCAGCCCGCTCCACCAACAAGTCATCTTTGGTTTTCCCCACCTTTGCAGGTGCGGGATCCTTATTTACTCCATTATGCAAAGCCTCCTGTCAAGGCATCAGAACAGTCCCACTTGTGAGTCCTCTCTAGGACTGCTGCCTTTGCTGGTCCTGTGCTTGCGTCTGTGTGCCTGGGCAAGAGTCTAGGTAGCAGTAAAAGCCAACCGTAACTAACAGTCAGCAGTAACTTGCCCTAAGCAGTCATCTTTGTTTCCAGCCTTTGTGGAGAGCCGCACTCCACATCTCCTCACTCCCTGAACTCCCTCCCCAGACTTAGCGCTTGCTGTTTATGTCCCCACAAGTCCTTAGGGCTTCTCTGCCTGATTGGTGGTTGGCAGCATCCTCTACTGTCTTTATTTTATTTATTTTACTTTAGTACCTGTACCTAGTGTTTAACATCTGCTTATGGTGTGATCCTCTATTATTGAATGCACCTGCTCTTGTCCTGGCTGGCACTAACATGTTTCTGCTACACTTTGGCATCATGGGGGGAATAAAACAGCTGTAACAGTCTTGATCTTTATGTAACCACCCACAATGCTTTGGAAATGATATGAAGGAACAGAATCCCCTTTACAGCATCAGTTCTATTCTAATCAATATTCTTTGTATTAGAAGTCTAAAAAGCCCAAATAAATACACTTGCCCTGTTGGTCCGTGTCATGACCCTTAGACCCTACACCCCAATCCCGCACCATGTTGGGACCTTGGACCCCGATCCTGCACTGACCTCAGGGCCTGGTCCTGCATGAACTCTTGTGCCATGTCTCCCTGAACCTGATCCTGCTCGGGCTTTCTGTGCCCCAACTGTGACAGTTCCCAAGGGGGAGAGTGTGATCCCAGTTCTTGGGTGTTAACAAACATAACGGTGGCCCACTTAGGCCCACTTGGACCCGCGGGCCACCATTATGTTTGTTGGGGGGAAATCAGATGTTGGACCCATAATTTCCATAGATGTGTTGGCAGATAACCTGGGCTATGACCCTGGAGGTTTCTGAGGTCACAGCTAGCCTAATTATCAAGGAAACAGCCTGCCCAACTCGGCTGCAGTGGACTATCCACTGTTTTGGTCCTGGTCCAGAGTGACCCCATGACCTGTGATGGCAGGAGGATGAGCCGTTGGGGGCAGCACAGGGCAGGGCTGGACGGACACATGTTCATGTGGCTTCCTGCCCCACCAGGCCCGGTCAAGATAGTGGTGTGACAGCGGCACTCCACGGTCATGTATGTTCCCACCCCTTGGAAGTGAAACAGTCGAACTCAGATTAATAGTGGGTTTATTTTTAAAAAATTCATGTCACTCTTCAACCCAAATAATATCTTTGATGAAAAGGGAACATGCAAATTCATTTTGTTGTGTATACTAGTTTTTAAATTATTATTTGACACTCTAGGAGAAGGAAGGTTTAAGAGATTGATACATTGAATGCTGCATGGGGGCTTGAGTAATAACTTTTGCAAATATACCTCCATGTTGAGAAAGTTTTTTTTATTTGCCCACATGAAAATACGTACTCCATAGGATAAAGGGATCGCATTTCCCACCTGTTGGATACGTTTGTTGGTTTTAACATCTATTTAGATTCTGTGGTCAAAAGTGTGTCCACCAGAAGACTCCAGTATTTATATGATTATACCCCTGAAGAAGGGAATTTGTTTCCCGAAACGCATTGGGATCAGTGATCGTGCAGTGTGGCTCCTCCACAGGGCTGTGATCATTTTCATCTTTGTACACGTGTTTGGAAATTGTTTATGCAATTTCATATTGTTTTATATTTCATTATTTCTTTTTTTGTATATTCAATTGTTTCCCTCTATACAATTTTTATATCATATATTTTTACTAAATTCATCTTATTCATTTATCAGTGGCTCTTGTTGGTTGGTTTGCAGTTTTGTTTGGGCCCCTGTTCTGTGTTGTTGTTTTCTTTTTTGCAGTATTTTGGCTTGTCAGTCATTTTGGCATTACCGTTATGTTGTTCTCAGCAACTGTGCATGCGCAATAGTGTTAGGATTGCCAAAATGACCATGTGTCTGGGGGCCTGTCAGATCTTTGGCCTGGGAGAGTGGTGTGCTGAATTTGGGGGGGGATGCCACAACCTCTGTGGGGGGGGGATGTACAAGCATGGATGGAGTGAAAAAGCCAGTGAGGGGCTTTAAGGAGTGTTTTAACAAGTTTGAAGTAGCATCTGGAAATGAAATTGTGTTTTAATGGACGTTTGTAGGGTTGAGCTGGGAATGGTTGGGTGGGGAAATCTGGTTTTGCCATGACCCTCTGGTGAGAGCAAGGCGATGGGTACGGACTGGGGAATGGGGGGGGTGTATGGTCTCCCCTAAGTGAGAGACAGGGGACTGGGTTGGTGGTGGGGCACTCCTGTGTATGAGAGTCACGAGAGTGGGAATGCGGATTGTGTAGGATTTGTGGGGCAAGGGAGGGTTTGCAGAGGGCCTTCCTGGTTTGACCTGTTGGGTTTTGTTGGATTTTTCATACTGTAAGCCATCTTGAGTTATTTATTTATCTATTAAGATTTGTACTCATCGGAAAAAGCTGGGGTATAAATTTATTTATTAATTTATTTATTACGGTCACTTTTAGATGAGCGGCGTGCGCTCACGCGATGTGCTTGTGTGACTTTTTAAAGTAATGTAGGTGGTGATTAGATGAGACTTCTTGCACATTGTTGCCACCCGCGCATTCTTTTAATACCGCGGATTAAATACCTCTACTATTGAGATATTTAATCCACTTGATTCAAAGAATGTGCGACCGTCGATAACGCGTGAAAAGTCTTGTCTAATCATAGCATGCGGTACTTTAAAAAGTCCCGTGAGCACATCACGCAAGTGCGCCGCACTCGTCTAAAACTGGCCTAAGATTTATTTATTAAGAAAAATAAGATTGGGAAAAGATGGGCTATAAATCTAAGTAAGTAAATAAATACCAAAATATTGAAATAACCAAATTGAAAAATAAGATAATAAAAAAGACCTGAAAGCAACAACCCAAGATGATACCCAATGGAATGTAAACAGATATTGGTTATTCTAAAGTTGAAACAGGTACCAGATTTGGTACCCACTAGTAACACCAGTATTTTTGGGTACCATTTTGGGCCTGAATAGCAGTCAACTGCTCAGAAACCCAATATTTTGGTTATTTCTTTATTTCTGAGTACCAAAAATTGCCTGAAAAACTGAAATAATACCAGAAATATTCTTAAAACCTTGGACGAAATTGGTATTTCAGTATACTGGTTGTCGGTATTCCAAAATGTTCAGGTTGATTTGGGTAGCGGAAATTCAAGAGGTACACCTGTTTTGTGCGTTCTTTATAAAGCTGTAGTTATTACCCAGACTGCCAGTTTATTCGATGAGCTTTCATGTTTTGTTTTTTTAGGTAGTAATTTCAGCACTTAAAAATAGGCTGAATAAGCATCTGATGGGAGTGGTTTAAATGTAATTAATCCTGCCTCAAGGTGGGGGGATAGACTAATGGGCAGGGGACAGACTAAATAATGTTTAAAGTTCCTTCAAGCCTTTCAGTTCCACTTTTCTTTTAAAGAGGAGGACAAATGAAGGATTATTATCCCCACATTAGAATTGGGAGCAGATTTTTTTTGTTTTGTTTAAAGGTTATCATTCCTCTTTTAAAAGGGAATTTGGGTGCCTGGACCCCATGGACTTTTAAGTCCTTAAAAAAATGTTCCTTTGTAGGCTACAATAAGGGACATGGGCAACTTGGAGCAAGACCAGGACAGCCTGCCCAGTTCTTGAATCCCAAGCTAATATCCTAACCAATGTACCATCCTTCCTTTCCACAGGTGTACATTTCCGTGGGTATGTCAGTTGTCACTGCTAATAACTGGTATTCAAGACTGGGGTTGTTTCTTTCCATTCAGGCAACAGTGAACATTCACAAGAGACAGCAAGATCCAACGCCAAGAAGACTTGTACTCATTACCCACCTGGCTCAGATTCAAACTGCTGACATGATCTTGCTTAATAATCCATTGAGCTGTCGCTTGGACTAACCTTGCATAGCTTTAGAGAGTTTTTCTTAGGAAATACACATATTCCTATTGTGTCAGAAGCCTTTCCCCTTATTTTTCAATAAAGATGAATCCAAGTTGAAAGATTCTGAACTTTCCCAACGTTTGGAAGATTGATAAACTTGGTTCTAAGAGAAAACAAGACTTAAAAAGTTCAGCTCTGGCCAGTAATGGAACCTAGGCCCTCACATTCTTTGGGGTTGGGGCTTTTGGGATAGGAGTTGAGTTGAAATGTTGAATTTGTGGCAGTCAATTAGACTTGTAAATTTTGGGTACTTTGGGGGTCATGAAACAGTGTCCAATTGGACACCCAAAATACCAACATACTGAAATACTGTTTTCTTCCTGATTTCTAACTTCTGGTCCCAGATTTTGGGAACATTTGGGGGTTTTCAGGTAAAAAACTGATTTCAGGTATTTGTGGATACTCAAAATAATGAAAAACCTGGGTTACGCTAACAGTATTTGGGTGCCAATTTGGATACCTGAAACAGTATTCAAAATGTTGGTATTGCCAGCAAGTACCAAAGTGGGTACCCGTTTCAGCTCTAGATAGGGCCCATTGTTAATGTTAAAATATGAACTGAATTTTGCACAGCAGGGACTCAAAAGTGATATGGGGTAGAGTTAAAATGAGAATCAGTTTGATTGTTGCAAGAATCTTGCAACAATTCGAGAATAACCAGCTGCTGGTTTCTGAGCACAAATAACCATCAGAGCAAGGCGCCAGGAGCATTTTTACTGATCCATTCTAATTTACCTTGTTACCATTTTAGCCTCATTCCAAATATCTTTGGGCCTTTTCCCACGGACGCCCCCTCTCACCAACCACACACGTGGGCGGTGTGGGGGTGCCCACCCATGCGAACACCCTGGCAGGTGCAGGGGAGATCAGGGGTGCCTGTAAGAACAACACCCGTGGTGGATGGGCATGCATGTGCACCCATGCATGAAGCAACGGTCTCCAATGCCAGTTGCTCCGTGTGTGTCTGTGGCAACAGGCACATACACCCACCTCCACCCACCACAGGCAAACACCCATCCCCCCACGCACCATGGCCTGTTTGAAAAGGGTCTGTGTTTTGCCATTTTCATCATTGTGCGCACACACACAAGCAAGGCCATGGAACCATCAATGGATGAACAAACGTGGACGCAAAATGATAGATTGCTAAATTGGTAAAATGACAGGCAATGTAACAACAGCAGGGTTCCTAGTTTTCTGTGACAAAATTTTTTTGGGAAATTCTCTGATAAAAAAAACAGAAATTCTCTGTGTAAAAACTGAAAAATACACCAGAAAAGTGCTGTGAAACTGGTGTAAAACGGTCGTCAAATTCCCGGAAAGTGATGAAAATGACAGAAAGTCCCAGAAAGTGACAAAAAGTCTCATAAAATGATCAAAAAACTGATGGAGAGACCCAGAAAGTGACAAAAATGATGGAAAGTCCCAGAAAAAGATGGAAAGTCCATGAAAGTTACAGAGAGTCATGGAAAATGACAAAAATGACCCCTAAAAAATAAATTGGCAGAAGCGCAGAATCCACAGTACCTTTTCAAAGACCAAATCTCTGATAAAAGGCAACATACACATTTTTCTGTGGTTTTCTCTGTGAAATGGAAAACTAAGAGCCCTAAATAAGAGTAGGAACCCTGGGGCCGGTCATAGACAGAGCTGAGCAAGAGGGAAAGCTCTGTCTCCAAAGACTCTGTGAGCAAGAGCCAGGGGCAGGGAAGGCGGGGAGAGACCTCTAAGCTGGCTCCAGGAGGGATGCTGCCTCCGGTAGGTTTGGGGAAAGCCCTGCTGGGACTAACAGCCTGGGAGTGGGGATGGACAGGGGAGACCCAGCTGGGGCTTGTCTGGCTCTGGAGAGACAGATCTGGCCAGGGAGTCCTGAGAACTAGGCAGCTGCTCGAGTCCCCTCCCTGGCTGACATTAGGGATGTGCGAACAGAACCGAGTTCGGAAATTCGGTTCTGTTCGGTTCAAAAATCGAGTTTAGTTCGGATGTTTGGTTCGGTCGACCGAACGAGTTGAGTTCGGTCAAATTCCGAATTTCCGAACCGAATTCATACATACAAAATCAGTGTTTTAAGTTGTTTTTGACCTAAACTGGTTCGGATTCAACCGAACAGTTCGGTCGAATTCGAGTTCGGTTTGGAAGTTCGGTTCGGTCGACCAAACTTGTCGAGTTTGGTCTGAACTCTGAAATTCCGAACTGCGTTTGCACATCCCTAGCTGGCATGGGGAGCCGGCGGCCATTCCTGTCCCCTCCCTGGCTGACATGTGGAGCCAGCAGCTGCTCCAGACCTCCCCCGGCTAGCATGTGGAGCCGGAAGCCATTCCAGTCCCCTCCCCGGTTGGCATGTGGAGCCGTCAGCCGCTCCAGTCCCCTCTCTGCTTGACATGTGGAGCTGCAGCTGTTCCTGTCCCCTCCTCAGCTGGCATGTGGATCCAGCAGCTGTTCCAGTCCCCTCCCCGGTTGACATGTGGAGCTGGCAGCCATTCCAGTCCCCTCCCCGGTTGACATGTGGAGCTGGCAGCCATTCCAGTCCCCTCCCCGGTTGACATGTGGAGCTGGCAGCCATTCCAGTCCCCTCCCCGGTTGACATGTGGAGCTGGCAGCCATTCCAGTCCCCTCCCCGGTTGACATGTGGAGCTGGCAGCCATTCCAGTCCCCTCCCCGGTTGACATGTGGAGCTGGCAGCCATTCCAGTCCCCTCCCCGGTTGACATGTGGAGCTGGCAGCCATTCCAGTCCCCTCCCCGGTTGACATGTGGAGCTGGCAGCCATTCCAGTCCCCTCCCCGGTTGACATGTGGAGCTGGCAGCCATTCCAGTCCCCTCCCCGGTTGACATGTGGAGCTGGCAGCCATTCCAGTCCCCTCCCCGGTTGACATGTGGAGCTGGCAGCCATTCCAGTCCCCTCCCCGGTTGACATGTGGAGCTGGCAGCCATTCCAGTCCCCTCCCCGGTTGACATGTGGAGCTGGCAGCCATTCCAGTCCCCTCCCCGGTTGACATGTGGAGCCGACAGCCGCTCCAGTCCCCTCCCCAGCTGGCATGTGGAGCTGCAGTTGTTCCTGTCCCCTCCCCGGATGGCATGTGGAGCCGGCAGCCATTCCAGTCCCCTCCCCGGTTGTCATGTGAAGCCAGTAGCCGCTCCAGTCCCCTCCCTGGTTGGCATGTAGAGCCGGCAGCCACTCCAGTCCCCTTCCCGGTTGGAATGTGGAACTGCAGCTGCTCCTGTCCGCTCACCAGCTGGCATGTAGAGCCAGAAACTGCTCTAGTTCCCTTCCAGGCAGGCATGTGGAGCCAGAAGCCACTCCAGTACTCTTCCTGGTAGGCATGTGGAGCTGGCAGTTACTCCAATCCCCTTCTTGGTAGGCATGCAGTGGGCACCCACTCCAGTTCCTTTCCCAGCTGGTATGTGGCACCAGCAACTACTCCAGTCCCCTTCTTAGCCAGTGCGCAGCGCTGGCAGCCGTTCTAGTCCCCTTCCTGGCCAGAGTCAACCCCCAACAAACAACGTGCCAACACACAGTCATGCCTTAGCCTGAATGCGAACATGTGGGTGTGCATTAGTAGCCCACACAAGGTTCCTTGTGCCATTTGTTTTCACCCTTAGTCACTACTCATGATGTTTTGAACTGGTTACTAATCGGCTCTGGGCTAGATGCCCAAGTGGACTGAGATGAAATTCTCTGTTTCATTGCATGAGCAAAGCTGATCACAATTGTCTCTCTTGCCTTTAAGAAGCTATGAATTTATGTGAAAGTTGTTCTTATGCCAGTTTGGATCATCTGAATTAATGAGTCCCACTAAGAAAAGAGGTTTCTAGGTCATAGCTGTGTCCAATGAGATTCTTGTGACTGCTCTGTGGTGTTATGAAACAGAGAGTGTCAAATGCAAATGAATAAAAAGAGGAGATACGTCCGATGTCACAGGGCTACTTGCCTCACCCATTCCCTGCGCGTCGAGAGATAACGCAATTTCTCAACAGATTAGATGCCCCATTGGGTGGAAAATTTGGAAGTAGTCGTGCAATTATCGCATACAATCTCAGAGCCATGTCAACCCCTGCAGAATGGAGCAATCTAAATGTGAACAAAGATTATTTACATTGCAAAACTGGTCCTGAGAAGGGAGTTGAATGGAAACATTTCTGCGCCTGATTAGCTAGGAGATGGGGATGGGCGTGTGCATGGGTGAGGAGGCTGTGTGGGAAGCAGAGTAGACAGAGAGCTGCAATTTATAAAGGAGTAGGGATGGATTGCTGGGTTAAAATGAAAGATGTATTTATTTATTTATTTATTTATTTATACAAAATTTGTATCCTGCCCCTCCTGCCCATAGGGTAGCCCGGTGTGGCGAACAGCAGCAATCAATAAAACAGCTTTAAACAGTTAAAATATACAATAATACAGAGGGAAAACAAGACCTTACCCCCCCCTCGCCAAAACCCTGGCGGAACAGCCAGGTCTTACATAAACACTGAAATAGCAGGAGAGTGGGGGCCAACCGAGCCTCCTCCGGGAGTGAATTCCACCGCATAGGGGCAGCCACCGAAAAAGATCTAACATCAGTGGCCACCCACCTCACCTGGGGAGCCTCCAAAAAGGCTCCCACAGATGATCTCAAGGGTCACACGGGCACATGGGGAGTGAGGCGATCCCGCAGGTAAGTAGGGCCCAGGCCATGAAGGACTTTAAACATTAAAAACAGCACCTTGAACCAAGCCGGGTGCTTTATAGGCAGCCAGTGCAGAGTTCGGAGCACTGGTGTCATGTGCTCCCTGTGACCCGCCCCCATAAGGAGACGGGCCACGGCATTCTGCACCAGCTGCAGCCTCCGGACCAGCTTCTCAGGCAGTCCTACACAGAGCATGTTGAAGTAATCCAGCCTCGAGGTTATGAAGGCACGGATGACAGTGGCGAGGTCAGAGTCTGAGAGATACGGCTGAAGCCGCCGGACAAGATGTAACTACTGAAACGCACTCCCCACCACAGCCACAACCTGAGATTCCAGGCTGAGCCGTGAATTGAGGAGCACACCCAGACTCTGCACTTAGAGACCATGGGAGGGTGACACACACACCCCCAACAAGAGGAGATTCAACCACCCCAGATCCTCCAAGCCCTCGCCGACCAACATCACCTCCCTCTTGTCAGGATTCAATTGCAGATGGCTCAACCTGGCTTTTGAAAGTCACAAGACCCAGACCAGGTCCTGAGTGGCCCGGGACAGGTCCTGTCACTTTGAAAGGCCACTCCCACACACACACCACAGTACCTCTCAGTTGTGAGGTGCTGTAGGGGGGAAATGGCCAGCCAGCCATTCAAAGGAGCTGACCCAACCACAGTGATGCGGGAGCAAGGCGCTGTAGGAGGGGAACCACTGGCCAGCTTTTCAAAGTGACAGGAGACTAGGGATGCGCGAACATAATGGGGTCCAGATGTTTGGCCGTTCAGTCGTTCAGTTTGGAAACCGAGTTTGGGTTCGATTAAATGTTCGGTGGAGTTCGGACCCACCACAAGGTTTGAGGTGCTCCAGGGACCCCCAGGGGTGCCCATGGTGGCATAGCAGGCCGTCAGAGATCCAGAAGCAGCAGCAGCAGAAATCGGGAAGGCTTGGTGCTTGGCACCCCGGGTTTCCTGGGCGGGCAGGCTCAGCACTTGGCCCCTGGGAGTGCCCGTGGTGGCATAGCAGGCCGTCCGAGACCCAGCAGCAGCAGAACCTCCAGTTCTGCTCACTCTGTGCTAGCTGGGTTCTCCATTTCTAGTCACCATCATGGCAGGCAGTGGCTGGATGACTGACTGGATGGCCAGCCACTTGAATTGCCACCAGGCAAGGCTACTTGACCAATTTTCAGAAGAGTTGGTTGAGATCTGGCAAGTAGAATGCCAGTCTGCAATGCCATGCCAGCCACCAAGCCCTGGCCGGACCTCTTCCTTGCCTGGAACAAGGTCCCCACAACCCTAAAGGTGGGACCTGGGGCTGGAGTGGCTGACTGTTTCTTGATGCAGTGGAATGACAGCTTCCTGTGAGTGGAATGACAGCCCTAGAACCCTGATGGTGGGTCCTGGGACTAGAGTGGCAGCTTCTAGATGACATGGATGGACAAACTCTTGTGCCTGTAACGTAAGTCCCAGAACCCTGACGGTGGGTCCTGAGGCTGGAGTGGCTGGCTGTTTTTTGATGCGGTGGAATGATGGCTCCCTGTGAGCAGAATGACGGCCCCAGAACCCTCACAGTGAAACACGTGGACACCCAGTAGCAGACATTGGATTACCCAGTAGCAGAACCCGTGACACAGCGGAGGTGGCATTGGCAGCAGCGGCAGACATTGGATTGCCAGGGCACAGTATCCATGGAACAGCAGACAACAGCAGGAGGATTTGCCTGTGCGCAGCACCCATGGAGCCAGGATGGAAGGATTTGCCAGGAAAGATCTTCCATACAGCAGCAGATGGCAGCAGCAAGATTGCATGGGCACATTTGGATTTGCCAGGACACAGCACCCATGGACCAGCAGACAGCAGCAGCGAGATTATCAGGCCAGTGGGGCACATCACCCACGGTTGCCAGGGCAGGCAGACAGCCACCTTGGTATGAGAGGCAGGCAGGCTGGGACAGAGTTTGAGCTTTGCCCACAGGGCAGGCAGACAGGCAGCATGGCATGAGCAGAAGACAGGCAGACTGAGGCAGGCTTTGAACTTCACAACCTGGGTGGGCAGACAGTCAGTGTGGCATGAGAGGCAGTAGGGAAGGCAGGCTGGGACCTTGGCAGGGCACTCAGATAGGCTGGAAAAGACTGTGCAATGTCATTTTCATTACTGTCATTATCAATAGTTACTGATTTCAAAGATTTTATTTTTGGTATCGTTATCTATATCGTTCGGTCTCATGATCGCACCAAAAAACGGAAACCGGAAATGGTATTTCAAATGTGTGTGTTCTGTCTGGATTGTGGATTGAGGTGTCTGTCTTACTTGTGTGAAAAATTGATTGTGAGCTTGTGTGTGTGTGTGTTGTCGCTGTTTTGGTGTGTGTGTGTGTTTTGTGGTGTGTGGTGAAGGATGGAAGGTGGAAAAAAATGAAGCTGAGGAAGGTCAAGGTGATGGAGGAGGAAGACCAGCCTGGACCATCTGTTGAGGTGGTGGAGGTCAGCTCCTCACCAGAGGAGGAAGAGGGCAGAGGAGGTGCCACTGCTGCCAGGTTTGTAAAATTAATTTTTGTTTATTTCATATAACTTGAGGACAAGAAAAATACTATCCTTTAGAGCGAGCTCTTTGGCGTGCGGGTGGGTGATGGGCAGTCAGGCACAAACAGTGGGAATCAGTGGGTGGCAGCGGATGGGCAGGATTTGAACGTGTCTTATTTATGGGTCTGCCGGGGGGGGGAGGGGCAGGGCTTGGTGGATGGCACCCCTACTTGGCTGGGCATTTCAGGCTTCCATCCAACTTGCCGGATCTCAACAAGCTCTTCTGGCCCACACCGGGTGACGCACCACTGACAGTGCTGATGGGAGGGTCAGAACATGGTAGCGACACAGCTCTCGGAGGAACAGCCATCACCTCAGCACTAGATATCTCCTCCACTGGACTAGTATCTGCCTCATGGTCCCCAATCTGAGATATGTCTCATGAAGGAGAGTTCTGGAACCCTGAGGCTGATCGACTGCCCATGCTGCTGCCACTCTCCCTGTGCCCCTATAGATGCTGCTGCTTCTGCTCCTCTCCCTGCTGCCATTGTCTGGGGATCAGGCCCTGCCACTAGCAGCCGGGGTGGGATCCACCACCTGTGGACTGCTGGGGATCACATGAATAATGGGGGACATTGGTGGCCCATGATGAACATCCGACGCTGAAGCACCTGCACCTGCTCCTGCAGCTGCAGCAGAGACAGCCGCAGCCTCCTGGACTGCAGGCCTTCCAGTGCCCTACATGGCAGTGGATCACACTGGCAGGAGGCGACACCGAACCACACCCCTAGTGCCACTGCTGGGAGCCTCTGAAGCCTGTCTCCCAAAACCAGGCCTGTGCCATTTGGGGCGTGGTGATGGGCTCAGACTGCTGCCTGCTGCCACTCTGCTGGCACAGCCCCTACCCCTACCACCTCTGCCACGTGCCCTATTGCCCACCTTATGGGCAGCAGACCGGCATCCCCTGCTTCCCTTCTCCATCTTTAATTTATTTATTTATTTATTCAAAATTTGAATAAGTATATATATATACACTACACTAACTCTAACTGTTATTAACTATTCTAAAATCTATGGAACTAAATGGAATATTATATCTACAAAGGCCTAGTCCTATCTTATATCTATATATATCTCTACATACACAGGGATGGGTAGGGGGACACAGACAGCCCACAACAAACAACACAGGGAGGGGTACAAAACTGAAGTGAAACCTAAATCAATCTAATCCTACTATAATAAATCCAAAAATGAATAAATCCAAAAACCAGGGGAAGGGAATCAGGGATGGAATATATAGTGGGAGGAGGGAAGGATTCAATGGAGGGGAGGGAGAAAGAAAACGGGGAGGGGTAAAAAATAAAAATAATACCTAAATCTATCTAATCGAATCTAAATAAATGAATCAAACTATGAGGTAAATGTGTGGGGTGGGTGAAATAGGAGGAGGATGGCAATCGATCAGGAACACAAACTGCTGGGAGAGAGACAATTTTGAAAATGCCTGCTGACAGGATCAGTGACTAGCTCAGAAGGAGTTGGAAAGGGGGAGGGCAATGACTTTTGTTACTTGCTGCGCCCGCCTTACCACAAGCCCCATTGGCTCCGTGCAGCCTAGTCCGTAGCCAATCGCAGACTGCAAAGCCAGTTGTCTGTGGAAAAAGGGGATAGTGATTGGGCAGGCTGGCTGCTACTCCAAGCCTCTCCAATCCTGGTGCCTGGAAGTCTGCTTCTCAGCTGCTCCCCCCTGCCCCATCCCTGGGCCTGCCAGTCATGTTTTTTCCCACCTGAACTCATCCGAACTCATCCGAACGCGGCCGAACTGTTTGGTAGTTTTAGAGTTTGGATCGAGTTCGGTTTGATTGGGTCGATTCGGTTCGGTCGTTCAGTTCGGTCGTCTGAACGGACCGAGTTCGGTTCGAACTCCGAATGTCCGAACGGCTTTCGCACATCCCTACAGGAGACAGCCTGACCACAGTTGGCCGGGCTTGTTCCTGTCACTTTGAAAGGCTGCTGCCCCTCTTCCATGCCTCTCAGCTGTGAAGCACGGTAGGGGGGAAGTGCCAGCTGGCTTTCCAAAGTGACAGGAGGTGTGTGGACATGAGTGGTGGGGAGCTGATGGGACGGTCCGAACAGGGGTTTTGTTCAGTTCCGGATCCCTGGGATTCAGCTGGTCGGTCCTTGGTTCTCTTTCCCATTAAAGTGAATAGGAAAATTTCCCATTGACGTCAACAGGAAAAAGAACCGAGAACTGACACCGAGACATTTACTGATGATATTCGGGGATCCGAAACAGAAATAAAACCAACACCGAAGTTAGGCGCTGTGTCCCACCCCTACTAGATCTGAAACGAGGCACCCTCTGAAAAGAGCAAACCCAGTGAATCTGAATGATCCAATCTCAAATGAAGAACCTGGGTGTTGAACAGTGTGCGACCAATCTTCATTTGATTACCCATTTTAATCTTTTCATGGCATACATTTGTTTTGGTTGGTCCATTTGTTTTGTTTGTTTGTTTGTCTGGTTCCAGTGTTTATCCCACTCATTCTCATTGTTACTGCCAGAAAAACCAAGACCACAAATCACCCAAACTGACAATGGCCAAGAAACACCAAAATAACTGAAAATGCAAAACCTCAGTTGCTTGAACATCACGATGGAGCGCGTTTGGGTTGACTACAGATTAGGGCTGAAACTGAAATTCCACCCCGTTCTGATTTTGATGGAATTAGGTGGTTCCAATTGGGAATTTGGATCGGATGGGATTCTGTTCAGAACAAATAAATTAATGTCTTCAGTCTGAGCATGCACAAAAACGGCCTTGGCCCTTTTGCACGTGTGAAAAATGGCCACTGCCCTGCACCAAAATGGCAGCCAGCCACCTCTTCAGTGTAGGGCAGCAAACATTGTACACATGCACAAATTGCTGGGTCGGAATTCCAACATCTATTCTGATATTGCGGAACTTTTCCGCAAAACCAGAATGGCTGTGTTGAACCAGCCCTAGTCTAGACAACCCAAAATTGTGAATAAAATCCCACTAACATTTATTCTGTTACCCGTTAATTATTGCACACCACCGAGGACAGCAGTGGCCTTTCAATAGACTGGGCTACCACTCTGTTGGGAATCTACACTGCAGTCTGGAGCATCACAACAGTCAGGTTCTTTTTCCCATAGGGAGAGGCTAGCAAACTGCTGCCCGTCCTCCTTTCAGGAACCAGCATGGGCTAACCTCTCTGAGGCAGAGGATCCAATGCATGAAGCCAACTGAACTCTGCCTCTGCCAAGTCTTTGCTTACCCCCTCTCCCATCCAAAAACCCGACTCCAAGAATACTATTTCATGACTTCCTGCTGCCAGCCCTTGGAGTGGAGAACAGGGACGTCTCCCTCCTCCTAGCGGCAAGGTGCCTAGAGATCAATCCCATGAAGTCTTATGCTCAGGTTGGGATGAAGAAGACCCAAAGAAGGGAGAGTGCCTGCCAAGAGTGATAGGGTCTGGGAGAAGGGGAAGAAAAACTATTGGCCACATGATAAGTGTATATTTCAGTGGCAGGACATGCCTTGGCCGGGCCACACCATTTGTTTCCATCGGTGCATGCCAACAATGTGTTACGTATTTATTCTTCTTTTTAAAAATTCCTCTTATTAAGAACAACAACTTAATATTTAAAAAAAGCAAAATCAAAAAAGATCACCTTTAGTGTAGTTTAGTTTTAAAAAGTGACAAAACCAAACCCAGAAAATGCTTTTGAAAACTGCAGTTCTGGAGAGATAGGGGTGAATCAAATCGTATTACCACTAATCATTGCTATAGCGCAACTACATGTACACAACGCTTTACAGTCATCGACATATCTCTCAGGGGTGGGGAACCCCCCGTCTGTGGCCCAAATCTGGCCCTCAGCTATTTTTTATGGGGCCCCTTTGCAACACCTGGATTTGGCCTTTTCACTCCTAGGGGCCACATTGAAAATCTATAAAAGCCCTTTTCAAGGATGGTTCTTGCCATGTCAGCACACCAGTGCCATCTTTGAAGAGGGCCAGGCATGCTCAGAAAGGGCCATTCAGGCCTAGTTTGAGCATGCTGTTGGGTTTTTTTAAACTTTCAAATTTACAAGCCAGCCAAGAGGCCATGCATCACGCAGGACCCCCGCCAGAAGGTAAACAACCCGCCATGATCCCCCTGCTAGGTCGTCCACTCCCCCTTAAGCACCTTTCTGATCCATCCCTAGTCATCTCCAAGCCTTGGACGCTTGCCCAAGTATTCTCCAAGAGCCCAAGGGGTGACCTGAAGAGTTGGGACCATTCCTCGACCCCTCGAGAGTATTTTTTTTTCTTTTCATCAAAGCACCTCTAGTTCTCAATTTATTCTCACGAGAATCGAAACAGATTCTCGTTTCAGCCCTACACTGCAGAACCGGACTCTGCAGCACTCCTGACTGGGGCTTGTCAGCTTCAGAGGGTTCTGCTTGCATTTTGGGACATTGGGTAGCCAATTGGTCCTCGAGTAGCCCATCATGTCCTATATGGGGTGCTTTTCAGATGCCTGTTACTGCGAGCATTACCTTTTGAAACAGATAAGCCCCAGCCGGGAGCACGGCAGAGTGGGGATGCGTGGGTCATGGGCGTGTGCATGCAACCGGACAGAAAAAAAGAGGAATGGGGAAAAAATTGAGTTGTAGTCCCCTATATATTCTTTTCCCCCTCCTCTTTTTTTCTGTCCGGTGCATGCACACTCCCACGACTCACGCATCCCCACTCACCCTCCACGCATCCTCTGTCACACGGAGTAACCGGCGAAAACAGAGGTTGCTTTCTGAGTGGGGATTCATGGGGATGCTGGGGCGATCGGTGTGCAACCCTGTGCACTGCCCCTCCCCCCCGCACAGCCCCGGTGCCATGGCGCACACCGGTCCCCCCAGCACCATGGCTTGTATAAAAACAGCCTTTGAAAGGCCGCTCCCCCTCTTCAGTGCCCCTCAGCTGTGAGGTGTTATAGGGGAGGAAGCCCTGGCTGGCCTTTCAAAGTGACAGCAGCTGGCCTGGGTCCTGTTGGAAAGGCTGCTCCACCTCTTCAGTGCCCGTCAGCTGTGCGGCACTGTGCGAAAGGAGGGGAAGGCCTGGCTGGCTTTTCAAAGTGATGTGAACCGGCCCAGCTGCAGTGGTCCGATCCAGGTCCTGTCACTTCAAAAGGCTGCTTCCCCCTCTACGGTGTCTCACAGCTGTCAGGTGGCTGGGGAAGTGGGAGAAGTGCCGGTCGGCCTTTGAAACTTAAAAAAACTGGCTGGAGCCCTGTGGAACCAGGCTCTGCCGTGCTCCCGGCTGGGGCTTATCCGTTTCAAAAGGTAATGCTCGCAGTTTCAGGCATCTGAAAGCCACCCCATATAGCACACGATGGGCTACTCGAGGACCAATTGGCTACCCAATGTCCCAAAATGCAAGCAGAACCCTCTGAAGCTGACAAGCCCCAGTCAGGAGTGCTGCAGAGTCCGGTTCTGCAGTGTAGGGCTGAAACGAGAATCTGTTTCGATTCTCGTGAGAATAAATTGAGAACTAGAGGTGCTTTGATTAAAATAAAAAAAAATACTCTCGAGGGTCGAGGAATGGTCCCAACTCTTCAGGTCACCCCTTGGACTCTTGGAGAATACTTGGGCGAGCGTTGAAGGCTTGGAGATGACTAGGGATGGATCAGAAAGGTGCTTAAGGGGGAGTGGACGACCTAGCAGGGGGATCACGGTGGGTTGTTTACCTTCTGGCGGGGGTCCTGCGTGATGCATGACCTCTTGGCTGGCTTGTAAATTTGAAAGTTAAAAAAACCCAACAGCATGCTCAAACTAGGCCTGAATGGCCCTTTCTGAGCATGCCTGGCCCTCTTCAAAGATGGCACTGGTGTGCTGACATGGCAAGAACCATCCTTGAAAAGGGCTTTTATAGATTTTCAATGTGGCCCCTAGGAGTGAAAAGGCCAAATCCAGGTGTTGCAAAGGGGCCCCATAAAAAATAGCTGAGGGCCAGATTTGGGCCACAGACGGGGGGTTCCCCACCCCTGAGAGATATGTCAATGACTGTAAAGCGCTGTGTACATCTAGTTGAGCTATAGCAATGATTAGTGGTAATACGAAAGATTTGATTCACCCCTATCTCTCCAGAACTGCAGTTTTCAAAAGCATTTTCTGGGTTTGGTTTTGTCACTTTTTTTAAATAAACTAAACAAAAGGTGATTTATTTTGATCTTGCTTTATTTATTTTTTTAAAAAAGTTGTTGCTCTTAATAAGAGGAATTTTTAAAAAGAAGAATAAATACGTAACACATTGTTGGCATGCACCGATGGAAACAAATGGTGTGGCCCGGCCAAGGCATGTCCTGCCACTGAAATATACACTTATCATGTGGCCAATAGTTTTTCTTCCCCTTCTCCCAGACCCTATCACTCTTGGCAGGCACTCTCCCTTCTTTGGGTCTTCTTCATCCCAACCTGAGCATAAGACTTCATGGGTTTGATCTCTAGGCACCTTGCCGCTAGAAGGAGGGAGACGTCCCTGTTCTCCACTCCAAGGGCTGGCAGCAGGAAGTCATGAAATAGTATTCTTGGAGTCGGGTTTTTGGATGGGAGAGGAGGTAAGCAAAGACTTGGCAGAGGCAGAGTTCAGTTGGCTTCATGCATTGGATCCTCTGCCTCAGAGGGGTTAGCCCACGCTGGTTCCTGAAAGGAGGACGGGCAGCAGTTTGCTAGCCTCTCCCTATGGGAAAAAGAACCTGACTGTTGTGATGCTCCAGACTGCAGTGGAGATTCCCAACAGAGTGGTAGCCCAGTCTATTGAAAGGCCACTACTGGCCTCGGTGGTGTGCAATAATTAACGGGTAACAGAATAAATGTTAGTGGGATTTTATTCACAATTTTGGGTTGTCTGGACTAGGGCTGGTTCAACACAGCCATTCTGGTTTTGCGGAAAAGTTCCGCAATATCAGAATGGCTGTTGGAATTCCGACCCAGCAATTTGTGCATGTGTACAATGTTTGCTGCCCTACACTGAAGAGGTGGCTGGCTGCCATTTTGGTGCAGGGCAGTGGCCATTTTTCACACGTGCAAAAGGGCCAAGGCCGTTTTTGTGCATGCTCAGACTGAAGACATTAATTTATTTGTTCTGACCAGAATCCCATCCGATCCAAATTCCCAATTGGAACCACCTAATTCCATCAAAATCAGAACGGGGTGGAATTTCAGTTTCAGCCCTAATCTGTAGTCAACCCAAACGCGCTCCATCGTGATGTTCAAGCAACTGAGGTTTTGCATTTTCAGTTATTTCGGTGTTTCTTGGCCATTGTCAGTTTGGGTGATTTGTGGTCTTGGTTTTTCTGGCAGTAACAATGAGAATGAGTGGGATAAACACTGGAACCAGACAAACAAACAAACAAAACAAATGGACCAACCAAAACAAATGTATGCCATGAAAAGATTAAAATGGGTAATCAAATGAAGATTGGTCGCACACTGTTCAACACCCAGGTTCTTCATTTGAGATTGGATCATTCAGATTCACTGGGTTTGCTCTTTTCAGAGGGTGCCTCGTTTCAGATCTAGTAGGGGTGGGACACAGCGCCTAACTTCGGTGTTGGTTTTATTTCTGTTTCGGATCCCCGAATATCATCAGTAAGTGTCTCAGTGTCAGTTCTCGGTTCTTTTTCCTGTTGACGTCAATGGGAAATTTTCCTATTCACTTTAATGGGAAAGAGAACCAAGGACCGACCAGCTGAATCCCAGGGATCCGGAACTGAACAAAACCCCTGTTCGAACCATCCCATCACCTCCCCACCCCACCCCCCATTCCTGGCCTCAGAGGATGGGGGAGGGGATCCATGTCTCTAACACTCCCACCCCCGGGGCCGGCTTACACCACGCCCCCTGGGGCCTGGCTTTACCCCACCCCCACCGCCTGGCCCCTGCACTTACCACCGCCAGTACAGGTCTATAGGATGGGGGTGAAGAATGACCGCTGGCTCTGCTGCTGCCGGCGGCTGGGCTTCCTCTGCTGCTGACTGGTGGCGTCAGTTGGCTCCCCTGCCAGGCCACTGGGCCTTTTCCAAGTCACTTTGGAAAGAGGGGCAGGATAGAAATGTAAATAAATAAATAAAAATTCTCCACTGAGGGGCCAGGGAACTGGCTCCCACCACCAGACAACAGCAGAGGAGGCCCATCCGCCAATAACAGCCCAGCTGGGGGTCCAGCCAGCAACCATTCTTCAGACCCAGACCGGCGGCAAAAAGTGCAGGGGTCCGGAGTGGGGGGGATAAAGCCAGGCCCCAGGGGTTGGGGGTGTTAGAGATGTGGATCCCCACCCCCATCCTCCGGGGCTGGGAGTGGGACCCAAGGAATGGGGGTGGGGAGGTTTCCGCGGCCAGCTGGCTCTTCCCATTGACGTCAATGGGAACATAAGATACAAAAACTGGGAACCAAGAGCCGCCCAATTTTTGGATCCTTCGGTTTGAAACTGAAACAGCCATTATCAGGTTGTTTTGGTTAAAGCCCAAACCGAAAGTCCCACCCCTAAGATCTAGTAATAATATAGTATCAACAGTCTTCATAACGGCTTGGGCCTTGAATCGCGGCGTGGAGGCAATAGAATTTTGCAGCAAAGCAGGACAGATTCACCACTGTGTTGAGCTCAGCATCTAAATGTCATGTGGTGTGGATCCAGCAGAGTGCCCTGAGTGTTGTTGCTGTGGAGTGCAATCCAGCCACCCACCGTTGAATGTTTCAGAACATGGGAGAGTGGCACCATGTACCTTGCATCTTTCCCCTCTCTGTGCACAATGTGGACGTGTTCAGGTGCTGCCAGGGAACAAGCCTGTCCTTGACGTCCCATCCCCTAAACCCTGGATGCCCAGGCACATTCAGCAGTGCCGACAGAGCTGCCCTACTAGACCCCACTCTTCCACCAGCTGAAACACTTACTGATAGGCAGCTAATTGTCAGAGACAGGATGCTGGGTTGGATGGACCATTGGTCTTACCTAGTACAGCACTCGTTATGTTCTTATGTAACAGCACCACATTTTCTGTTATCACTAAGCCCTTGCAATGTTATCCCACATTTCTGTTTAACATCTAATCCATTTAGTCCTTTCCTTTATCCCTTGGGCTAGATCCAGAGCTGCATCTTTCCATGATTCTTTGTGCATTTGGAACTGTGTGTCATTTTTCAATTCAGTCACCAGGATTCACATCTGTAGCTCATTGGGGGTAGGATGAGACAAACAAATGATCATTGTTCTCTTAAATATTTGGTTAAGTTTTATAAAGTTACTCTATTCCATCTTGGCCCTTTTTTTTCATTCCATTCAACTGATTTTCATTCGTTGATTAGCTCCTTGGCAATAATGAAGTAGATAATGATTAGGATAATTAAACTCTTCACACCTCTTAGAGAGTACTTTGAGGGCCATTCAAAATACTCCTTAAAGCTGCCTTGCTGATGGACAACTTCATTCGATCACAGAGACTCCAAACTCAGGAACAAAACCTCAAGATTTTCAGTTTAATCATAATTAGGTTCTTTTTCTATGACCTGCAGAAGTTGGCACGTCCCCCACGTCAGACATCCTTGGCTGGTATGAGTAATCAAAAGTCTCCGCTGCTTTAAACCCACTGAGATTCCCACCTCATGGCTTTCATTGCACGTGTCTCCCACAAAGCATTTGAAGTTTCCCTCAAGGCCTTCTGTAACTCCTCATGACCAAAGCCAGCTGGGGAAGCCAAGACCTCCAGAGCTTACATAAATCAGCTGTGCAAAAAGGCAACATTATTGTGGCAAAGAAATAATGATAAATGTCCATGTGCATGTGTCAGCTTTCACTTGTGTTGCTGCTGGCAATGTTTATTTGTTTTAATTCACAAGCTCATGAGCAGGCTGCGTCTTGCGTACTAGTTAAGTCAAAAGAAAGAGACTTCCCTTGCATTTCATTAACTGGTTTGGCGCCAGACCTCAAAATGGTGTGCCCCGTTCAGTTTAATGGGGCGTGCGCCAGCAGAACACTTTGAGGAGGGAGCCTTAAATTTCTGGCCAGTTTGATTTTAAGTTTGGAATTCCACCCTTAAACTGGAACAACATGGAACAGTGCAAAGTTCCTCTGGGCACTGTGCTGCTAAGAGTTACCCAAAGGGTCACTTCAGCTGTTACAATAAAGCAATTTAATTGTCTTTATATATATATATATAAATGTTTTTTCCCCTCTTGCACAATTTCATGACTAACCATGTGTAAAATGGAAGGAATCTGCGTAGCCTTTTCTTCATCCAGTTTGGACTCTGGCTTTGACTGGCTCCTTGAGCTCACTTTCATCTGGCAAAGAGCTGATTTCTGTTTTCTTTTAAATGTCAGAAAAGGTTAAAGAGACTATTTAAATCTGCAAGAGATTTCCAAGATCTCTGGGAATACTTCACAATAGACTTTTTTTAAAAACATTATTTTATTTTGTGAACAATGTTTGTATTACTTCAAATGGACAAACTCCGTTCTAAACTACTCAAAATGACAGCTAGAATTTGGAAAGTATCAAAGGAGCCTCCTTATTTGGCACTCCTGATTCTACATCCTTCTTCTGGTCATGTCTAATGTTGCTGCTCAAAAACAACATGTTATTACCACTGTGCAACTCCACTTATCTGGGCACTCTTTAATCTGGACAAAAGCATGTCCCTCAGCATTTCCAGATACGGGGGGTTCTCTGCAGTTCTTTAGAGGTAAAAAAAGCAGAAGAATAAATTTGATAAATAAATAACTGTTTCTGGGTTTTTTAAATTTCAAGCAAGTTGAAGTTAACTCTAAAGACATTTGTCAAAATTTTCGAGCAACCAATTTATTTTTGCAATTTCAGTTTGTTCCATTTAATTAGTTCATTCATTTCACTTATTTCATCCATTTCCGATTTCCGGTTCCTTTTCACCAGGAACAATGAAAATGTTCACAATGGCGAGAAGCAAATATTGGCTAGGGATGTGCGAACAGAACTGAGTTCAGAAATTCGGTTTGGTTCAAAAATCGAGTTCGGTTTGGAAGTTCGGTTCGGTTGACCGAACTAGTCTAGTTCAGTCAAATTCTGAACTTCCGAATCAAGTTCGTACATTCAAAACCAGTGTTTTAAGCTGTTTTTGGCCTTCTGAACTGGTTCGGATTCGACCAAATAGTTCGGTCAAATTCGAGTTCGGTTTGGAAGTTCAGTTCGGTCGACCGAACTATTCGAGTTCGGTCCGAACTCCAAACTTCCGAACCGCATTTGCACATCCCTAATATTGGCGTGCCCCAGGGATCTGCACTGGGACTGGTGTTGTTGTGGAGTGGTAGCTGGTTTAAAGATAGAAAACAAAGAGTAGGACTAAATGTCCAGTTTTCACAATGGAAAGAAGTAAATAAAAGAGTGCCCCAGGGATCTGTATTGGGACCGGTGTTGTTTAATGTATTCATTAATGATCTGGAATGGGGAATAAGGAGTAAGGTGATCAGATTTGCAAACAACACCAAGTTATTCAAGGTAGTTAAAACACAAGTGGGCTGTGAAGAATTGCAGGGAGATCTTGTGAGACTTGGCGACAGGGCATCTAAATGGCAGACGAAATTTAATGTGGACAACAAGCACAAAGTGATGCACAGGGAAAATAATCCAAACTTTATGTACATGATGCTGGGTTCTAAATGAGGAGTTACCACTCAGGAAAAGAATCTTGGCGTCATTGTGGACAATACACAGAAATCCTCAGCTCAGTGTGCAGCAACCGTCCGAAAAGCAAACAATATTTGTAATGGGATAGAGAATAAAACGGAGAATATCATAATGCCACTATATAAATGTATGGTGCGACCGCACCTCGAATATTGTGTGCCCTTCTGGTCACCCCATCTCAAAAAAATATAGTAGAAATAGAAAAGGTACAGAGAAGGGCAACAAAAATGATAAGGGGTCTGGAAGGGCTCCCCTATGAAGAGCGGCTGGATAGGTTGGGGCTCTTCAGCTTGAGAAGAGATGGGTGGTGCAGAACACGTTAATAGGGAACGGTTATTTACCCCCTCAAATAGTACGAGAACTAGAGCCCACTCCATGAAACGAATGGATAGCAGATTTAAAACAAATCAACACACAATTCCAAGTTATGGGATTTGTTGCCAGAAGATGTGGTGAAGGCTAGTAGGATAGCTAGGTTTAAGAAAGAGTTGGACAAATTTCTGGAGGATAGATCCATTAGCAGCTATTAGACAGGTTGGTTTGGGGAATATGACCTCTTAATGTTGGGAGCTGGGAGTGAACAACAGGGAATGGATAGCCCCATAGTGACCTATTGGGTATTTCCTCAAAGTATTAGTAGTTAGTAGTAGTATATATATAGCGCCAGCGATGTACCTGGCGCTTTACAGAAAATAAGACAGACACGACCCCTGCCTGAGAGCTCACAATCTAAAGACAGGGGGAGGGGAGACAGGGAAGAGGGAACAGAGGGAGAGACAAGGGATGTGACATTCATGAGGATGCGAGAGCTCAGGTACACGTTCTTAGCTTGGTTGCAGTACATTGCGAGTTTGCAGATAACAGGTGGGGGATAATCCTGGGTGGGGATGATTAGCAGGAGTTAGGAAGGGTGGAGCGGAAGAGGTGGGTTTTGAGGAGGGACTTGAAGGAGTGGAGGGTGGTGGCAAGGTCGACGAGGGCAGGGAGGGAGTTCCAGGTGTGCGGAGCAGTGAGGGAGAAGGGACGAAGGCGGTTGGGGGAGCAGAGGAGGTGTGGGAGGATGAGGGAGGGGACGGAAGAGGAGCAGAGTGCTCGAACAGGGGTTCGGAGGGAGATCAGGGCAGAGAGGTGGGGAGGGGTGAGGTTGTGAAGGGCTTTGTAGGTGAAGACAAGGAGCTTGTGCAGAATAATACACTCAGGAAGAGGGAGCCAGTGGAGAGAGGAGAGGAGAGACTGCACATGGTCAAAGCGATGGGCTAGGTGGTGGATGATCCTGGCAGCAGAGTTTTGAACAGAGATGAGGGAAGAGAGGTGAGAGCAGGGAAGGCTATCAAGGAGGAGGTTACAATAGTCGAGGCGTGAGATGACTAGGGCGTGGATGCGAGTTTTGGCAGAGGAGACAGACAGAAAAGGGCGGATCTTA
>QEPC01011365.1:2629395-2653998 GCA_003113815.1 Sphenodon punctatus
CCCCCCCCCCCCACCCTGCAGACCAAATATGCATTGGGGGGCCATGTCTGAAAGTGGCCTGAGATGAGGTTCTATAGGATTCTATAGGACTTCTGAAAATTGGGGGGTATGTTCCCCACGTCACCCCCATGTCAGATATGTCCTCCACTAAATGAAGCTGGCCCAATAAAAGATATCATCATAGTATTTTGTCACTATTTGTCTCTCTTCAGAAGCAGTAAGTCAGAGCAGACAGCAGGGCAGAGGAGTGTGTGGGGGGTGTTCCTGCGGCCTGATTGAGGCTTCCAGAGTCAGAACTACAGGATTCTACATGCACACACGGCTCTGTCTGGCTGTCAGTGTGCGTCTGCACGTTGGGAAAGATGGAAAGAACTGATGTTCCCTCATGTCACGACTAGAGCTGCCACCCAATTCCCAACCAGTTAGGCCCCCCATTGAATTTGGGGTGCCCACCTTGCCTCGGTCACCTTCAGGGACCACCTGGTACCCGAATGTGAACCAACGAGCTACCTGACTCCCCGGCCTGACTCACCTCACGGCCAGTCTGCTGCTCTTCTGGTCAGTCACTGACTCGCTAATCCCCGCTGCTCCCTGGCACACACACTGCTCAAATTCAGCAAGGGACTTCCCTGCTCAGCTTTTTCCGAGTGGGGAGTGGAACGAGGAGGCACCTACGTGCACCCCCGGAATGGGTCCCCTGTTCTCAGGAGGACCCAAAATGGAGGATCACGTTCTCCCCATATATGGGTCCCCCTGGGAACAGGGGATCTATTAGAGGGTGCATGTGCAGATGGGAAGAGTCCTACTCGTTCCTCCCCCACCCCACTCAGAAAATGCCAAACGGGCAAGTTCCTTGCTGAGCTGAGCAGCATGTGGGTCAGGCACAGGCAGCAGAAGCTTGCAAGGTGCAGTGACCGACCAGAAGAGCAGCAGCCCAGTGGTGAGGTGAGTGAGACCGGGGAGCTGCAGGTGGTGGGATTGGTGTCCCGGGGCATCGTGGGGCCCGAAAATGCAGATATTATGAGTTTTATACAGTTTTATATATTTTCTATTTTATATTGATATTTATGATGTATTGTTATAGATTTATTGCTTTATATGACTATTTTGTTCGCCGCCGCGAGTTGCCGTAAAGGGCGATAGGGGCCAGGTAAAAATGTAAGGAATTATTAATAAAATAATAAATGTATTATTAATTATTATTATTATTATTACTATTATTAATTAATACCACTTACAGATAGCAAATGTGCATGCTAGCTGCTGCAGCTCTAGTCCCAACATGAAGACTTTCCCTGACATGGCATATGTTATTATTTATTGATTATTGATTATTTTAATTTTTACCCTGCCCTTCCCACCAACAGCAGCTCAGGACAGCTTACGACATCAAAATATAAAATACAAGCAGAAAACAACCCAAAAAATATAAAACCATAAAATGCCTCACAACCCTACACCATCCCCCCGACCCCTCTCCACCCCCAACCTCCTAACTCACCCCTATCCCTTCACAACACTCCCTCCCCTAACCCCCACTGCCAAACGCCCTTGTGAATAAAAACAGTTTGCACCGTCTCCTAAGGGCGCTCAAGCCCGAATATAAACAAACCTCCCAGGGCAGGGAGTTCCGCAGCTGTGGAGCAGTGACCATGAACGCCCTCCTTACCATGGAGACCAGTTTAAAAACCGGTACCTCCAGACAGTTGTCCCTGGCCAACCACAAAGGCCCCAACAGCACATGGTACTCCAGGTGATCTGACAGATAAGTGAGTCCCAAGCTGTTTATGGCAGTATTTTAACAATATGCCGCCAAGGAATCATTGAGTGTTTTTACACACACATTTCTCCTGCATGTTTGCTGTTACATCCTGAACTTTCTGTGTGTCTAAATCACTAACCCAGATCTTAAACATCTGACTCTTTGAACTTCTGCATAGAACTTCTCTCAGAACTTTTGTGTGTAAAAAGTTCTCCTGGTCAACTTCTTTGCTCCAGGCAGCTGTGGTCACTTAGTTTCCATGGCAGCCCCTCATGTCTACAGCTGCGGCTACTTTAGGTTGCCTCAGGGCAGTGTTTGTGTGAAGAATGCATCCAGGAACTGCCTCAGGGCAGTGTGCGTGTGAAGAATGCATCCGGCACTTACTTGTGGACTTGTAAACCCAGAAGATTGAAAGACCAGCACTTTAAGGTGTGTGTTAAAATGCCCATTATAGGGTATTTTCAGACGTTACGAGATCACAGTGAACCACGGTGAATACCCACCTGTGGTCAATGTGTCTCGAACGTCTGTTTGGTGGCTGCCAGATGTTTGCCACGGTCAATCTGCACAAGGGGTCAATTTGAACCACACTTCCCGGGCTAGCCGGGGGAATGTCCTGGGAAGCGTGGTCAAACGGACCCCCGGCAGGGACCAAAAAAAAGTAATGTTTGGCCGCTCACCATGGCCCAGGATCACCGGCGTGATCCCGGGCCATGGCGCATTCGGCCGGATGCGGCAGCCGCATTGGCCCCACCGCCCGCCCGTCTCCTCGGAGGGCAGGCAGTGGGCACGTCTGATATGGCGTGACGGGGTGACCCCGGCAGGGAATGAATGGGTTGATTTTGGTACGGGGCCAACGGGCCCCGTAACGTCTGAAATCACCCATAATCACCTTAATGTTTCTGATATTTTAACCTGGGTGGGTATAATCTACTCACCTTAAAATGTGAGTTATCGAGGGTCAGAATTCTGCTAGGGGCATGCAATTCATATGATTTTAATTAATCATGAAAAATTAATGATGCCCCATTTGTTTTTGTAATTAAGGCAACACAAACAAATGAATAAGCAAACGCCATTCGTTTGATTTCATTTATATTCATTTTTATTTTTTCATTTTATTTTATTAAAAATAATAAAAATTTAAAAACAATAAAAAATCACTGGATATGCCGGCGCCATTTTGGAAAAGGACTGAACATGGCCCGGACAGCCATTTTGGGCATGTACAGTGATTTTTAATCATTACTTTTTAATAAAATAAAATGAAAAAAATAAACAAAAATGGTAGAGTTCTTCATAACACACACACCCCTGCAAAAAAAAACCAAAGGGTTTTTTGTAAATGAAAACTAAACCGGGAATGAACGATGTGCCTTATGCAGACTCCTAATTTCTACTTATCCAGATTGCGAAGCAACACATTCCCCTTGACCTGGGGGAAAGAAACTAATTTAACTCATTCAGCAACTCAAATGGTGCACGTTTTACTTCAGTGGATTCTACTGTATTTCTGAAAGCAAACTTTCAAAAGGAAACATCATCAACTTCACTTAATGATTGGTTGGATGTTTTATGTTTTGGCAAGAGAGTCAATGGTGTCTAGAACTTCAGTTGTTGGACTGGCATCTGGGAGACCAGGGTACAAATCTAATCATAGCCATGAACTCCCTAGGTGGTGTTGGGCAACTCACTATTGTTCAATGGGAATAATAATAACCTGTCTCACAAGGTTGTTGTGAAGGTGAACTAGATACAAATTGTGAGAACTCTGTGAACAGGAAAATGCTGTAATAATATACTTTATTTATACTTTATTTAAGTGCTTAGACGAAGCCATTACACTATAACATAAACAAGCACGTAACAAAAGGACCGACCACATACAAACCATATATATCTGGTCAAAAACAGGCGTACAACAATAGCCAACACTCAAATCCAGCCAAATAATCAAGGGGGTGCCACAGAGATCAGGGGTCATGATGGCTCAAGGCCTCCCGCCCATCTCCCCATCTCGGAGGGTGCAGGGGCCTTCCTAGCCACCCTCAAGGTAAGTACTTTAAAAAGAAACCAAGCCACTTTTTTGGTCATAATTTCGTCCCGCCCTGCCAAAAATATTATCAGTGCCTGATGGTCAGAGCTCAGTAGCCAGAGATTTGAATAAGAGGAGAGCCATCTAATTCGGAGACTAGCATACAGTCCACAATAAAACAATATATGTGCAAGGGAGTCTACCGCCCGCAGAGGGCAGTCACATAGGCAAGAGGACGGGCATCTCCCCCAGAAGCGGCCTTCGGTCTCTCCCGAAGGAAACACACCCATCCTCGCCATTGCAAAACATCTCCGCACAGAGGGGCTCAGCTGAAATGAAAGACACAGTCCCGGGGAGGGTGAATAATACTCATATAGCCCTAAAACAGGAGCCAGCGAGATCTTACATCTGAGACAGGCCGTTCCATCTTGCACTGTGATATCAGCCAGCCTTAGATTGAACAGTTTCCTAATGCCCCTATAATTCAAAGAATACAAGGTATCAAGAGGAAGGCCCATAGCACATAATTTGGCCCTCACCTGCGTTACCCAGGGATTATGCTCCGTGAGGACCAAAGTAGACAATGGGGCGGTGTACCCAAAGTGACGTTTCAGCCAATATCCTACGGCTATATGCCACACCTGGGCCTCAATGGGAATTAAACCGCATTCCCTGCGGAGGGCAGCACTAGGGGCATGGTTGGGCAAGGCAAGCAGCGATCTTAGAAAGGTAGTTTGCACCCTTTCCAGAGCAGTAAATCTCCCGGCTGTCCAGAACTGAGCCCCATAAAGGAGCTGCCCCAGACACTTGGCCTTAAATACCTTGATGGCGGGGACAACCAAATGTCCCCCTCTGGCTCTAAAAAAACTGCAAACTGATCTCCCCAATAATTTGGCTTACCTAACGGCCGCCTTGGCATGTACAATCCATGACCCATTGGCCTGCAAAACCAGCCCCAGGTACCTATAAGATGTTACCTCTTCTAGTTCATATGCCCCAATAAACCATTTATGTATCTTCCTCCTAGGGGAAAAAACCATAACCTTTGTCTTGGTGTAACTGATTTCGAGGAAATTCTGAGAGCAATAAAGATGGAGTGCTACAAGTTGTCTAGAGAGGCCCAAGCATGACCTGGCCAGCAAAATGGCATCATCTGCGTATAATAAAATTGCCACCTCTCATTTCTCTATCCTAGGCGGACAGTTGACAAAGGAGGTGACCAAGGGGATAAGGCTATTCAAATAAAGGTTAAAAAGAGCAGGGGTGAGAACACACCCCTGCTTAACCCCTCGCTTGGTCAGTATCTCCTGGGACAAGGACCCATTGTTGTCTAATCGAACCTGCAAAGAAGTGTTATTGTATAGACTTTGTATTAACGCCAACAGCCTCAGATCAATGGATGAATGAGAGAGCTTTGCCCATAGGTGGTTCCTGGACACCAGGTCAAATGCCACTCACAAATCCACGAAGGTCGCATAGAACCCCGTGGACTGCGAGTATTTGGAAATGAAATGGCTTAGGAGAAAGCAATGATCGCAGGTAGAGTGACCTGCTCTAAACCCATTTTGCTTATCTCCTAGTACTCCCTCTTCCTCCATCCATTTGTCCAACCTGCTCAGAAGATACTGGGTGTACATTTTGCTGACCACACAGAGGAGGCTAATGGGCCTATAATTCTTAGTCTCCTCCGGGGAGCCCTTCTTGTATATGGTGACAATCTCAGCCTGTGACCAACCTTCAGGAAGCTCATTGGTTTGATTGATGCCTGTGAACAGTGCAGCGAGAGCCACAGCCCACCATGATCGATTGGCCTTAACGAGGTAAGGTGGAAGGCCATCGGGGTCCACAGCCTTTCCCCTCTTTAGCCCATCAATAATTGCCTCAATGTCGGCCGGCGAAACCGGAGGCCACGTAGGCAGGGACCGTAGTATAGCCAAGGGGGAGGAAGGCCCTGGGTCAAAGGAATATAAAGCGGCAAAATGCCTAAGCCATTCTGCCTCCAGAACTCGGTTCCCTGTTCATCCCCCTCCCTACCCCCGAGAAAGGGGTGCTTTCTTAAATGAAGAAAGCATTAAATAAAGAGCTGGATCAAGAGGCAGATCAGAGGCTGAAGTGGGAATTCAGGAGCCGGAGCAAGAGGGGGGAACAGAGGCAAGTCAGGGCAGGAGGTCCACACAGTTGGCAAGCCAATGATGGAATGGCTGTCTTCCATTATCATATGGGGCAAAGGAAGTCCTAGGAGCTTCCTGTTCCTCTCTCTTTGGTTTAAGGATGGCTCCTTAGTGGTGTGATGTGTGCACTAGCTGTGACCTGGCACTATCCGGTCTGTTGGATGATATCTCAGCACCTGGCGTTAACTGTAGTGTGATGCCATCCTGGCTGGTAGATGGAGTCTCCGTACCTCACCAAGAACTGTGAGCAGGGGGATGCCTGTGACAGCAGACAGTACAGGTGACAGCTGAGGGTAATACCCACATTTTCAAGTACCGTTTCAGGTATCTGCATTGGTACCAAAATGTTGCCTGTGTACCCAAAAAACCCTAAAATTTTGGTTTTTTGAGCAGATAAAATTACCCAAAAGCTCAGAAAAATACCTAAACAAACTTCTCACTCCAGGACCAGAAGTAAAAAAATAAAGATGAAAAGGTTGTTTTGGTATGTCGATATTTTGGGTACCCAAGCAGACAACATTTTGGATGCCAAAAAGTCAGGGTCATAGCGTCCATTGAGCGAACCCAGCATAAAGGCGGGGGGGCCTCTAGGTCTCAGGGGCCTCTGCCTGCTGTGCGCCTGGGCTGGGCTGGAGGAGGCCTGGATGCAGGGCACCCCCCCATAATGGGGGGGTCCCCATCCCTCACCTGCCTCTGCATGCTAGTAGTGCTCCAGCAGCAGCAGCAGCAGGACACCGGGACACTGATCAGACTGGGAGATAAAGCTGTTTGTAAACAAACTCCTCCCCATGTGAGTGATCAGAAGGTTGTTGCCTTGTAAAGAAGGTTCTTCGAGATGGCTCCTAACATTCTCACAACTGGGTTGTGCATGGCATGCTCACCCTATTCAAATAATAGGCCACGTGATGATGGTCTCGAGCTCTTCTAGTATAAAAATCACTCTCCCCCTCAGAATGACAGTTCCTTCCAACCCTTTCTAGGAATATAAGAAAATTCCATGCAGGGCTGGAAGGGTGGGTGTTGTGAGAATGTTAGGAGCTATCTTGAAGAACCTTGTTTACAAGGTAGAAACCTTCTGTTCTTCTTCAAGTGGCTCCTCACAGTCCCTTTTGACACGGCTCCACTGGGCGGGGGATCCATGGGCACGCCGGTGCGTGGGTGGAGCATGCACACGGCTGCGCATGTATCCACACTCACCCCCACACTCATCCGCACCCATGGAGCAACCGCCGTTTCCCCCGGTTGCTCTGTGCATGGGGATGAGTGGGGGATGAGTGGGGATGCGTGTTAGACAGGCGTGTGCACCCCTACTCACTGCAGAAATCTGCATGTTCATGGGTGGGAGAGGCCCGTGTAAAAAGGGCCACATTCTCACAACTGTCTTACTTATACTGTCTTAGGTAGGAATTTAGGATGTAAAGCAATATCTATTCTATCTTGGAAAATCTGCAAATATGGTTCTGACATTATTATGACTGCTATTTCACTAACTCTTCTTAATGAAGTTATTGCTAAAGAAAACTGTCTTTAAACCCCCACCCCATAACTAGTTCATTTGCGCCCCCCCCATATAATCAAGGGGTGCAAATGAACTGGTTATGGGTGGGGGCAGAAATGTTTATGGGTTGGGGGCAGCATGAATTGATTATATGGGGACGGGGGTGCAAATGAACAGTTTATGGAGTGGGGCAGCATGAATTGATTATGGGGGCACAACTGAACTGGTTATATATATATATATGTCTTTTGCATGGCATAATGCGCTTAATAGGCTGGCTGCATTTTGGGTGTCTTGTGTGTTTGTTTGATAGCAGCGCCCTCAGGCCCGCTGAACTGGGTGTCACCCCTAGGCCCACTGGCGGGACACAAAGAGGGGGACCCATCTTGACTTCTTGGCCAGGGGCCTATTCCACCCTAGCTACGCCCCTGAAAAAAGTACCCAAAATGTTCAAGTCAAATCAGGTACCATGAATTCTATGGGTGTACCTATTTGTGTGGGTACAGCTGTAGTTCCTGGTTGAGATAGGGCTGAAACTCACCCTCGTAGATCTTGCAAATCTTGACGAGAATTTTGTTCTTCTCACCAAAATATGCAAGAACGAGAATGGGTCGAGAATTCACTGATTCTCAAACCGTTCTTGCATAAAACTCATGTGGCCAAAAACTGGCTCTGTGCATGCGCAAAATGGCCACCATGGTCATTCTGCGCATGTGCAGCCCCCGGCAGCCATTTTTCACATGCTAAGAGTTTTAGGGTTTTGAGACTCTCACTAAATTCTTAAAAACCCTCAAAAAACACTCTTTGCATGTGCAAAATTGCCACGAATGAATGTGGTAGCCATCTGGAGCATGCGCAGAGCACATCTGAAATTTTTGAGAATCTCAATGAGATCCTGCAAGATCTTGACAGGGGCTATGAAAATCTCACATGTTCTCATGATAACACACATGATTCTCGTTTCTGCCCTAGGCTAAGTTCGGCTTAAACCCTGGACTCCCACGTCCAAGTTCAAAACCTTATTCAATAGGCTTATCTTAAAGGGGATTTAAAAAATATTCTAGATTTACAGTGGTGTGACTAAGGGCACAACTGGGCCTCGTGAGAGATGAGGCAAGACTAAAAACCCATTGAAGTTCCCCTCCCTTGCGTATGAAACATAAGAACAGTGCCTTGTGTCAGCGGAGAATGAAATGCCATGCTTTGGAAGGGAAAATCAAAGGAAGCTGTGTGGCACATGAAGTTGAAAGGAAGGCACCTCCAAAAGAATGAGTTTGGATGATCAGTTCTTGAAATGCCGTTGGAGTAAGATGGATTGGTTGGACCATGACGCTCTTGACATGAAGCCAGGAATAATCTGTTCAAAGCAAAGAGGCTCTTTTGATCTGTTCTTCGTCACTGCACCACCGGGGAATACAGTTCTTAGGCACAGTACAAGGAAAAAGAAAGTCTTCATCACAGAACAGAGAGGAAAAAGGCTGTTGGAGCCATTGAAACAGAATCTGAGAATAAACACCCCTCGTCTGAGTGACACTGGACCCGTCGGTGTGCGAAGGGGAGGATATGATAACATTTTTTTATTATTATGGGAATGTTTCTTCATTGTTCTTTTGCTTCTTGCATATAGTATGTGGCTTTGGGAGATACATTGCAAGCCCTGTGGCTTTCTTTCCATTCAGGGGTACCAAGGAGAGGCATAATTGCAGGGGGGGCGGGGAATTGCACGGGCTGCTAAGGAAATGGCAGGGGTAGAGCTAAGGAGCAGCTAAATTGCTGCTTACAAAAAAATATCACTGTAAGGGGAACTTGGATCGTTTTCCTGACCATTTCCTGATGCCAATGCAATTTCTCAATTCTCGCAATACCGCAAGATACCGCAAGAAAACGCGCTGGCTAAGAACCAGGGAAATGCTGGAAATTGCCGTAAAAGTGCTGTAAAACTGTCATAAAATTCTCAGAAAGTGACGAAAAAGTTCTACAAAGTGATTAAAAGTTCCAGAAATTGGCAAAAAGTCCCAGAAAGCAACAAGAACGATGAAAAATACCCAAAGTGATGAGAATGTATTATTGGGTTTTTGTTGATTTTAATGTTTTTTATTCTGTTTTTATTATTGTCAGCCACCCTGAGCATTTGCAGGAAGGGCACCATAGAAATGGAAAGAAAGAAAGAAAGAAAGAATCACCCTACCCTGACCGACACTCGCAAGCACGCCTTAAAGGTTCGTTTTCCCTTCGGAATGGGAACGTTTGCTCTCTTCTCAGCCCGAATAATAAATAACAATTTTTTAATTCGGTCTCTGATAGAACTGTTCAATTTGTGTCCAGCACAATGTGGGGTGATTGCAATCTACTCCCTGTTCTGCCGGAGATCCATATCTTGAGCAATGCCAATTTTCACAGGTGAAAAAAAAACAGAATTATTATTTTTTTTGGATGATCCCTCTAAAGATAGAACAGACTGTGGAGATCGAGCACGGTCAAAACTCCACCCTGGATCTCCACCAATGCCTGTTCCAGAAATGCAGAAAGAATCTGTTAAGAGGAAAAGAGTGATTTGCTTCCATGCTACCAGCTGTTCCTAAAGGGAGTGATGAGATCATCTAGCCTGACCTACTCTTTCTTTCCATCTCCATCATCTTGAAAAAGATGTAAAAGTCCCAATGGCAGGAACACAGGATGGCAAGCCACTACTCCAGTAGCATTGGGCCCACCATACAGTGACTGGATGGCCAGACAGGGTGCCATCATAAATAGCTATTAGAGAAGAATGAATAATTACACGCAGTAGGTGGTAATTTTTCACTGTGTTTCCTCAATGGGCTCAATCCCATGTTCTGCGGATGTCCACGCGCAAGTACGTGCACACGCTTTCTGAAGGGCACAATGTATCAGCAATGGAGATGCGTGTGGCACCGGCTTCCATGCAGCTGCAGACAAGATCCATGGAGCATAAGATCGGGCCCCTTGTCCGTCATCTTGCAACTATATTTTCTTCTCACTGTCAACCTGATGGCTGCTGTGCCATTAACCTCCAATTACCCACCCACCCTTCTCACTGACTTGAAAAGAGTGAATCTTTTTCTTTCCCCACTTACATAAAGGAATAAAGGATAAGTTTGTACACAGAGCGATGAAAGGATCCTTTTTTCCTTTGACATCTGAGGTCTTCTTCTAAAGCTTCTTTTATGAGTTTGTCGACAAGTCTGCTTTAACACGCATCTCCATCAGCATCCCTCCCACTTTCTGGATCCTGCAGCCAAGTTTGGAAATTAAGGGGAAAACTTGCAGCTATGCAACTTGGGAAAGGACAGTGCTAGAGATGAAAAGGATAGCTAATTTGCTACCCAAGGGTAATACAATTCCGCAATTTCGAGTACTGCATTGGATACTCAACGGGCTACCCAATTACCAATCGGGTTCCCAGCTACCCCCTAAAAATGGTGATTTCTGGTATCAGTTTTTCTATTTTCTGGTTACCGGTTGGTAAATTGGGAAGGAAAACTGAAAATTTGGTACCGGAAATCAATATTCGGGGACATTCCAGGACACCGAGTACTCGAACCAAGTCAAAATTGAGAACCAATCAATACCCAATATTTTTTAGTCAATTCATGTACTGAAAATTTGATGGGTAAACCCTTTTTTGCAGGTACTAATTTTAGCGCTAGGCAGCTCGACCCATTTGATAACTGATTTCCAAATATAAAATTTAGCATAAAAAGAAAGAAGTTGCTTGTATATTTGTCCCTCTTTTCCACACCAGAATCTCTGTTCTCTGAAATGAAGTCTGATAACTTTTGGAAAACTTAAAGTCCTTTAAAAGAAAAATCATTCTCTTTCAATGATTCAACCTCAATCCAAGAGTGAACTGCTTGCATAGAATGGGTTTGGGATGCAGCATATGGAAAAACACTATTATACATTCCTAAGCGGCTTGTGGCAAAGGTCAGCAGCAAATTGACTGATTGTGAAGAAGGAATTTACACGGCCATGTGTTCGTGGCGAGTGTCAGTGAGGTGATGAGTGAAGTCCAGCTGAGATGAGCTTAGCACAGGCTCTTTCAACATGGAGAATTCCTCCTGTATCACCTGCTAGAGATGTCCCTTGCGGACCACATGCATCTTGACTGGCTTAATCTTGGCTTCAATAAATCTGAAGGATGCACAAACTCAAGTCCAGGAGTGGATACACAGACTTTATTAGTTCAGTGGTTCCCAAGCAATGGTCGATAGGGCAAACTCCTCATCTTAACCCCCCCCCCAAAAAAACCTTCCTCTCCCTCCTCCTTCTCAGTTTAAATGCAGTCACCATCCATCCACTCTCCAAGGCACATAGCATGTGGTTCATCTTTGACTGCTCCCTCTCCTTTAAACTTCAGATCCAATCTGTCGCCAAGTCCTGACATCTCTCTCTCTGCACAACATTGCTAAGATCTGGCCATTCCTTACTGTTTCCACTGCCAAAACTCTAGTCCAGGGGTGGGGAATACATCTGAAATGACTTTAGTACTTGCAAAAACGTGTATACCTGAAATGACCTGACAACAGTGGCGTCTGGTGGGTTTTAAGGCTGGTGGGGTGCAGGGCAGGGCCAGAAGTGGGAGGGGCCAATGGTAGGCAGGGCCTGGTCAATGGTAGGCAGGGCCAGGCCAACAGTAGGTGGGGCCAGCAGTGCATATGCAAACACAGAGCGAGCAAAGCAAACCATTTTAAGCCAACAATATTATGTGAAGTCTTGAGCACACCACAAAAGCATCCGCATGGAGTTCCACTTGTCCACAAAACATGCTACACAGTTTTGTTGCAATGTAAAAGGCATCTGTTGCAACCAGAGAGGGAACATTCATGCAAAGACTAGCCATTAGTGAACCAACATGTGGAATGGTGGCCTACTTGCAGCAGAAAAGCCTTGAAACAGACAATGCAAAGGGGTCATTTTAAGTGCAGCGAACATTCCAGCAAAGATTAGAAACCCTTCCATCCATCCCCCTCCAAAAAACATCCAAAATAAACATAAAGCAGACAATTAGGGTGATAGGGTCTCACACAGGGTGAAAAACAGCAACAGCCAAGAAAATATTTTAAAGAATAGGAGGAGAGGCAGCACAGCCCTTCTGCACATGCAAACACAGAGAAAGCAAAGCAAACCATCTCAAGTCGCCAACAATATTATGCTAAGTGTTTAGCACAGCACAAAAGCAGCAGCATGAAGTTCCACTTGTCCCCCAGAACATGCTACGCAGTTCTGCTGCAAACTAAACTTATCATACAGGGAACAAACATTCATGCAAAGACTAGTCATTAATGAACCAACATGTGGCATGGTGACCTTCTTGTATCAGAAAAGCCTTGAAACTGGTACTGAAAAAGAGGCCATTTTAAATGCAGCAAACATTCCAGCAAAAATTAGAAACCCTTCCATCCATCCCCCTCCAAGAAAAACCCCCAAACAAACAGAAAGCAGACAATTAGGGTGACAGGGTCTCACACAGGGTGAAAAACTAAAACAAAAAGAGCCAAGAAAATATTTTAAAGTATAGGAGGTGAGGGTGAGGCAACACAGCCCTTCCAGTGGGGCTCACAAAATGAGTAATTACCCCTGCCTGTAATGTATGGGGGTGGGGAGGGATTGAAGAGGACAAAAGAAAGCACAAGCAAACAAACAATGTACAGGAGATCAGGGCAGGGGATTTGTTTTTTCCTCATGATCACTCTAGTCTGACTCTGATAACCACCTTCTGTTGTTCTTCCCTCCAAACAAATCCTCGCCATCACCCCTCTTGTAAAAAAAAAGGGGGGGGGTAGCTCTCTCTCTCTTCCCCCTCCACTCCAGTGAACCTAAGCAGGAAGGAGCAAGGAAGAGTGAGCTCTTTCCCTCCCTCCTCCCACTCTGGTAGAGGAGGGGCCAGGGGGAGAAAAAGGAGCTATGGGGTGGTCAGTGTGTTTTGAAAAGATGCCCTGACATGCCCCCTAGGCCTTGCTGATTGACTGGGTTTCTCCATAAGAACCCAGCCAAGAAGCACATGGCATCTCCCCCACTCCCTCCCCAATCCCCCAGAAAGCAGTGCTTTTCTGGACCGATGCCCAGCGCATGCTTCCCGAGGACTTGGAGAGATCCTCTAAGTCCCCGCCTCCCTTTAGCTCTCTGGCCAGTGAGTGGAAAGCTAGAGGGAGGGGGAAGCAGCAGCAAGAGGAGGATGTTTGTCCCCTTCCCCTCCTCCCCTTTCAGAGTTCTTTCCCTGCAGGCTTTGTTTACATATGACTTATCGCTCTCAGGGAGGAGCGTTAAAATGTAAACAAAACCTTCAGACAAGCAGGGATGCTGACAGCGCTGCCACTGGATCAGCTGAGGATCAGCTTCTGGCTCCCCAGAAAGCATAGAGGGACCCCTGAGGGACTTGGGGGGGGCTTCTGCTCCAACACCCTGGGGGAGGGGCCGCCACTGCCCGACAACATCGGGAACCAATTGAGTACCCAGTGTCCCAGAATGTTGACTTCTGGTACCGATTTTTCAACTTCCGATGCCTATTTTTTGATTATCCATCCTAGAAAGTCAACTTCTATTCCTGGAAAATTGACTTCTGGTCCTGATTTCTTTTGGTTTTCTTTTCCAATTTTTCAGTTTTCTGACCCAATATACCAATTGATCATCGTAAAATTGAAATATCAGTACTGGACATTTATGGATTTCCAGGTACCCAGTCTGTACCTGGGTAACCTGATGTAGTAACTAATGTAGTACCTGAAAAAGCAGGTATTACCCACGGGTACGAAATTTCAGGTCTAGGAACCTTTTCCCTCCTGGGAGGCCACACTGAGTATCAGTCCAAGCATGGAGGGCCATGTAGAAGTTGAAGGTCGGTGAGCTTAAGGTGGGCTCTCACAAAAAGGAGGGCCCAGGTTATGGATCTGTGCCATAGATCTGTCCCTTGTCCTTCTGTGCACATTCCCTCATCTCGGCTCTCTTAACCTGAGCTCAGGTTTTTAATGGTTAGAGGTTGGATCCAAGGTCCAGATCCAGGAACTGGAAAGGGGGCCACATAAAAATTTGCTGCAGGTTGCATTTGGCCCCTGGGTCTGAGGTCCCCCACCTCTGCTTTGGTCATCTCTCATCTTGACTATTGTAAGCCACTCCTTATTGGCCTTCCCAGCTCTCACCTTTCCCCCCCACCACGTTTCTGTTTATTTTACTTATTTATTTTCATTTCTAGCCTTCCCTGCCCTTCCCAGAAGGCTTGAGGTGGCTTGCAAAAATAATAAAAACAATGCATATAAAACAACATAAAATCCCAACTCCCCCACAATCTTTCCCCTCCCTAACCTCACCAGAAACCCTACAAAACCCACCCCAAATACCCCCTAACACCGCTACCTCAAACACCCCACCAAAACCCCCAATCTCCTACCCCTGCCTGCCAAATGCCATTGCAAAAAGAAAGGTCTTACACCATCGCCACTAAGATGCTGAGGCTTGGGGTCAAGCAGAGCTCTGGGGGAAGGGAGTTCCACAGCAACAGGGCAGCAACTGAGAACGCCCCCACCCCCCATGCGAGCTCTCATCGTATGAACAAGACTAACAGATGGTACCAAAATTGAGGTGCTCCTGTTCGATCGTAGGGACCACAGTGGGTCATGGAAGGACATATAGTCTCTCAAATATGTGGGGCCCAGACTGTTTGGGCTTTAAAGGTCAAAACTAGCATCTTGAATTGTGCCTGGAAACTGCTAAAGTAAGCCACTTCAGACTTCGGAGCACTGGAGTAATGTGTTCCCAGTGCCTCACCCCCGAAAGGAGGTGACCCACAGCTTTCCGAATAGCTTCAACTTCCGAACAGTCTTCAAGGGCAGCACCACATAGAGCTCATTGCAGTACTCTAGTCTTGAGGTGATGAAAGCATGGATGACAGTGGCCAAGTCTAGGGGTGTGCATGTTGTTTTTGTTATATCAATAACGAAAACAAAATTCATCATTTTCATTATCATTATTGCAATAAAGAAAGCAACAAAAAATAATAACGAATATCAATAATGATAACAGAAGTCGTAATTGATTTTGTTATTGCCTTGCATCCTGGCAGGTGTTTTTTGGAGGGAAATGTGGTGAGAGGAGGAGGGAGGAGGCATCTCAGAGCTAGAAACAGTGTTGAACTCTTGAACTGGGCCTGTGGTGGGAGGGGAAAGACCTGATGGATGTAATCGCTGGCCAATGAGCAGCACAAGCAGGTCCCAGGCAGTTGAATGGCACCCTGTGATTGCTCAATGCCCCCTCCCTCCCAGAACCAATCAGAGGAGCTCTAGGGGAGGACACTGCAATCCTTTATAGTGAATGGTTGGACTGCGTGACTCTGGTTCTGTGTTAGCTATTGCTCTGTCAGGGATGGGTGCATTTGCAGAATCTGCTGATGCTTGCACTAAAAAGTCTCCCATGTATATCCCTACTACCTTACCTTTCCAATCCTTATTCCTTCCCCTTACATTTTACCTTTTTCCTTCCCCTGCCTGTCTCCCCCTGTACACACATATATATAGGGAGAGATAGGTACTTGTCAGCCCCCGGGGCCTCCCCACTGCAAGAGCGCAGGCATCCCCCCAGACCAGTGCCGTGGATCCACTCACCGAAGCGTTGGCGGGGGCTGCACCACCACCTCCTCCAGTTGCCAAGGCAACCTGCGCAGCCACTGGCAGCATTGTGCCGCTCTCAGGGACATCACGGGGGCAGGGCCACACCCACAGCCACCACGGCGCTCTGCGCACCTCCTAGCATGCCGGGGGGCATGGTTCCGACTACATAAGCCAGTACCGGGTCTTACCTGGCGCCGGTAATTATTGTGTTGATAGTGGGTGGTGCTTGCGTGGAATGAGGATTGGTGTGGGGGTGTTTGGATTCCTAGCTGTTCTTCCCATAGTGTGTGTGGTGACTAGGGATGTGCGAACCTGGTTCAGAGGTTTGGGGTTCAGTCCAAACTCGGGGTGTTCATCCCATTTGTGAAAACCCCAAATCTGAACCGTCCCCCGCCCAAACCAGCTGAACAAAGTTCAGGTTCCAAACCCATTCGGGTGGGGACAGGGGGCCGGGAGGAACCCGGTTTTCCCTCCTCCTCCCCCCTCCAGGCTGCACGAGTGGAAGAGGNTAAGCCAGTACCGGGTCTTACCTGGCGCCGGTAATTATTGTGTTGATAGTGGGTGGTGCTTGCGTGGAATGAGGATTGGTGTGGGGGTGTTTGGATTCCTAGCTGTTCTTCCCATAGTGTGTGTGGTGACTAGGGATGTGCGAACCTGGTTCAGAGGTTTGGGGTTCAGTCCAAACTCGGGGTGTTCATCCCATTTGTGAAAACCCCAAATCTGCACCGGACCCACTGCTGCTGCCGCTGCTGCCGCCGCCGGACCCAGGGCAAGAGCCCCGGCACCACCAGGTAGGTCAGACTCCGAGTCCAGCAGCGGCAGCGGCGGCAGGTCCGGTGGCGGTGACACTCTGGAGCACTTCAGGCCGCTACTAGGCTTTCTGGTTTGACCCAGAAGGCCTAGTAGTGGCCTGAGGTGCTCCGGAGCGCTGCCGCTGCCGGACCTGCCCCCAGACCTGCCACCGCTGGACCCAGGGCCAGAGCCCCAGCACCACCAGGTAGGGCGATCCCTGGGGTGGTGAACTAAAAAAAATAATTACGAGTCTGGGTAGGGTGGGGGGGAGGTGCTCCCCAGAGCCCCTTCCACCCATGAAGCCTGGAGGGGGGAGGGAGTGCGAAAACCGCCCCCCCACCCGAACAGGTTCGGCTCCCCCAAACCCATTCGGGCCAAACAGGCTGAACCCGAACGATCCGAACACCGAACCCCCCAGTGTTTGCACATCCCTAGTGGTGACAGCGTGTGGTGTGCATGAGAAAGTGAGTGCTGGATTGTGAGTCCCATTCCCCTCCCCCACTGGGTTTCTTTCTCCACCCCCCGGTGCATGCAGCCCTTACCTCCCTCGTTGTCCTGGGTCCTCGCCCCTATCCCCTCACTACCCTCCGCACCTCCAGCATTCCCCGTTCCCTCCTTCCTCGTGTGAGTGCATTGCGTGGATTGGTGGCGGGGCGGACCTGCTTGGGCTTGATCCTGTGCTCTGCGCCCTATGATGATAGGGACCCCATCTCTGTGAGACATATTGGACCACATTACTATCCTGATGGGCAATTTTCCCCAACACCGTGGGGGCAGGGCACTGGTATAACTGCAGGGCACGTGAGTGAGTGCGTGGATCCGGGTCCCCGTTCCCTCCTCCCACTGACAGTAGTATAGTTTAGATATACATATTAGATGATAGATATAGAATTGAGATAGATTAGAGAGAGTGGATATACCTCTGAGTTTTCCTTTTCCCTTCCCCTGTCTGTCTCCCCCTCTCCATATATTGTATAGATATCAATATTAGTTGTGTATAGATAGATAGATAGATAGATAGATAGATAGATAGATAGATACTAGACTGTTTTATTATACATATATTAGGATTATAGGATAGGAATATTGTGTATTATACATAGGTCAGGTTTAGCTTAGATTCTGTATATATATCTATATATATTTATATCATATTAATATTTTATATAAATAAAACTAGTTATTGGGCATTTTAACAAACACCTTAAAGTTCTGGTCTTTCAATCTTCTGGGTTTACAAGTCCACAAGTAAGTTCCTGATGCATTCTTCATACGCACACACTGCCCTGAGGCAGTTCCTGGATGCATTCTTCACACAAACACTACCCTGAGGCAGCCTAAAGTAGCCGCAGCTGTAGACGTGAGTGGCTTCCATGGAAACCAAGTGACCGCAGCTGCCTGGAGCAAAGCAGTTTACCAGGAGAACATTTTACACACAAACGTTCTGGGAGACGTTCTACGCACAAGTTCAAAGAGTCAAATGTTTAAGATCTGGGTAAGTGATTTAGACACATAGACAGTTCAGGATATAACAGCAAACATGCAGGAGAAATGTGTGTGTAAAAACATCCGATGTCAAGATTTTCAAGCCTCAGATAATGAAGGATCAGCATTCACTGCAGTTTGATGAAATGCCACGCATTTATGCAACAGACATGGCATGGAAAATCACATACCCTTTATACTTTCCTCCAGTGTCGTGGTCAGGAATGATGCAGCTTGTTCAGAAAGGAACTCACCCTGGAAAGTCATCAATCATGTTCATGCCAATGATAAATATGAATGTGAGTGACCCGTCTTGTATTTTCTCAACAATGGACTTTGTCTATGCGCATGCACGGAAATATGAGGTGACACCCATCCCCACCTTCGATCAGCCATTGTGTTGGAAGGCCATAATGATTCTTCTGGATGACCCTAGGAGTGAGTTTTCAAGGTCATTTGTACTAAGATTAGGAGCTTTTTATGCCCAGATGAGTTACCTTGGCTGCATAGGTCATGTTTATTATTATTATTATTATTATTATTATTATTATTATTATTATTTTAGCATTTATATAGCACCAGCAATGCACCTGGCACTTTACAAAGAATAAGATAGACACGGCCCGTGCCCGGGGGCTTACAATCTAAAGACAGGGGGAGGGGAGACAGGGAAGGGAGAACAGAGGCAGAGACAAGGGATGCGACATTCATGAGGATGCGAGAACTCAGTTACACGTTCTTGGCTTGGTTGCAGTAAGTTGGGAGTTTACAGATAGCAGGTGACTGATAATCCTGGGTGGGAATGGTTAGCAGGAGTTAGGAAGGGTGGAGCGGAAGAGGTGGGTTTTGAGGAGGGACTTGAAGGTGAAGAGGGTGGGGGCAAGGCGGACGAGGGCGGGGAGGGAGTTCCAGGTGTGTGGGGCAGCAAGGGAGAAAGGAAAAATTCAGTTGGGGAGCAGGGGGAGGCATGGGAGGGTGAAGGAGGGGATGGGAGAGGAGCGTAGTGCTTGGGCAGTTGTTCGGAGGGAGATCAGGGCAGAGAGGTAGGGGGGAGCGAGGTTGTGAAGGGCTTTGTAGGTGAATACGAGGAGCTTGTGCAGAATACGCTCAGGAAGAGGAAGCCAATGGAGGGAGGAGAGGAAAGGCTGCACATGGTCAGAGCGATGGGCTAGGTGGATGATCCTGGCAGCAGAGTTTTGAACAGAAATAAGGGAAGAAAGGTGGGATTAATTGTTTTTTAAAAAATTATATTGTTTTTATTGAATGTTGTTCGCCGCCCCAGGCTGCCCTGAGAGCAGGAAGGGCAGGATATAAATTTTAAATAAATAAATAAGGAGAGCTCTCACACACATAAAGAGTGAGACTATGCTGACGTTAGGAAATTAGTAGCTTTCCTTGAAAACACTTGCCTTTTTGATCATTGCTAAGCACTCCGTTCCCTTATGACTGGAGTAGTTGCTGAAAATGACGTCAATGTAGATACAGCAGAAGAGGTGGGTCTTCAAATCCTGAACAATATGGCAGGAGCTACTGTTACTGCGTACTCATTCAAGAAAAAAGCACAGGTCAATGATCATCACCCTGGGTTGGAAGATGAAGATGACAGTAGATGGCAATACAATCAACCTAGACCCCAACCTTCTTTTCCAACGTCTCATCATGATAGCAAGGAAGAGTACAGAGGACATCAGCAATGTTTTTGCCTATGAGCTATGCATGGCTCCAGCATCATTGTTTGATGATCAAAGGTTACAAAGGCAACCAAGAAAAGTTTCCTCAGCTGATTTCTTTGGAACCAGTATGGTGCAGAAGCCACCACCAGACTTGAAGGGATGAGGTTTGTCTTGGATGAGGGGTCCCTCCTGCTTCAAGTGCCATGGAAGTGTCACACGTTTGGTGACATATGTAGCATGTATGTTTCCCATGTCAGTCATAACTTCCCTGGTGCCATTATTGTGTTTGACGGCTATGGCAGTGGCCCTACAACAAAGGACATCACTCATTCCAAACGAAGACAAAGAAAAGCAGGACCAAGAGTTCGTTTCAACGCCTCTACAAACAATGTAATGAGGAAGGAGGAATTCCTTTACAACTCAGAAAACGAGCAGAACTTCATTACTATGTTGAGCCAGTACCTCCAAAAAGTAGGCCATAGAACTGTGCATGCAACTTCTGATGCAGATGTGTTGATAGTGCTGTAGAGTCAGCCAGACGCATGGACACTGTCGTTGGTGACGACACAGACCTACTGGTCCTGTTGATAATTCATATGAGCTGTGGCATCCATGAAGTTTTTATGAGACAACAATCTCATGCTACATTCAAGGGAGGAAGAGTGTGGAATATTCGGAAACTGACTCAGACACTGGGAGATGGTGTCTGCAAGAACATCCTGTTCATCCACGCCCTACTAGTATGTGACACGACTTCTCATGTATTTGGCATAGGAAAACCCACTGCCCTTAAAAAATTCATGCATGATCCAGTTTTCATGAAACATGCCACAGTATTTGCAGAAGGGGGAATGTCAAAAGATGACATTGCTGAATCAGGGGAGAGAGCTATTGTCTGCCTGTACAATGACAGTGAAGAGCAGAGACTGGACAATCTACGATACTCACTTTTCTGCACAAAAACAGCAGTAGCAATGTCATTTGTAGAGCCAAAGACTCTACCACCCACCCAGGATGCTGCAAGCCTTCACAGCTATGGTGTGTACCACCAGGTGCAAACATGGATGGGAACTGAACACACACTTAAGCCTCAGGACTGGGGCTGGAAGGACAATAAAGGCATGCTAGTCCCCATAATGTCGACCAACTCATCAAGACAATCAGGTGTGACTGCAAAAGTGGTTGCAGTTCCATGTGCGGCTGCAGACGACAAGGCCTAGAATGTTCCTCAGCGTGGGCAACTGTCGTGGAGTTGCCTGCACTAATTAACCTAAAATAGAAGCTGATGATGACGATTAGATTAGCTGATATCATCTAGTGTGTTTATGTAATGTGTTACAATAAGTACATTTCATGTTATAATCTCTATGAATAAATGTTGAGTATATAAATATACCAGAATGAACACTTTAAAAACTTTTCTTTGCTTATAATATGAGTTTTCACTTTTAAAAAAATCATTTCAGTGACTGCCAGTGAAACAACAGCAGACACCATCTTGGAAGGGGGTGTTCCAGTGCCGGGATTTAAGGGGAACTTACAGATACGTTCAGGGGGATCCAATGACTCAGAAAAACTTCGTTTTAAAACTATTGCAATTACTTCTTGGGTCTATTGTATATTTATTTATTTATTTCCTTATATTTGTATGCTGCCCCCCATGCCTATTGACTGGATTCAACTCTAGGCTAAGTGGCTGACAAACCACTTCCTGTCAGGCAGTGGGGACAGGCCGGATTGCCCCCCGCCCCCCAGTTGCTTCTGGGGCTCCTGCCCCCGTGCCACTCGCCCTGCCGGCCCCACCGCAGTTGGAGGAGGAGGAGGAGGAAGCGCGCCCGCATGGGGCTGACACTGCGCCCCCAGAGGCGAGTGTGTTGGACTTGGGGGCGGGGCCCGCTCAGCTGTGGCATTCGGGGCAGCTGCGGGCCCGCCAAGGGACAGAGCCAGACACATATAAACTGGTGCTGGGAGACACTCAGCGCCGGTAATCCTTGAGAGAAGCTGGCCCCCTGAGCGTGACAAAGAGTACCTTGAAGTGAGATTCCTGAGCGAGTGCTTTCTGGAGCGTGCGTGGAGCGAGTGAGTCCTTCCTTTGGTTGCTACCCTTCCCCCCTGAGAGAGTGAAAGGTGAGTGATTGCCGAAGGCTGTGTTGCCCTTCCCCTCCCCCCTGGGACTTCTCCTGCCTAACCGTGAGTGCGTGCTCCCTCGCCCACCCCCCTTCCCGTGGTTCACCCCCCCTTCCAGCCCTCACTTCCCTGCACCGACCTACCCTGCCCTAACTCCCCTTGTGTGAGTGGTTGGAGGGATAAGTGGGGAGCAGCGGGCATCAGGCTGCTCAAGTGCTTGGCGCCCAATGATGATGGAGACTTCATAAGCCCAAACACTATCCTGACGGGCATTTTCCCTTCACCCATTCCTTGCCAGCACCAGCGTACGAAAGGAGAGTGCGAGGCGGCACGATTGGGACCTTCCTCCTTCCCTTCCCCCCCACCCTCAACTGACACTTCCTCTATCAAATGGGACTCGCTGATTATATAAGGTTTGATAAGTATAACGTTAGGCATCATGGATGCTCATTGGGATTGCCCTGACCCCATGTCTAAGGATAAGGTAATGATTTTTAAGGTTCCATCCTCAAAAAATTATCTGAACAAATGATACAGATCTCAGCTTGTACAATTACAGATTCAATTTCAGATTTCTGGGAGGGGGAAAAAAAAACCTTGCCAGTTCTATGGTTACCGTGACAGCACATTGCTTGATACAAAAAATTAATTAAAAAAATAAATAATTTCTCTTCCTCAAACTACAGCATTTTTAGCTTTGGGTACTTTTTTAGCTTTTTAAATTTGACCCCCCCCAAAATGTGTATTTTGCTTGCGGTAGAAAATGAAAAAAATGTAAGATTTCAGTTATAAACGGAACTATATCAAGAATACTAAAATTTATTAAAAATATCAAAATGCATTTTATTAACTGAGTTTTATTTACAAACTTTAGTGAATGCCGGGACTTTCAAATTCTTGATGCCAAAGTTCTTTTTTCAGTAGCCAAAAAAGCTCGTTTGGGTGGAAGAAAATAATCTATTTGATTTATTTATTTTTAAAAAACCAACAACTATTAGGTTGTGGTTTTTTTATTTCCTCCCCGCCCCCCTTAACCAAAAAGAAAGATATTGGGGCCAATCCCAGGCCCCATGTGCCCCACACGAAAAGCGTGTGAATGTGCATTGGGAGCACATGGGGGGGTTGGAATTGTGTATTGGGAGGGGGGTTGGAATTGTGGCCAATTGAATTTCTAGTGACAGAGAAATTCAGATATTTGGCAAATTGGAATATTGTGTTTTACCTGTTAATAAATATAATCAAAAACGATACCTACATTTTATACTGCGCTGCATTTTCAGGGGTTTTTTTTCAACCCATGAATTGGATTCTGTTTTTAAAGTACATTTTCCTGAAGTGGGAGATGATAGTGTATTTTACAGCTGCTCCAAAACAGCTGTGATCAGCTGTCAATAGCAATTTCCTGCACTCAGTCATTAGTGAATTTAATACGCTCTAATGCAGGCTGAGCAGGGAGGGACAGTCAGGATTTAGGCTGAGCTGAAGATCAGAAGGTGTGTGACTGACATAGCCCAGATCAGCCCAGCACAGAAAGATTTACGGCTTTCTTGCCAAATTACAACTAAGGAGACTATTAAAGGTATCGCATTAAGCAGCCTTATTTTGGAGGCTTTCCTGCAGACTTTTATGGGTTCCAGGAGAGAGCTGGGATGAGTGGATGGTGGGGGAATCCCCATATGGTTTCTATATTTTTTGTCACTGCAGCTGGGCTGAAATGTTGCAAAGTTCAGGTGAAGGAAGGTTACAATTACGGTCCCGATTCTGTGATCCTTTGGACTTTTTTGCACAAATGAATGTTCAAAGACAAAGCTTGTAGGACCAGGACCTGGTGCAGGGAGAGATTCGAGGAAGCATTCTTTAGACGAGGAGGGTGCAAAAGGCAGCCCTACCATTTTTTCTCTTTTAGTTTTCATTTTAATTTACAAAAACCTCTTTGTTTGGGGGTGGAGGGTGGGGGTTGGGGTTCCATAAACGACCCTACCATTTTCAGTTGTTTCTTTCTTTCATTTTATTAAAAAATTCAGGTTAAAATATCACTGTGCATGCACAACATGGCCACCAGACCAGTCTATGCATGTGAAGCCCTTTTCCAAAATGATGCCAGTGCTGCCGGAACCATTTTGGAAAAGGGTTGTGTTTTTTATTTTATTTAAAATAAAAAATAAAAAGATCACTACACACGTGCACGATAGTCGCCGGGCCCATTCTGTGCATGAGCACGATAGTCGCCGGGCCCATTCCGTGCACGGGCACGATAGTCGCCGGGCCCATTCTGTGTACGGGCACGATAGTCGCCGGGTCCATTCTGTGCACGGGCACGATAGTCGCCGGGCCCATTCTGTGCACGGGCACGATAGTCGCCGGGCCCATTCTGTGTACGGGCACGATAGTCGCCGGGCCCATTCTGTGCACGGGCACGATAGTCGCCGGGCCCATTCT